>OX371261.1:61370857-61795131 GCA_947311025.1 Lypha dubia | reverse complement strand
TCGTGTGCCCAAATTCTTGGCAGTTCAGGCATTGGATAGGTCCAGCTCTTTTATGTGGCTGCACAACGGTAACTCTCCGGTCTAACAAATACTTTAGATCATAGATTGGATGGGATTCATTTTTTTTATCTTTATGTCACCTGGCTGTAACTCGACTCTAAATATTGGTTGGGGATTTTTTCTCTATTTTTGATGTTTGAAACATTTTTCACCTTGTATCCACTATTTTCAAGGCCAGACTTGACCTCTTCTGGATCCACACTAGAATCTATACCTTTTATTACAACGGTTAGACCTTTAGCACTCTTAAGCTGATATGTATAAAAATTTTTATTTTTAGACTCAAAGTCTGAGACTATTTTTCTGTAATTATTTTCTTTAGATACCTGAATTTTTGTTTCATTAATTTTCCCACGCTTGATTGGAGTTACTTAAAACTCATTTTCTCCAATTAACGAGATAAGGCTTTTTACCAGAAAGCTGGAGTTCTGTTCTCTTAAATAAATCGGTGGTGGTTTACTCAAACTTGTATTAGTTGTGTCTTCATCACCTTGTTCAGTTAAAATCGCGAAACGATTTTCGGAATTTTTTATATTTTTCCCATCTTTGGGAACTTTTGCCGTTGACGCAATTTGAGCAGATTTGGGACTTCTTCCCCTTTTTAACACAGTTATGTATCTATCCATACCTGTTTGAATTTTATTATCACTATTTTCACTTACTTTATCCATAATTTTATTCATTTTGTGCACGTTGGTCACCTGGGTATTTATTGTTTGTTTGTTTGCTTGTACAGCTAAGCTGACAAGTTTGCTAATAGGTGCAATTGTTGTTGTTTCTTGATCACTATTTAACATGTATGGAGAGCATGATCGCGCACGAATAGTTGTGTTTTGTGTAGAATTCAGGTTTGTGCTTAATTAAATTTTTTTATTGTCGTCATCAGAAACAAAAGTTAAATAAGCATTTCTACTGCTTGTGGGTTTATTGTTGTTGTTGTTGCCAGAAGATGAACTCATTTAGAGTTCTCTTGTTTTTTTCACTTATAAGAGTTTGGGTATGCAAATATTTATGTATACACAAGCAAAAAAAAAATATAATAAAACCAGTATAATAACTGTTTAATAAATGTTTTGTTTTTGTATTTTTTGTGACTTTAAATTTTTGATAATTTTAATATTCAGTTGCGACGATTATAAAACGCGTCTGTACACTGCGAGAGTTGAAACTGAATGACCAAAAGAAATATAATACGAGAATTATATTTTAATTCATTTTTTATTCTACATATTGAAACAATTCTGGGTAGTACGAAATTCCCTCATCACTCTTTTGAAATTACTAACAATCAACACAAAATCATAGTCTGTTTTTTTCAAAGTATTCTACTTTTTAGTTTAACGTTTTATTGTTTTTACTCTATATAATAGGGAAATTCACATTTTACTGACCATTATCATCAAAGTTTGTAGTTTAACGTTTTATTGTTTTTACTCTATATAATAGGGAAATTCACATTTTACTGTGACCCTTGTTATTGGGGTATGTAGCTCGTGCCCAAGCTGAATTAACATATTTTTTATTTATATTATTACGAATAAACGTAATTATTATTCGAACTTATATTGATATACCTATGAGAAGTAAAATTATTTAGGCTCAAGCTCAGTTTTATTGAATTAATGAAAATTCAAAATTAATAAGAGTTTTTTTATGTTGAAAAATATTATCAACTATTTAAACAGTTTACAACAGAAATATAATACGAGAATTAATTTTTAATTCATTTTTTATTCTACATATTGAAACATTTCTGGTTAGTACGAAATTCCCTCATCACTGTTTGGAAATAGCTTACAATCAACACAAACTCATAGTCCATTATCATCAAAGTATTCTACTTTGTAATTTAACGTTTTGTTGTGTTTACTCTATATATTATGGAAATTCACATTTTACTGTGACCCTTGTTATTAGGGAATGTAGCTCGTGCCCAATTTGAATTAACATATTTTTTATTTATATTATTACGAATAAACGTAATTATTATTCGAACTTATATGATATACCTATGAGAAGTAAAATTATTTAGGCTCAAGTTCAGTTTTATTGAAATAATGAAAATTAAACATTACTAAGAGTTTTTTATGTTGAAAAATATTATTATTGAAGTGAAAACTTTTATTGGCGCGGTACGGAGAGTACATAAAAAATGGTTACAGTTTCGTACTCATTCGTATTAAAATGCTTTAAATTGGTTTGTGTGTTTTGATATGAAGCGAGTGCTTTATACTAATGAAATAGATGTTGTTTTTGGATTGTTATACTTGTTGTCGAACTGCGCATACCTGCTAGTTTTGCCATGCCACTTATTGTAAACGCAAATGCAACTGCTCCCGAGAAGTTAACAACCTAAATTTTTTCGCTCAAAATGAAGAGAGCGCCCTCTCTTGTGGGTGATGTTGCCATATATGAGAAGAACAATCATTTTTTGCTGCACAAAAGAGGGCGCACTCTTCAATTTGAGCGAAACTGATTAAGAAGAGTACACATAGATCATATCAAAACACACAAACAAATTTAAAGCATTTTAATACGTATGGGTACCAAACTGTAACCATTTTTTATGTACTCTCTTCAAACTATATCAGTTTGTATGAAAATTTGCTATAAAGCGAGCTCAGTCAGCAGTGCTAGTAGGCTCACCTGTTGCATATGCCTTGATAAGTGGTTAAATTTGTTGCATGTATTTATAAAATTGTTTATATCTACGCATATTTTTTTGGCAATAGCACGTGTATTGTTGCAATCACAAAACGTTTTCCCTTCTGTCGGCACTCCCGGAGTGCTACCCGTAATTTTTTTTATATCCAATCAGTTTTTAGCAGAACGTATCAGTGCCGATTTCAAGGCAGCTACAACTCTCATCAGCGTTCAATTGTCCATCTTTACAATTTTCGTAAAATGGATCCTAATTGAGAAGAATATTAACTATTTAACCAGTTTTCAACAGAAATAAAATACAAGAATTAATTTTTAATTCATTTTTTATCCTTCATATTGAAACAATTACTAACAATCAACACAAAATCATAGTCTGTTATTTTCAAAGTATTCTACTTTGTAGTTTAACGTTTTATTGTTTTTAATCTATATAATAGGGAAATTCACATTTTACTGTGACCCTTGTTATTGGGGTATGTAGCTCGTGCCCAAGCTGAATTAACTTATTTTTTATTTATATTATTACGAATAAACGTAATTATTATTCGAACTTATATTGATATACCTATTATTTAGGCTCAAGCTCAGTTTTCTTGAATTAATGAAAATTCAAAATTAATAAGAGTTTTTTTATGTTGAAAAATATTATCAACTATTTAACCAGTTTTCAACAGAAATTGAATACGATAATTAATTTTTAATTAATTTTTTATTCTACATATTGAAACATTTCCGGTTAGTACGAAATTCCCTCATCACTGTTTGGAAATAGCTAACAATCAACACAAAATCATAGTCTGTTTTTTTCAAAGTATTCTACTTTGTAGTTTAACGTTTTATTGTTTTTACTCTATATAATAGGGAAAATCACATTTTACTGTGACCCTAGTTATTGGGGTATGTAGCTCGTGCCCAAGCTGAATTAACATATTTTTTATTTATGTTATTACGAATAAACGTAATTATTATTCGAACTTATATTGATATACCTATGAGAAGTAAAATTATTTAGGCTCAAGTTCAGTTTTATTTAATTAATGAAAATTCAAAATTACTAAGAGTTTTTTTATGTTGAAAAATATTATCAATTATTTAACCAGTTTTCAACAGAAATTGAATACGATAATTAATTTTTAATTAATTTTTTATTCTACATATTGAAACATTTCCGGTTAGTACGAAATTCCCTCATCACTGTTTGGAAATAGCTAACAATCAACACAAACTCATAGTCCATTATCATCAAAGTTTGTAGTTTAACGTTTTATTGTTTTTACTCTATATAATAGGGAAATTCACATTTTACTGTGACCCTTGTTATTGGGGTATGTAGCTCGTGCCCAAGCTGAATTAACATATTTTTTATTTATATTATTACGAATAAACGTAATTATTATTCGAACTTATATGATATACCTATGAGAAGTAAAATTATTTAGTGTCATGTTCAGTTTTATTGAATTAATGAAAATTCAAAATTAATAAGAGTTTTTTTATGTTGAAAAATATTATCAACTATTTAACCAGTTTTCAACAGAAATTGAATACGATAATTAATTTTTAATTAATTTTTTATTCTACATATTGAAACATTTCCGGTTAGTACGAAATTCCCTCATCACTGTTTGGAAATAGCTAACAATCAACACAAACTCATAGTCCATTATCATCAAAGTTTGTAGTTTAACGTTTTATTGTTTTTACTCTATATAATAGGGAAATTCACATTTTACTGTGACCCTTGTTATTGGGGTATGTAGCTCGTGCCCAAGCTGAATTAACATATTTTTTATTTATATTATTACGAATAAACGTAATTATTATTCGAACTTATATGATATACCTATGAGAAGTAAAATTATTTAGTGTCATGTTCAGTTTTATTGAATTAATGAAAATTCAAAATTAATAAGAGTTTTTTATGTTGAAAAATATTATCAACTACTTAACCAGTTTTCAACAGAAATACAATACGAGAATTAATTTTTAATTCTATTTTCATTCTACATATTAAAACAATTCTGAGAAGTAAAATTATTTAGTCTCATGTTCAGTTTTATTGAATTAATGAAAATTCAAAATTAATAAGAGTTTTTTTATGTATTAAAATGCTTTAAATTTGTTTGTGTGTTTTGATATGAAGCGAGTGCTTTATACCAATAAAATACATGTTGTTTTTGGATTGTTATACTTGTTGTCGAACTGCGCATACCTGCTAGTTTTGCCATGCCACTTATTGTAAACGCAAATGCAACTGCGCCCGAGAAGTTAACTACCTAAATTTTTTCGCTGAAAATGAAGAGAGCGCCCTCTCTTGTGGGTGATGTTGCCATATATGAGAAAAACACTCATTTTTTGCTGCACCAAAGAGGGCGCACCCTTCAATTTGAGCGAAACTGATTAAGAAGAGTACACATAGATCATATCAAAACACACAAACAAATTTAAAGCATTTTAATACGTATGAGTACTAAACTGTAACCATTTTTTATGTATTCTCTTCAAACTATATCAGTTTGTATGAAAATATGCTATAAAGCGAGCTCAGTCAGCAGTGCTATTAGGCTCAATTTTTTCAGTTTTTAGCCTGTTGCATATGCCTTGATATGTAAGTGGTTAAATTTGTTGCATGTATTTATATAATTGTTTATATCTACGCATATTTTTGTTGGCAATAGCACGTGTATTGTTGTAATCACAAAACGTTTTCCCTTCTGTCGGCACTCCCGGAGTGCTACCCGTAGTTTTTTTTTATATCCAATGAGTTTTTAGCAGAACGTATCAGTGCCGATTTCAAGGCAGCTACAACTTTCATCAGCGTTCAATTGTCCATCTTTACAATTTTCGTAAAATGGATCCTAATTGAGAAGAATATTAACTATTTAACCAGTTTTCAGCAGAAATAAAATACAAGAATTAATTTTTAATTCATTTTTTATCCCACATATTGAAACAATTCTGGTTAGTATGAAATTCCCTCATCACTCTTTTGAAATTACTAACAATCAACACAAAATCATAGGCCGTTATCATCAAAGTATTCTACTATTCTATTTTACTGTGACCCTTGTTATAAGGGTATGTAGCTCGTGCTCAAGCTGAATTAACATATTTTTTATTTATATTATTACGAATAAACGTAATTATTATTCGAACTTATATTGATATACCTAAAATTATTTAGGATCAAGTTCAGTTTTATTGATTTAATGAAAATTCAAAATTACTAAGAGTTTTTTTATGTTGTAAAATATTATCAACTATTTAACCAGTTTTCAACAGAAATACAATACGAGAATTAATTTTTAATTCATTTTTTATTGTACATATTGAAACAATTCCGGTTAGTACGAAATTCCCTCATCACTGTTTGGAAATTACTAACAATCAACACAAACTCATAGTCCGTTATCATCGAAGTATTCTACTTTGTAGTTTAACATTTTGTTGTGTTTACTCTATATATTAGGGAAATTCACATTTAACTATGGCCCTTGTTATTTGGGTACGTAGGTCGTGCCCAAGCTGAATTAACATATTTTTTATTTATATTATTACGAATAAACGTAATTATTGTTCGAACTTATATGATATACCTATGAGAAGTAAAATTATTTAGGCTCAAGTTCAGTTTTATTGAAATAATGAAAATTTAAAATTACTAAGAGTTTTTTATGTTGAAAAATATTATTATTGAAGTGAAAACTTCTATTGGCGCGGTACGGAGAGTACATAAGAAATGGTTACAGTTTGGTACTCATACGTATTAAAATGCTTCAAATTTGTTTGTGTGTTTTGATATGAAGCGAGTGCTTTATACCAATAAAATACATGTTGTTTTTGGATTGTTATACTTGTTGTCGAACTGCGCATACCTGCTAGTTTTGCCATGCCACTTATTGTAAACGCAAATGCAACTGCGCCCGAGAAGTTAACAACCTAAATTTTTTCGCTCAAAATGAAAGGAGCGCCCTCTCTTGTGCGTGATGTTGCCATATATGAGAAAAACACTCATTTTTTGCTGCACCAAAGAGGGCGCACTCCTCAATTTGGGCGAAACTGATTAAGAAGAGTACACATAGATCATATCAAAACACACAAACAAATTTAAAGCATTTTAATACGTATGAGTACCAAACTGTAACCATTTTTTATGTACTCTCTTCAAACTATATCAGTTTGTATGAAAATTTGCTATAAAGCGAGCTCAGTCAGCAGTGCTAATAGGCTCACCTGTTGCATATGCCTTGATAAGTGGTTAAATTTGTTGCATGTATTTATATAATTGTTTATATCTACGCATATTTTTTTTGGCAATAGCACGTGTATTGTTGTTATCACAAAACGTTTTCCCTTCTGTCGGCACTCCCGGAGTGCTACCCGTAGTTTTTTTTTATATCCAATCAGTTTTTAGCAGAACGTATCAGTGCCGATTTCAAGGCAGCTACAACTTTCATCAGCGTTCAATTGTCCATCTTTACAATTTTCGTAAAATTAAATTACTAAGAGTTTTTTTATATTGTAAAATATTATCAACTATTTAACCAGTTTTTAACAGAAATATAATACACTAATTAATTTTAATTCATTTTTTATTCTACATATTGAAACAATTCTGGTTAGTACGAAATTCCCTCATCACTCTTTTGAAATTACTAACAATCTACACAAAATCATAGTCCGTTATCATCAAAGTATTCTGCTTTGTAATTTAACGTTATATGTTTTTACTCTATATATTAGGGAAATTCACATTTTACTGTGACCCTTGTTATTAGGGGATGCAGCTCTTCCCCAAGCTGAATTAACATATTTTTTATTTATATTATTACGAATAAACGTAATAATTATTCGAACTTATATTTAAATACCTATAATTTAGGCTCAGGTTCAGTTTTATTGAATTAATGAAAATTCAAAATTACTAAGAGTTTTTTATGTTAAAAAATATTATTATTTATATCCAATCAGTTTTTAGCAGAACGTATCAGTATCGATTTCAAGGCCGCTTCACCTCTCATCATCCATCTTTACAATTTTCGTAAAGTGGATACTAATTGAGAAGAATATCAACTATTTAACCAGTTTTTAACAGAAATAGAATACACGAATTTGTTATGAGTCATTTTCCCCTAACCAACAGAAGTATCAGCGACAGCGGAACATACGCTGCACACACATACTGACGTTGAGTTATTTTCCCTCAACCAACAAAAATACCAACGACAGCAAAATACCGCTGTATGCATTACTGAAGTAATTACCACACTCAGAAAATTCTGTAAGTAAAATTAACTGAAAATGTGATATAAAATAAATGAAAGTTCAATTAAAAACCGGTCAAATCATTGTTCATTTAAATTTAACAAAAAGTTCATTTAATTTTTAACGTTAAAAAATTAACTCAATTATATCCTTAAAAAATATTGTTTTTTTCTTTTATTTTGTTTATTTTAACTTGCAAATAAACAAATCACTAAACAAGTATAAAATGAATGAATAATTCTTTATTACGATTAATTTAACTGTCAAAAGAAGAACCTACAACTTCAGTAAAAATAAAATATTTTCCTGTTGTTTTTTGCTGTATAATTAATCGTAGGTTCCGTAAAATCAAATGATTTTTATTTTATTGTTTTGAATTTAACTATAAAAAAATTAGCTTATATTTCCGTAAAAACAAATGATTATAGCTTTGTTTTCCATAGTTTAACTGTAAAATATTAAAATAAATTCCGTTAAAATAAACGATGTTTCCTTTAATTTTTTTTTATTAATTACTAAAATTTAATACCAAAATTTATTAAAAATAAAAGACTTTTCATTTATTTAATTTATTAGTAATTATTTTTTATTTATTTAACAATCATATACATACATATATATACATGTATATAAGTTTAAAATAACAAATATAATAATATCTGTGTTTCAGTACTGTATTCAGTCGTTTTTGAATATTCATACATATATTACTAAAATTTAGTTATAATAAGTACAAATTGTTGTAAATTACTAAGTAGTTTTTGATAAATTTTATTATTTATTGAATCTTCAATTGTAAATTAAATTCTCAATAAGTTTTTCAAATCTTAAATCTAAAAAATATTACATATAAGTTTAGCCAATGCTAAAAAAAATTTTTAATTTCAACGGTTAATTTATGTTGTTTTACATCTCTCGTGTACGGCTGAGAAAAAGAGTATCCCTCCTTTTCAGCCGGGTGTGGCCTCTATAATTTAAAATATTGCGCGCAAGTACATTTGGGTGCACCTCAAGTTTTTTTATATATTTTTTAGCGTTTATTGAAAATACTGTCTTCACCAACGGAACATCTAGATCTTTATGAATCCGATAATTTCTGACATACCATGCTGTAATTGTACGTAGAATTTTATTTTGTCGCCTTTGAATTTTTTCGACATTTGATGCTGAGGCAGTGCCCCATAACTGGATTCCATAGAACCATATTGGTTTCAGGATCGCGTTGTATAATAGTAGTTTACAGTCTAGGCTTAGTATAGAATTTCTTCCAATAAGCCAATTCATTTGGGCTGCTTTTAATTTCATTTGTATTAACTTTGCGTCTATATGCGATTTCCATGTTAAACGACGATCAAGATGAACGCCTAGATATTTGACAACAGTGTGTTGCGGTATGGTCTCGGTGTTAATTTTTATAGGCGGGCATGTTTCCTTGCGCAACGTAAAAGTTACGTGCACACATTTCTGCTCGTTAACTTTAATACGCCATTGTTTGAGCCAATTTTGCAATTTGGATATATACCCTTGTAAATTGCGGGAAGCTTCCACAGGATTTTCGTGAACGCTTAGAAAAGCTGTATCATCGGCAAATGTTGATGTATGAATGTTACTGCTTAACGGTAAGTCAGAGGCATATATTAAATAAAGTAATGGACCGAAAATACTCCCTTGGGGAACTCCGGCTTCGATCGACTGCGGTGGGCTTAAAAAATTGCCTTCCCTAACTACAAATTTTCGTTCAATTAAATAGCTTATTAAAAGCCTAACAATGTTTGCGGGTAGATTTTGTGTTAATTTATGTATAAGACCTTCGTGCCATACTTTATCGAAAGCTTGAGAAACATCTATAAAGAGCGCAGAGCAATATTTCTTCTTTTCGAAAGTGTCTCTGATAACATTCACAAGTCTGTGAGTTTGTTCAATTGTGCTATGTTGTCTGCGAAAACCGAATTGATGATCTGGAATGCATCCACTTCTAGTCACTATAGGCATCAGCTTGCTCATATACAGCTTTTCAAATAGTTTTGAAATGTTGGGCAATAAACTAATAGGCCGATAGGATTCAACCTTCGTATGATCCTTGGCGGGCTTTGGTATCATAATAACCATCGAAACCTTCCATTCTGCAGGATAGTATTGCAGCCGTAGAATACTATTAAAAATGAATAGTATAATTCTTTTTGCAATATAAGGCAGTTGTTGAAGCATTTTGTTGCTTATTTTGTCGACACCTGGGGCTTTTTTGGTGTTAAGACTAGTGATGGCCTTTTCAATCTCCACAATGTTAAATCTTAACGGTATTTCTGGTAAAGAGATGACTGGTGGCAGTTCAACAATATCAGTAGAAATATTCGGTGTAAATACATTTTCTAAGTGCTTAACAAAAAGAGCACCTTTTTCAGCATCAGTTCTTTCCCAGTCACCATTCGAATCTCGTAACGGAGGTTTGCAAATTACTGGCCTTTTAAGTCCTCTAGCTGCACGCCATAGCGAATAATCTGTTTGTGGTGTTGCATCGAGTTCTTGAAGAAATTTTTGCAGCGAAGCTGTTTTTTGTGTTTGTAAAACTTTTCTGAGCTGTTTGGTGCATTCCTTTAGCCTTAACTTTAGCTGGGGGGATCTGTAACGTTGCCATTCTCGTCGTGCTCTCCGTTTTTCAGTCAATAGCCTTTCTATATCTACAGAAGAAATGTTGTTGAATCTTACTTGTTGATTTGGTTGATTTGAAGAAGCATTAAGAGCAGCTTGATTAACATGTGCTTCAAACAACCTAATAGAATTTTCTATGTCAGTAGGTGTTCTCAACAGCATATTTTCCGTGCAATGAGCACTCAAATATTTTTTGTATTTCAGCCAGTTAATACGTGCAGATGTCAGCGGTAAATCGCATGTTGATGTTGCAGTTGTGTGTGAGTAAATAGTGATAATAGTAGGCGAGTGATCTGAAGATAAATCCAATGATGCTTCAACTTCAATCATTTCGCTGGGCACAACTTTCATAACTCCAAAGTCGATAATATCAGGAATTTTTTGTCGATCCGTTGGCCAATATGTTGGCTGACCACTTGAAACTACATTAAAGCCCATTTTTGAAATTGTGTCAAACAAAACACGACCCTTGGGACTGATTAAACGTGAACCCCAAAATGTGCGTTTAGCATTGTAGTCGCCAGCTGCTAGAAAACGGGACCCCAGTGTTGAATAAAATGCGGTATATTGACTCTCTGAAATTGAAAACCTGGGAGGAGAATAAACAGATGATATCACAAGTTTTTGATAAAAATTTTCAATGCAGATGTTTGTTGCTTGAAGGTAAGCTTCACAAAATTCATTTAACAGGTAGTGTTTTATTCGCGTTTTTATTAGAATTCCCGAGCCACCACAAGCTCTACCTCGAGGATCCTTGGAGTCGTAGAAATTATATCCACTAATTCTAAAATAGCTTCGAGACGTCAAATGAGTTTCTGAGATAAGCATAACATCGATTTGTTTATCCAGAAGAAAATATTCTATTTCATTTTTATGTTGGCAGATGCCGTTTGCGTTCCAAAAACATATTTTCAAGTTCATGGTTTGCTTAATACAGCCTGCAACAAAGTAGACTGCATTTTCAACATTTCCTGCATCATACAGGACATGTTGAGAGTAAAAGTATTTACTGTTTGTATTAAGCTCTCAATTGAGGCTTCAATACGGCTAAAATTAGACCCTGGAGCTTCGCTTACTGGTACCGGTTTTTGCGCTGTATTGTGGTTTTTAAAATGTTAGCGTATGAACATTTATTATTAGGTTGTTGCTGAGCAATAGTCGCGTTTGATTTCAATACGTTTGAATATTGTTGCTGACTGGTAGACGGTTGAGGTAACTGAGGGTAGCTTAAAAGTGTGATAGGCTGAGCGGGGATAATATTTTCTTTTTTGTGCGAGGAGCGTTTAAAAAACGAGTAAAGAGGGCAGCCTCTATAGTTGGCAGTGTGATTTCCGCCGCAATTGCCACATTTTTTCGCCTTGGAATCACCTTTTGTTTTATCACAGTTAGCGGTACTGTGTAGCTCACCACATACAACGCAGACTGTAGGCAACTTGCAATAAGCTTTCGTGTGCCCAAATTCTTGGCAGTTCAGGCATTGGATAGGTCCAGCTCTTTTATGTGGCTGCACAACGGTAACTCTCCGGTGTAACAAATACTTTAGATCATAGATTGGATGGGATTCATTTTTTTTATCTTTATGTCACCTGGCTGTAACTCGACTCTAAATATTGGTTGGGGGATTTTTTCTCTATTTTTGATGTTTGAAACATTTTTCACCTTGTATCCACTATTTTCAAGGCCAGACTTGACCTCTTCTGGATCCACACTAGAATCTATACCTTTTATTACAACGGTTAGACCTTTAGCACTCTTAAGCTGATATGTATAAAAATTTTTATTTTTAGACTCAAAGTCTGAGACTATTTTTCTGTAATTATTTTCTTTAGATACCTGAATTTTTGTTTCATTAATTTTCCCACGCTTGATTGGAGTTACTTAAAACTCATTTTCTCCAATTAACGAGATAAGGCTTTTTACCAGAAAGCTGGAGTTCTGTTCTCTTAAATAAATCGGTGGTGGTTTACTCAAACTTGTATTAGTTGTGTCTTCATCACCTTGTTCAGTTAAAATCGCGAAACGATTTTCGGAATTTTTTATATTTTTCCCATCTTTGGGAACTTTTGCCGTTGACGCAATTTGAGCAGATTTGGGACTTCTTCCCCTTTTTAACACAGTTATGTATCTATCCATACCTGTTTGAATTTTATTATCACTATTTTCACTTACTTTATCCATAATTTTATTCATTTTGTGCACGTTGGTCACCTGGGTATTTATTGTTTGTTTGTTTGCTTGTACAGCTAAGCTGACAAGTTTGCTAATAGGTGCAATTGTTGTTGTTTCGTGATCACTATTTAACATGTATGGAGAGCATGATCGCGCACGAATAGTTGTGTTTTGTGTAGAATTCAGGTTTGTGCTTAATTAAATTTTTTTATTGTCGTCATCAGAAACAAAAGTTAAATAAGCATTTCTACTGCTTGTGGGTTTATTGTTGTTGTTGTTGCCAGAAGATGAACTCATTTAGAGTTCTCTTGTTTTTTTCACTTATAAGAGTTTGGGTATGCAAATATTTATGTATACACAAGCAAAAAAAAAATATAATAAAACCAGTATAATAACTGTTTAATAAATGTTTTGTTTTTGTATTTTTTGTGACTTTAAATTTTTGATAATTTTAATATTCAGTTGCGACGATTATAAAACGCGTCTGTACACTGCGAGAGTTGAAACTGAATGACCAAAAGAAATATAATACGAGAATTATATTTTAATTCATTTTTTATTCTACATATTGAAACAATTCTGGGTAGTACGAAATTCCCTCATCACTCTTTTGAAATTACTAACAATCAACACAAAATCATAGTCTGTTTTTTTCAAAGTATTCTACTTTTTAGTTTAACGTTTTATTGTTTTTACTCTATATAATAGGGAAATTCACATTTTACTGACCATTATCATCAAAGTTTGTAGTTTAACGTTTTATTGTTTTTACTCTATATAATAGGGAAATTCACATTTTACTGTGACCCTTGTTATTGGGGTATGTAGCTCGTGCCCAAGCTGAATTAACATATTTTTTATTTATATTATTACGAATAAACGTAATTATTATTCGAACTTATATTGATATACCTATGAGAAGTAAAATTATTTAGGCTCAAGCTCAGTTTTATTGAATTAATGAAAATTCAAAATTAATAAGAGTTTTTTTATGTTGAAAAATATTATCAACTATTTAAACAGTTTACAACAGAAATATAATACGAGAATTAATTTTTAATTCATTTTTTATTCTACATATTGAAACATTTCTGGTTAGTACGAAATTCCCTCATCACTGTTTGGAAATAGCTTACAATCAACACAAACTCATAGTCCATTATCATCAAAGTATTCTACTTTGTAATTTAACGTTTTGTTGTGTTTACTCTATATATTATGGAAATTCACATTTTACTGTGACCCTTGTTATTAGGGAATGTAGCTCGTGCCCAATTTGAATTAACATATTTTTTATTTATATTATTACGAATAAACGTAATTATTATTCGAACTTATATGATATACCTATGAGAAGTAAAATTATTTAGGCTCAAGTTCAGTTTTATTGAAATAATGAAAATTAAACATTACTAAGAGTTTTTTATGTTGAAAAATATTATTATTGAAGTGAAAACTTTTATTGGCGCGGTACGGAGAGTACATAAAAAATGGTTACAGTTTCGTACTCATTCGTATTAAAATGCTTTAAATTGGTTTGTGTGTTTTGATATGAAGCGAGTGCTTTATACTAATGAAATAGATGTTGTTTTTGGATTGTTATACTTGTTGTCGAACTGCGCATACCTGCTAGTTTTGCCATGCCACTTATTGTAAACGCAAATGCAACTGCTCCCGAGAAGTTAACAACCTAAATTTTTTCGCTCAAAATGAAGAGAGCGCCCTCTCTTGTGGGTGATGTTGCCATATATGAGAAGAACAATCATTTTTTGCTGCACAAAAAAGGGCGCACTCTTCAATTTGAGCGAAACTGATTAAGAAGAGTACACATAGATCATATCAAAACACACAAACAAATTTAAAGCATTTTAATACGTATGGGTACCAAACTGTAACCATTTTTTATGTACTCTCTTCAAACTATATCAGTTTGTATGAAAATTTGCTATAAAGCGAGCTCAGTCAGCAGTGCTAGTAGGCTCACCTGTTGCATATGCCTTGATAAGTGGTTAAATTTGTTGCATGTATTTATAAAATTGTTTATATCTACGCATATTTTTTTGGCAATAGCACGTGTATTGTTGTAATCACAAAACGTTTTCCCTTCTGTCGGCACTCCCGGAGTGCTACCCGTAATTTTTTTTATATCCAATCAGTTTTTAGCAGAACGTATCAGTGCCGATTTCAAGGCAGCTACAACTCTCATCAGCGTTCAATTGTCCATCTTTACAATTTTCGTAAAATGGATCCTAATTGAGAAGAATATTAACTATTTAACCAGTTTTCAACAGAAATAAAATACAAGAATTAATTTTTAATTCATTTTTTATCCTACATATTGAAACAATTACTAACAATCAACACAAAATCATAGTCTGTTATTTTCAAAGTATTCTACTTTGTAGTTTAACGTTTTATTGTTTTTAATCTATATAATAGGGAAATTCACATTTTACTGTGACCCTTGTTATTGGGGTATGTAGCTCGTGCCCAAGCTGAATTAACATATTTTTTATTTATATTATTACGAATAAACGTAATTATTATTCGAACTTATATTGATATACCTATTATTTAGGCTCAAGCTCAGTTTTCTTGAATTAATGAAAATTCAAAATTAATAAGAGTTTTTTTATGTTGAAAAATATTATCAACTATTTAACCAGTTTTCAACAGAAATTGAATACGATAATTAATTTTTAATTAATTTTTTATTCTACATATTGAAACATTTCCGGTTAGTACGAAATTCCCTCATCACTGTTTGGAAATAGCTAACAATCAACACAAAATCATAGTCTGTTTTTTTCAAAGTATTCTACTATGTAGTTTAACGTTTTATTGTTTTTACTCTATATAATAGGGAAAATCACATTTTACTGTGACCCTAGTTATTGGGGTATGTAGCTCGTGCCCAAGCTGAATTAACATATTTTTTATTTATATTATTACGAATAAACGTAATTATTATTCGAACTTATATTGATATACCTTTGAGAAGTAAAATTATTTAGGCTCAAGTTCAGTTTTATTTAATTAATGAAAATTCAAAATTACTAAGAGTTTTTTTATGTTGAAAAATATTATCAATTATTTAACCAGTTTTCAACAGAAATTGAATACGATAATTAATTTTTAATTAATTTTTTATTCTACATATTGAAACATTTCCGGTTAGTACGAAATTCCCTCATCACTGTTTGGAAATAGCTAACAATCAACACAAACTCATAGTCCATTATCATCAAAGTTTGTAGTTTAACGTTTTATTGTTTTTACTCTATATAATAGGGAAATTCACATTTTACTGTGACCCTTGTTATTGGGGTATGTAGCTCGTGCCCAAGCTGAATTAACATATTTTTTATTTATATTATTTCGAATAAACGTAATTATTATTCGAACTTATATGATATACCTATGAGAAGTAAAATTATTTAGTGTCATGTTCAGTTTTATTGAATTAATGAAAATTCAAAATTAATAAGAGTTTTTTTATGTTGAAAAATATTATCAACTATTTAACCAGTTTTCAACAGAAATTGAATACGATAATTAATTTTTTATTCTACATATTGAAACATTTCCGGTTAGTACGAAATTCCCTCATCACTGTTTGGAAATAGCTAACAATCAACACAAACTCATAGTCCATTATCATCAAAGTTTGTAGTTTAACGTTTTATTGTTTTTACTCTATATAATAGGGAAATTCACATTTTACTGTGACCCTTGTTATTGGGGTATGTAGCTCGTGCCCAAGCTGAATTAACATATTTTTTATTTATATTATTACGAATAAACGTAATTATTATTCGAACTTATATGATATACCTATGAGAAGTAAAATTATTTAGTGTCATGTTCAGTTTTATTGAATTAATGAAAATTCAAAATTAATAAGAGTTTTTTATGTTGAAAAATATTATCAACTACTTAACCAGTTTTCAACAGAAATACAATACGAGAATTAATTTTTAATTCTATTTTCATTCTACATATTAAAACAATTCTGAGAAGTAAAATTATTTAGTCTCATGTTCAGTTTTATTGAATTAATGAAAATTCAAAATTAATAAGAGTTTTTTTATGTATTAAAATGCTTTAAATTTGTTTGTGTGTTTTGATATGAAGCGAGTGCTTTATACCAATAAAATACATGTTGTTTTTGGATTGTTATACTTGTTGTCGAACTGCGCATACCTGCTAGTTTTGCCATGCCACTTATTGTAAACGCAAATGCAACTGCGCCCGAGAAGTTAACTACCTAAATTTTTTCGCTGAAAATGAAGAGAGCGCCCTCTCTTGTGGGTGATGTTGCCATATATGAGAAAAACACTCATTTTTTGCTGCACCAAAGAGGGCGCACCCTTCAATTTGAGCGAAACTGATTAAGAAGAGTACACATAGATCATATCAAAACACACAAACAAATTTAAAGCATTTTAATACGTATGAGTACTAAACTGTAACCATTTTTTATGTATTCTCTTCAAACTATATCAGTTTGTATGAAAATATGCTATAAAGCGAGCTCAGTCAGCAGTGCTATTAGGCTCAATTTTTTCAGTTTTTAGCCTGTTGCATATGCCTTGATATGTAAGTGGTTAAATTTGTTGCATGTATTTATATAATTGTTTATATCTACGCATATTTTTGTTGCCAATAGCACGTGTATTGTTGTAATCACAAAACGTTTTCCCTTCTGTCGGCACTCCCGGAGTGCTACCCGTAGTTTTTTTTTATATCCAATGAGTTTTTAGCAGAACGTATCAGTGCCGATTTCAAGGCAGCTACAACTTTCATCAGCGTTCAATTGTCCATCTTTACAATTTTCGTAAAATGGATCCTAATTGAGAAGAATATTAACTATTTAACCAGTTTTCAGCAGAAATAAAATACAAGAATTAATTTTTAATTCATTTTTTATCCCACATATTGAAACAATTCTGGTTAGTATGAAATTCCCTCATCACTCTTTTGAAATTACTAACAATCAACACAAAATCATAGGCCGTTATCATCAAAGTATTCTACTATTCTATTTTACTGTGACCCTTGTTATAAGGGTATGTAGCTCGTGCTCAAGCTGAATTAACATATTTTTTATTTATATTATTACGAATAAACGTAATTATTATTCGAACTTATATTGATATATAATGAAAATTCAAAATTACTAAGAGTTTTTTTATGTTGTAAAATATTATCAACTATTTAACCAGTTTTCAACAGAAATACAATACGAGAATTAATTTTTAATTCATTTTTTATTGTACATATTGAAACAATTCCGGTTAGTACGAAATTCCCTCATCACTGTTTGGAAATTACTAACAATCAACACAAACTCATAGTCCGTTATCATCGAAGTATTCTACTTTGTAGTTTAACATTTTGTTGTGTTTACTCTATATATTAGGGAAATTCACATTTAACTATGGCCCTTGTTATTTGGGTACGTAGGTCGTGCCCAAGCTGAATTAACATATTTTTTATTTATATTATTACGAATAAACGTAATTATTGTTCGAACTTATATGATATACCTATGAGAAGTAAAATTATTTAGGCTCAAGTTCAGTTTTATTGAAATAATGAAAATTTAAAATTACTAAGAGTTTTTTATGTTGAAAAATATTATTATTGAAGTGAAAACTTCTATTGGCGCGGTACGGAGAGTACATAAGAAATGGTTACAGTTTGGTACTCATACGTATTAAAATGCTTCAAATTTGTTTGTGTGTTTTGATATGAAGCGAGTGCTTTATACCAATAAAATACATGTTGTTTTTGGATTGTTATACTTGTTGTCGAACTGCGCATACCTGCTAGTTTTGCCATGCCACTTATTGTAAACGCAAATGCAACTGCGCCCGAGAAGTTAACAACCTAAATTTTTTCGCTCAAAATGAAAGGAGCGCCCTCTCTTGTGCGTGATGTTGCCATATATGAGAAAAACACTCATTTTTTGCTGCACCAAAGAGGGCGCACTCCTCAATTTGGGCGAAACTGATTAAGAAGAGTACACATAGATCATATCAAAACACACAAACAAATTTAAAGCATTTTAATACGTATGAGTACCAAACTGTAACCATTTTTTATGTACTCTCTTCAAACTATATCAGTTTGTATGAAAATTTGCTATAAAGCGAGCTCATTCAGCAGTGCTAATAGGCTCAGCTGTTGCATATGCCTTGATAAGTGGTTAAATTTGTTGCATGTATTTATATAATTGTTTATATCTACGCATATTTTTTTTGGCAATAGCACGTGTATTGTTGTTATCACAAAACGTTTTCCCTTCTGTCGGCACTCCCGGAGTGCTACCCGTAGTTTTTTTTTATATCCAATCAGTTTTTAGCAGAACGTATCAGTGCCGATTTCAAGGCAGCTACAACTTTCATCAGCGTTCAATTGTCCATCTTTACAATTTTCGTAAAATTAAATTACTAAGAGTTTTTTTATGTTGTAAAATATTATCAACTATTTAACCAGTTTTTAACAGAAATAGAATACACTAATTAATTTTAATTCATTTTTTATTCTACATATTGAAACAATTCTGGTTAGTACGAAATTCCCTCATCACTCTTTTGAAATTACTAACAATCTACACAAAATCATAGTCCGTTATCATCAAAGTATTCTGCTTTGTAATTTAACGTTATATGTTTTTACTCTATATATTAGGGAAATTCACATTTTACTGTGACCCTTGTTATTAGGGGATGCAGCTCTTCCCCAAGCTGAATTAACATATTTTTTATTTATATTATTACGAATAAACGTAATAATTATTCGAACTTATATTTAAATACCTATAATTTAGGCTCAGGTTCAGTTTTATTGAATTAATGAAAATTCAAAATTACTAAGAGTTTTTTATGTTAAAAAATATTATTATTTATATCCAATCAGTTTTTAGCAGAACGTATCAGTATCGATTTCAAGGCCGCTTCACCTCTCATCATCCATCTTTACAATTTTCGTAAAGTGGATACTAATTGAGAAGAATATCAACTATTTAACCAGTTTTTAACAGAAATAGAATACACGAATTTGTTATGAGTCATTTTCCCCTAACCAACAGAAGTATCAGCGACAGCGGAACATACGCTGCACACACATACTGACGTTGAGTTATTTTCCCTCAACCAACAAAAATACCAACGACAGCAAAATACCGCTGTATGCATTACTGAAGTAATTACCACACTCAGAAAATTCTGTAAGTAAAATTAACTGAAAATGTGATATAAAATAAATGAAAGTTCAATTAAAAACCGGTCAAATCATTGTTCATTTAAATTTAACAAAAAGTTCATTTAATTTTTAACGTTAAAAAATTAACTCAATTATATCCTTAAAAAATATTGTTTTTTTCTTTTATTTTGTTTATTTTAACTTGCAAATAAACAAATCACTAAACAAGTATAAAATGAATGAATAATTCTTTATTACGATTAATTTAACTGTCAAAAGAAGAACCTACAACTTCAGTAAAAATAAAATATTTTCCTGTTGTTTTTTGCTGTATAATTAATCGTAGGTTCCGTAAAATCAAATGATTTTTATTTTATTGTTTTGAATTTAACTATAAAAAAATTAGCTTATATTTCCGTAAAAACAAATGATTATAGCTTTGTTTTCCATAGTTTAACTGTAAAATATTAAAATAAATTCCGTTAAAATAAACGATGTTTCCTTTAATTTTTTTTTATTAATTACTAAAATTTAATACCAAAATTTATTAAAAATAAAAGACTTTTCATTTATTTAATTTATTAGTAATTAATTTTTATTTATTTAACAATCATATACATACATATATATACATTTATATAAGTTTAAAATAACAAATATAATAATATCTGTGTTTCAGTACTGTATTCAGTCGTTTTTGAATATTCATACATATATTACTAAAATTTAGTTATAATAAGTACAAATTGTTGTAAATTACTAAGTAGTCAAAAAAACTTAACATACGCCCATGTTCTGACACTCGCATGAATATGAAATCGCATGCGTTTTGTCGTTCTGTCGTTCACGCGTTTTGCTATTTTTTTTATATCAAGTAAAACAGCTGTTTAAATTAAATCGCCAGTACTGAAAAAAGCAATTGGCACAGAAAATTGTGAAAAAATTTTAAAGTTGATATTTTAAACTTATGTAAATAGTTTGGAAGTTTTATTAATTTTTACAAAATATTTAAGAAATCATGTTTAGTTTAATTTGTGCATTGCTTTATTGTTAGTTTAAACTTCAGTTCAAGTAAAATACATCAGTTCACTTCAGTACTTGCTTGCGAGTTGAAGTCGCAAGACTTCTTGCGATTGTGAACTCCAGAACACCTATCATGCGATTTCATCTCGCATCGCAAATGTTAGGCGAAATGCGATTGACAGAACATGCCTGATAAATATTACAAACAATGAACATAAAAAACTTTTAGTACTAGTAATTATTTGATTTTCTTAAATGTTTGCACTTTTGTATCTTGAATTCAGGTAAAGTAAAATAATAATGAAAAGGTAACTGTTGTTTAATGATCAATAAAAATAGTTCAATTTTGTGATTCAAAAAATGACGATAAGCTTCGCAAAGAAGTTCCTATGTATGTAATCACCTCTTAACTTTATATCAAATAAACATGTTTGTACAAACAACCAAAATTTTTTTCATTTTGTATTATATGTATATTAAGTTGAATACTTGATGGATTTTAAAACATAGGGCTAATGCCGCTGCCACCGTATCTACTTTATATACAATTTGGTCTACCACCACAAGGATCTCTTTAACAACAAAAACGTTGTTTTTAATAAGAAGAAACGGTGAATGCCCAATGTATAAATTTAGCTGAATATCGTCTTCTATGAATTTTATCGTAGTCATTTGAGATTCGGATATAGTTGCTTTACCAATTTCTTTAGAAGCCCTTTCAGGTTTTACAATTCCATGTAATAGATATATAAAAAGTGCATCTTTTGTATCTTAAAGTAAAATAATTTAATAAAAGGTGTTAAAATAATATGTAAGTATATATGAATATATATCGCTCCTTTATTGCAACATAGTCATATCTCAAAAAAACTCAAACGTGGCAAAATGCATTTAAAATTTTCAAAACGTAAGCAGTTATATGGACGGCTTGAGCATGTAACTGGTTATAACTTGGGTTTAGATGTAGATATGTTTATGAAATTTTGTTTACAAATAAATAAGGTATTGTGAACTCTTTTTCGTCAGTAACTGAAAAATTTTGTTTTTTGAGATATGACTATGTTGCAATAAAGGAGCGATATGTACATATTACTTTGATTCAATGTTGACCATTTCTGTTTTGCCTCTAACCACACTGACTTCATTTTAACGTCTTTTAGATTCATGTTAAGGTACGTTGGCAATATGTTATTTAACCTCGTCCAATTTAAAAAGAAATTATTACTTTTTTCAGGATACAACCCTTCAAAATCAATTGAAACCTAAAGTAAGAACAAAATTTTTTCGTATTAATGAGTATGTACGTATGTATGTATATTATTTTTACCAGATCTGCTCCAAACATCTGTTTATATGCCGGCCAGTTGTCTATAATATTTGATATATTTGCATCTTTGCATTCGGTTAACTCTTTCAGACGACAGTTAATACCCTGTTTCCAACGTTGGCATGTTTCTTCCTTGTCGGCAAAATTGTATTTAAGGTAAGATTTTGTTTGGTTTTGTTGTTCTTCCGCTTCTATATACATAAATAAATATAAATATATGAATATCGCACATACCATTTTCAAGAAATGTAATATTTTTTTCGGTGAACTGTAATTGAGACTTTGGGCCTGTTCGTAAATTCATCACTGCACTGCATAATATGATTATTTTGCACTGCCACTGCTAATCAGCTGTCGCATTTTAATATTTGTATTTATGAACGAAAAAATTATAACAAAAATGGAAAATTTAATGATAAATTTAATTTTTGGGCTGGACGATAAAACTAATGATGTAAAATTGTCTAATCTAAAGAAAGGAAAAGGTTAAGAAATGATAAACAAAACAAATAATAAAATAAAAAATTGAACTCTTAATCATCCGTTGCATCACCCATTTTTATGATTCGTGTTTTGTGTTTATTTGCGCATAATATACCTACTTCAGCGCTGCATTTTTGAACGCATACCTTTTGCAGAGTTGCCACTGTTTGCATATATGAACGTACTGCGCATGTTATGCAGCGCAGTGATGAATTTACGAACAGGCCCTTTTTGTTTGGTTTCACATTTGGCTTCAACATATTTTGATATCTAAAAAAGAGTTTGCCTTTTGCTCTTTGGTTTTTTTGTTTTTCAAAGTAAACTTCTTGTGATTCGTTGGGAAATAATGATACTATTTGTGATGCAAGATTTTGTAAATTTATTGATTCTAATTTTATATTTCTTGAGATGTAGAAACCAATAATTGTCCTAGACAACTTATTCTGCTCGGCAGTACCCAACTGTCCATACTTGATATAATAGGATCTGAGTTCATTATAAATTAGATTGTCTTTGAATACGTCGTTTAATGTCTAAAAATAAAAAGAATTTGTTTATTTTGTCTAAATGTAATAAATAAAAATAAGTTACATATGTATGTAATTGTTGTTGACTTCTTGATTGGCGAGCGTTAAAGGGGTATAAGCGTTTTTATCACTGCCGTTTTTGTTGTTAGAGTCGCATGAAGATTTCCAAATACAAAATTTTTCAATGAATTGCACTTCTCTTCCCAGTTCCCTGACCTGATTATAGCTACCAATTTCAAATAACTTTTCTAAATAGTATCTGTTAAACATTTGAAACTGACTTTGTGTGGTTTTCTGCTCTGTATAATTAAAATAAATATTATTAATATTTGGCGTTAAAACTGTAAAACATATCAATATTTATGTAAAATGCAAAAGGTTCTAAGAAAAGTTTTTAGCTGTTTTTATAATGTCGCATGAATTCCATTTTATAAGTTTTTACCTGCTAAAAATGATGTTCTAACCTTTTGAATTTTTTATGACACATAAAAGTAAGTATGTATAAAGATATTTACCTTCTATTAATGGCATAACATATGAGAAGTTGTCACTGTCAATACTTTTCAAAAGAGATGAAAAGGTATTTGCTTGAGTTCGATATTCATTATTACTTGAGGATTGATTGTCATGCTGATGTTGAAGGATGGATGCAGCTTGAGTGTTGCTAGTTGATGAAGTGCTTACTCCGGATAGGGTAAATAACAGCTGTTGCGTATTAGCTTCCATTGAATAGCGGAGCGATATTTGGTATATTTAAGCTTACATTCTTTAATTTTGCATGAATAATTACTGTGGTTGGCCTGATTTCACAATTTTAACACAAAGTTCTTCAGGCATACACATAAACATATGTACATATGTATGTATTTATGCATATACATATGTATAAGCGAATGTATGTACATTGTACATACATTGTACATACATTCGCTTATGTACGTTTTGTTTCAAGATAACCACAGAACTTTTCACAATTTTTCACTTGCACTTTTGCACATTAATATTATATGTATATAAACATATTTACATATATTTACATACATACATATATATTCTTACATATTTTATATCCAGCAATAAATAAATTCTACACAACACAATTAAATATTATTTTTTGATTAAATAAAGACTTCTCTATTCTGGCTTGTCCTTAAAACTGATCACAGAATGGGAATCAGAATACTTAACTTTAACGTTGTTAAAAACTTGTAATCATGCGTTATGTACATTTGTACATACATACATATACATATACTTATGTATATTACACACAAAATTTCGAAAGAGATAGCCAAACTCTAAGCAATAAAATTTTGTATCCCTTTCATTTAATTATGTTAATATTGTTGCGAACCGCCGCGTTGTGCAAAACTAAATGTTGTATACAATTGTTTGTATGTACAAATTTACATACATACAAGTAAATACAGTTATTTTTCGTTGAATTCAAGTAGACACATGTGTGTTATTTCCAAGAGAATAATTCAAATAAAGCGTTTGGTTATAACACAATAAAACTTAGTATACATACATACTCAGTTGTACTTTTTGTCAGTAAAAACAAATGAAACAAAGGGTAAATCATTGATTTTTACTGAAGTTGTAGGTTCTTCTTTTGACAGTTAAATTAAACTGAATAAAGAAATATTCCTTAATTTTTTACTGTTTTCGTGGTTTGATATTTTTGCGAGTTAATATGAACGAAATAAAAGAAAATTGCAATATTTTTTGAGGACATTATTCCGTTCATTTTTTTAACATTTGAAATTAAATGAACTTTTCGTTAAAATTAAATAAAACATTTTTTGTTCAAATTTACATGCAGTTTATATTACAATTTCAGTTAATTTTACGTACAAAATATTTGATTATACCTATAATACAAACAACGGAAAATTTTGAAAGCGACCGAAAATCCATATTTATCTGCACTTAGTTTTTTTAATGACTGTTAGAATCATTTAAAAATTAAATTGCTTAGAATTTTAAGTGTTTTTTCATTTAAAAATGACTGAACGGAATACTTCTTGATTAAAATACATTCCGTTACTGTCATAATATTGTGAGTGCAGTAATTTTCCTACAGATATATGCTGACGATGCAATACCGCTGCATACATGCATATGTCAGTAACTTTCCTACAGAATATGCTTTCCTACAGAATATGCCAGTATGCAACACTTAGCAACGACCACGCCAGCGGCAGCGAACGTCAGCAGCACCGTTCATCGAGCAGCACAAAAGTGGGTATAAAAGCGGAGGGTGATTTGATATGGAGGTCTACTATTCAGTCTATCCAGTCAACGCTAGTCAACTGTAGTCAGCGAAGTCAGCTCTAGTGAAGTCGAGTCAGTTCTTAACACATAACACACATAACAAAAACCTGATCAAACACCAGCCTTTAAAAGCGGGTCTCTGAGACGGTTATAAAATAACAAAATTAGATTAAGTAATAAAAATTGAAAAGTAAATAAAATTAAAGTAATAACTAAAATCATAATAGTCTCTTGTGTTTTTGATTCTAAAAAATAAGTTACAAAATAAAATGTAACATTTTGGCGCAGCCGGTAGCCGCGTAAATAATAACACCAAGGATATATAATTATCCTTGTGTTGATCTTGCTCAAGAAAAAACTGTCAGGTGTAGCAAAACCAACAATACATAAAAGTCTAAATCCTAGCTACCTTGTATTGTTGCATCCTACACACGACGGTGTAGAACTGCACAGACAAATTGAATAAAGTCTAAATCCTAGCTACCCTCATATTGTCATTGCAGGACTAATCGCTAAAGCAGATCAAGGCAAAAAGGAGAATTGCCTTGATTGTAAAAATTCTGCGCGGTTGCGAACAAACTTATATAATAAAATAATAATAATAAAAATAATAATAATATAAAGTGAAAATAAGCCTAAACCACAGACCACTATGAGGATAATAAACAGCGGAATATGGGTAGTAGAATACAGCTTTAATGGAAAATCCACAGACACAGACAGACGACTTAATAAAACGGATAGATAAGTATAATTATTCAGTGGACAGTCTACAAGTTCTTGCGTAGACAGAACTTAAGGGTTTGGAAGCAGACAAAACATTCCTGGACAACCATAGGGAAACAATAAGGATACAAAGACTGACAAAGTTAGAAGAAGTTAGTTATGTGTTACAATTAATAAGTGAATTAAGTAGGGATAGATCATTGGAGTTTGTGAAAAGAATCGAAGAACTCGAAGAGACAAAAACATTCCTTAAGGGACATTGCGAAAAGCTAAGAGGACAAATAGAGTACACAGATACTTTGTTGGAGGACGTAGAAAAGGAAAATTCAGAATTAGTAGAACAGTTGAAAGGAAAAGGACTGAGTGAAGAGAATTTTAGGAAACAGTTAAAACAGAAACAGTTAATAGAGACACAAGACGACACTATCCAAAGGCTACAAACAGCATTGGAAAACGCAAGAAGAGAGTTGGATACAATTCACAGAGCTAGTTCACCAAATCCTTCACTGCACGAAGAACTAAACGAAGTAGGACTACCAACAATAGTCATCTCGCACGAGAAAGAAACACATGCCTTGACGCTATTGGAAAAAGTAAAAACCCTAATAAACAACGCAAGGAAAGCGGGTAGCAGGGGGTACTCCGCGGAAACAAAAGCCAGGAAATTAAAGGAGTTAAGCGAATACACCCTGAGATTCGGTGAATTGGAAGACACCGAAGAAGTTGACAGCGGAATAACGGAAGAATTTAATAGACTGATCCCAGTGGCCCAAGAAATTTTGGAAAGACGATCACCATCACCCCGGCAAAACCATACTATTGAGAGAGCAGAAATCGAAACAATCAGAATGACGTCGCTATCCGAGATTATTAAAATAGTTAACAACACAGTCCCATCATTCTTCGGGACAGATGGACCTGACTTACTATCAGAAGGATGCAAGATGGTAGAAAGAGAAGTACTCACAGGTGCAAATAACGTCCTAACACAAGATGTGATACAGTGCCTGAAATTGCGACTGCTAGGGGGTGCATACTCAAAAATATCCCAGATGACTTTTGGTTCAGTGGACGCATACTGTAACACCATCAAGAAGTTATATCTAAAAAATAAAAGCCTGGATAAGATAAGGGAGCTGATCTTGGGTTGCAAACAGAGCATCAGAGAGTCAGCATGTAAATTTGGAGAACGCCTGGATAGCCTATTAAATGAGGCAAAAACAACAATAGAGAACGAATGGCCGGTGGGGCCTGGCCGGGAAACCATGCTGAAGGACTTCAAGAGAATAGCGGTAAGAAGCTTCATCAAGGGTCTGAAGGACCATGCTCTTAAAGCTCGATTTGTGGGGCAGGAGGAGGAAGAGCTCACTAAGTTGATAGAGATAGTCGAGAACGCTGAGGAATTGTTTGGCGAACCAACGCACAGCATCAACACAATAGATTCAGAAGTCCCCTGTAGTTTTTGCAACAGGACGGGACATGAATGGAATAGCTGCAAAAAGCGGCTAAACACACCATACTGTATGAGCTGTGGAAAATACGGTCATAAAATGGGGCCACTGTGCAGGAATGTCGTGAGCTGTACGTTCTGTGGAAACAGCGGGCACGATGTGGAAAACTGCAGAAAGAGATTAGGCTCCTTATACTGCCGATTGTGTAGAATAAATGGCCACAAGGAAACCCCTTTCTGTGAGCCAAGAAGAAACCTACCCAACCAAAATCAATTGGATAGAAGGACGGCAGAAACAAATAGGAGGATAACAAACACAGAATTCCGTGGAGGCCCACAGATAACGACGGGACAAAACATGAACAGAGGGGCAAATAGAACCAATGGTACACGCCCAACCTGTTTTAAATGTCAGCAACAAGGACATTTCGCACGGGACTGCAGAAGCAATATCAGACAAACTCAGACAATGGGAACAGGGATCTATCAACAGGCGCGAAATAGCAACAACGGCAGGGACCTAGCTAACAGACCAGTAGAGGCCCACAACAACACAAATCGGACAAATGCCCAGGGAAACGAAATTCGGCCCAGTTATCGCCAATAACTGGGGTCCCGCAAATTAACAGAAAATCAGATTGGCATAAAAAGGAGAACAACTACATATATAATAAAGAAACAGAAACACAGAATCGGGTAAATAAAGATGATACGGAGACTGACTCAGAAACAGAGCAGCCAACCAGGATAGTAACCGAGGCAGTTGTACACTCGGTGAACAAGGAGAAAAGGCACACTATAGAAGAAAATACTGAGAAAGATAATAAATTAAACAAAAAAAAGGGGGAAAAAAGTGAAGAGATAATGCCAAATATAAATAGTAGTACTGAATCAACGGGCAATGTGGACACAGTTTTTATGACGCTACCCTGCCAAGGAGCTAGGGAGTGAAAATTGGTCTTACTTGTAGATACGGGAGCAGTTACTAAAGTGCCGGTTAATATCATATCAAGAGATAAAACCGTGGTTGTGCATAAACAGGCAAATCAAGAGAACGGGCAAACTTTGGAAGTGAAAGCAGAAAAAGACAAAGTATTAAAACATAAATATGAAGAGAAACAAAGTGAAGAGATAATGCCAAATATAAATAATAGTACTGAATCACCGAGCAATGTGGACACAGTTTTTATGACGCTACCCTGCCAAGGAGCTAGGAAGGGAATATTGGTCTTACTTGTAGATACGGGAGCAGTTACTAAAGTGCCGGTTAATATCATTTCGAGAGATAAAACTGTAGTTGTACAAAAACAGGAGATTTCCCCTGGAGTTTATGTTGGAAATACTGTGGTCAACATTAAAAATGGAGGCACAGCAGTACCCATACTGAACGCAACCGAGAAAGATATCCCATGGAGGAAGGAAATCCAGTCAAGATTTTCAAATTTCAACCACTACACGCAGTATGGAGGAACACAACAACACACATTGTCATTGGCAAAACAGGAGGAAAGAATAAGACGTCTAAAAACCAACATTATGACGGAAATGAATTGGAAAAAGAGAAGAAGGAAAAACTCACCGCAATATCGACGGTATTGATATTTAGTGTCTTCAATGGCTGAAATATAAAAGAAATGCATATTTATACAGGACTATAATAAGAAACAATGAAACATACCTTAAAGGGACAAGGAAAAAATTGCGTCAAGATGGTTCCAACTTGAGGAACCGGGGACCCAGGTCGGCATCAGGAGACAAGGATCTGAAAGAAGCAAAATAATTAGTAAAAGGAAAAGGTTAAAAAAGGATGGAACGCTACTGACCCGGTATCACCTTCTAATCGACCAACGAATACTGCTCTAGAAATAAAAATTAAGAATAATTTGATTAATCAATCAATCAGAGCAAAAATCAAAAAAAAAAAAAAGAGAAAACAAGGTCACATGTAAGTAAGTAAGTGTCCTAAAGTATACAAAATTGTTGGATAAACAACAGAAAGAAAAAATAAAATTAATAATTCTTTTGCAACAGATTTGCGAAAACGTATTAAAGTAAGAATAAATAAGGGACGTATAAAATTTTTTATTTAAATTCTGGAAATTTTGCGAGCAATGAAAGTTTTAAAAAAATATTCTTCAAAAATGAAACTAAAGAGTAAATTTTAAATTTTACTTTTTCAAATTTGTTTGTTTTTGCAAGCAAATCATTAATGAATTGAAGATAAAGTGCACATACATACATATGTACATGAATACTTTAACTACGCTGTAGGCTAGATATTTATTATTTTTTAAAAAAAAAAGTGTTGACATAGCTTAAGCTGCGTGCTAGAGACAATGAAGCAGATCTATTGAGAATTTGTTATACAGATTCTTAAAGATTGCTCGAACATACAGGGATATTGCTTTTGTTTTTGCTTTTCAAAGAAAAAGAGTGGAAAGTGAAACTTATAATTGCTTGAAGAAGATAATAAATGGAATCGTACGTAAATCTTTCTAATAGAAATTCAGTCATGGAAATATTTTTATAATTGCGTATTTGCACATACACATTTAGATAAGTGTACATAAAGATATCTTTATTATTTGATTTTTTCCTGAAATTATTATAGATAATCACACACACACATATATATACATATATATATATATATAAAAGATAAGAAATTTAGGGATAGAATAGATATTTAATTAGTTTTACAAACTCTTGATTTTCTAAACATTATATATAGAACAATTTTCAACTAAACGAAAACGAAAAAAAAAAAATTTTTTTTTCCTCATTTGTGTTACTTTACTAGATTTTATGGGAAAAATGTGTAAATTTATTAACTTTTATATAAAAGTCGTATCACTTAAGAGTTTTTCATAATACATACATACATACATATTTTTAAAAGATTTTTTTTTTTTTGGGAAAATGTTTTTGATTGATAAAGGAAGGAGGTTTGTTTGTCAAACGACATTTGTATGAAATCACGTTTTTTTTTGATAAATTGTCATTGCTTAGGCTGTTGGATGAATGTGGCGCATTAAGTGTATTTGATTTTTGATTTGTTATCCATTAAATAAATTTGCATTTATTTATTCTTTATATTAGTTTTTTTCACCAAAACAAAAGTATTTGGTACTTAAATGCAAAATAATTTTTTTTTTAATTTTGTTGCTCATTGGTTGGATTTTAAATCAAATTAATTTAGTAAATTTGTTTTGATCTGTATTATCTTTTTGTTTTTTTTTCTCTTTGTTGTTACTCATAGTAAAATTGGAATGTTTCACATAAAATATAAATGAGTTAAATTGAAAAAAGAGTATGAATGATTTTGTTTTTGTTTGGAAAAATTCACCAATTCTTTGTTTTGTATTATCGTGTTTAAAATTTTTTTTTATTTTTACGGCAACCGTACCGTTCCATGCCGTTTTCAAGACTGCACGATGAAATTTAATTTTTAAATTTGTGCATTAGTGCAGTTTTAATGTTCTACAAAATTATTGTATGAAATACACTAGAACTGCAATACATGAACAAAAAGCGACCCAATTGGCATAGACATCCAATTGAGTAAAAAAATTAAAAAGATATAACATATGTATAGTAAAAATATACATACACATTTATAGCGATAATCGCTAAATTATTGAACCAAATAGTTCTTACTAAGTTATGGTTGAGTCATGGCGCAATAAATACAAAATTGTTATACGTATTGCATAAAACTTGAAATGCAAAACTGTTCACAATTATGTTCAGTGACAAAAATTGTCGGCCATTTATGCATCAACAATGACAACGGTTAACGAAATCAATTAAGTTTGGGTTTAATTTATAAATTTGAAACAAAGAATTGAACTCAAATTAAATTCCAAAAATTTCCAACTGGGTTATATACGTTTTTTTTTGGGCATGAGTACTTGGTTATGAAACATGATTCCACGGCAAAATTTTGCCAGACAATTTCACGGCCAATGACAACTAAATCAAACTGCATAGTTTAATGTACGTATGTGCATATGTATATGTACGTATATGTGTGCATATGGATATGCAAACAGTAACAAAAAAAAAAAAAAAAAACTTTTCGATTTTTTTCTGTTTGTTGTTGATTTGAAAATAATTATACGTGTATGTATAATTTTTCTTTCAGATCAACAGAAACAACAAAAGTATTAAATTTCTTTCACTAACAAAATACTAACAAATACAACTGAACTCACTTTTTAATAAAAAAAGTGCTTTAATCAGTTGAAATTTTGTAAAATGTAAGTAAAATTTTTCCTACTCATTTTTGCAACGTTTTAAAATGTTTTTAAAAAATTTTCAATTTCATGTAAAAGTTATTTCAAGGTTAAGACAAAAGATAAAGCCAATGTTAAAAATTTTATCAACCAAAGAATTTGTCACACATATGTACATACAATTTAATATTAAGTAAAAATTAAGGTCATTCATACACAATACACTTACAGAAAATTCATATAATTTTGAAAATAACTTGAATCGAAAAAGATTACACTAACATTCTTTTCTCTATCTGTAGGCAGAAGATCTTATTTTCTATTATTTAGTACTTACATTGTTAAGAAAAAATCTTACTTAATTCCTTTTTGAAGAGAAAACTGCCACATAAAAATAAGGTTAATAATTTTTTTTAAATACCGGTAAATGTCCTGTAAATTAACAGTCAAGACTGGTATTAAGGACGAAAATTCTTTTTAATAGAGAAAATAAAATACCTATGTATAATCGTAAAAGTAAATTACGAAAAATTGAATTTATATTAAATTTATGGAAAATGTTAAACAAAATATGATTTATTTCAGGCATACATACAATTTAAAGTTGAAATTATAGGAATTATATTTTTAACACAACTCTTCTCAACTAGTAATAAGAGAAAAATAGACAAAAATAAAAAACCAACCAAATAATGATACGAACTTAACTTAAAACTTAGAAACAACTAACAAATATTTTAAATTTTTGATTAAAATAAGTAGAATTAAAAAACGCAATAAGCAAAGATATGTAAGAAATTTTTTTTTTTAAATCATAATAATAAAATCCTGTAACTGGTTGAGTATAACAAATCCAAAATATTCAATATAATAATAATAAGAAATAATAGTAATAAGGAAAAATTGTAAGAAAAGAAAATTTTATATAAGTATACGTAAGAAGAAATTGTTAGTTATAAGATTAAAAATATTAACCAGCGTTTTAAAAAACAACCAACAATCATCATCCCGTTAACAATGAAGAATCGAACAATCATCAACAGCAGCCTATACCTATCAACCTTACACAACCATAATCAACAGTTAAAGCTATATGCGATGGCACAACACATACATGGACGGAAAACGCAGTTCCGTTAGAAAATGGGAAATCACCCCAACGTCAGTAACAACCTCAACACTTCACCAACAACATCATATTTTTTCCTTGGTGACGCAGCAAACGTACCAAGTCGACAGACACTTAGCAGTCACCAACTAATGGTAAGCTGCGAACCTTCAGGCAATCGAGGCTCGGGAGATAATTACATATTACTCCGAGAGCTGCCAAAGCTGTATCGCCAAGGTAGTCGGATGCATACACACATCTATTTTGACTTTATTCCAGAAGGATGGCTACGAAACATCCTAAGACAGGATGTTTCTTGTCCGTAAGGGGGGAGGGATGTTATGAGTCATTTTCCCCTAACCAACAGAAGTATCAGCGACAGCGGAACATACGCTGCACACACATACTGACGTTGAGTTATTTTCCCTCAACCAACAAAAATACCAACGACAGCAAAATACCGCTGTATGCATTACTGAAGTAATTACCAGTAATTTTCCTACAGATGCAATACCACTGCATACATGCATATGTCAGTAACTTTCCTACAGAATATGCTGAACTTGCATACTGGCACACTTAGCCACGACCACGCCAGCGGCAGCGAACGTCAGCAGCACCGTTCATCGAGCAGCACAAAAGTGGGTATAAAAGCGGAGGGTGATTTGATATGGAGGTCTACTATTCAGTCTATCCAGTCAACGCTAGTCAACTGTAGTCAGCGAAGTCAGCTCTAGTGAAGTCGAGTCAGTTCTTAACACATAACACAAATAACAAAAACCTGATCAAACACCAGCCTTTAAAAGCGGGTCCCTGAGACGGTTATAAAATAACAAAATTAGATTAAGTAATAAAAATTGAAAAGTAAATAAAATTAAAGTAATAACTAAAATCATAATAGTCTCTTGTGTTTTTGATTCTAAAAAATAAGTTACAAAATAAAATGTAACAAATTAATTTTAATTCATTTTTTATTCTACATATTGAAACATTTCTGGTTAGTACGAAATTCCCTCATCACTGTTTGGAAATTACTTACAATTACTCATAGTCCGTTATCATCAAAGTATTCTGGTTTGTAGTTTAACGTTTTATTGTTTTTACTCTATATAATAGGGAAATTCACATTTTACTGTGACCCTTGTTATTAGGGGATGCAGCTCGTGCCCAAGCTGAATTAACATATTTTTTATTTATATTATTACGAATAAACGTAATTATTGTTCGAACTTATATGATATACCTATGAGAAGTAAAATTATTTAGGCTCAAGTTCAGTTTTATTGAAATAATGAAAATTTAAAATTACTAAGAGTTTTTTTATGTTGAAAAATATTATTATTAAAGTGAAAACTTCTATTGGCGCGGTACGGAGAGTACATAAAAAATGGTTACAGTTTGGTACTCATACGTATTAAAATGCTTTAAATTTGTTTGTGTGTTTTGATATGCAGCGAGTGCTTTATACCAATAAAATACATGTTGTTTTTGGATTGTTATACTTGTTGTCGAACTGCGCATACCTGCTAGTTTTGCCATGTCACTTATTGTAAACGCAAATGCAACTGCGCCCGAGAAGTTAACAACCTAAATTTTTTCGCTCAAAATGAAGAGATTCGACAAACGTGCAAGAACCCCTTTTTTATGCAAGTGAACAATTGCCAACTACATCTTCTCAGCGGGATGAAAACTTTACACGTGTGGAAAGAAAGCAAAATTGTCCTATGCCAAAAAAGACCTAAAATCCTGAAAACCACTATGATTTGCTTCAAAAGCGTAGTAAGGAACAAGCAAGGCTTTTGACAGACATAATAAATTCTATGTCTTCAGTAAAACGTAGCCTGAGAGAATTTAATGACTGAATTTTTTTTTTATTTATTTTCTTGTTTTCGTTTTCTTATATAATTTAATTTGTTATTAGTTTTAAATTAAAAAAATTAATATAATGAGTTCCTTATGTATTTACTTATGTATTATTTACCTTTGTTTACTTATGTATTATTATTAAACTAAAGAGTATAATTAGATAAAACTTTGTTTTATTTGTTCTCTAATTTGGAATGCCTCTGAATTTGGTAAAATTTCCGTGTCGTCAAGCACTTCAATTTCATTTTGGTTGTTTTCTTCATCTCTATTTCTATCATTTAAGTCATATTGAATCCATATGTTGTGCAGTGCTGCGCAAACATTGGTAATTTTTATTGCTTTCGCCGGTATGTAATGAAGTTGACGGGCGCCTAGGAGACATCGAAATCGGTTTTTTAGCACACCAAAGGTCCTTTCAACTATATTTCTAGCTTTGGCATGTTTTGCATTATAAATAGCTTCTGCACTTCCTGCAATAGTCGAGCGATATGGTGTCATCAAATATGGCTGAAGAGGATAGCCTGCGTCACCTGATGAAGGAAGTTAAATTACTAATAAAAGAAGTTAAATTTACATATCAGTTTCAACTCTCGCAGTGTACAGACGCGTTTTATAATCGTCGCAACTGAATATTAAAATTATAAAAAATTTAAAGTCACAAAAAACACAAAAACAAAACATTTATTAAACAGTTATTATACTGGTTTTATTTTATTTATTTTTTGCTTGTGTATACATAAATATTTGCATACACAAACTCTTATAAGTGAAAAAAACAAGAGAACTCTAAATGAGTTCATCTTCTGGCAACAGCAACAACAATAAACCCACAAGCAGTAGAAATGCTTATTTAACTTTTGTTTCTGATGACGACAATAAAAAAATTGAAATAAGCACAAACCTGAATTCTACACAAAACACAACTATTCGTGCGCGATCATGCTCTCCATACATGTTAAATAGTGATCAAGAAACAACAACAATTGCACCTATTAGCAAACTTGTCAGCTTAGCTGTACAAGCAAACAAACAAACAATAAATACCCAGGTGACCAACGTGCACAAAATGAATAAAATTATGGATAAAGTAAGTGAAAATAGTGATAATAAAATTCAAACAGGTATGGATAGATACATAAATGTGTTAAAAAGGGGAAGAAGTCCCAAATCTGCTCAAATTGCGTCAACGGCAAAAGTTCCCAAAGATGGGAAAAATATAAAAAATTCCGAAAATCGTTTCGCGATTTTAACTGAACAAGGTGATGAAGACACAACTAATACAAGTTTGAGTAAACCACCACCGATTTATTTATGAGAACAGAACTCCAGCTTTCTGGTAAAAAGCCTTATCTCGTTAATTGGAGAAAATGAGTTTTAAGTAACTCCAATCAAGCGTGGGAAAATTAATGAAACAAAAATTCAGGTATCTAAAGAAAATAATTACAGAAAAATAGTCTCAGACTTTGAGTCTAAAAATAAAAATTTTTATACATATCAGCTTAAGAGTGCTAAAGGTCTAACCGTTGTAATAAAAGGTATAGATTCTAGTGTGGATCCAGAAGAGGTCAAGTCTGGCCTTGAAAATAGTGGATACAAGGTGAAAAATGTTTCAAACATCAAAAATAGAGAAAAAATCCCCCAACCAATATTTAGAGTCGAGTTACAGCCAGGTGACATAAAGATAAAAAAAATGAATCCCATCCAATCTATGATCTAAAGTATTTGTTACACCGGAGAGTTACCGTTGTGCAGCCACATAAAAGAGCTGGACCTATCCAATGCCTGAACTGCCAAGAATTTGGGCACACGAAAACTTATTGCAAGTTGCCTACAGTCTGCGTTGTATGTGGTGAGCTACACAGTACCGCTAACTGTGATAAAACAAAAGGTGATTCCAAGGCGAAAAAATGTGGCAATTGCGGCGGAAATCACACTGCCAACTATAGAGGCTGCCCTCTTTACTCGTTTTTTAAACGCTCCTCGCACAAAAAAGAAAATATTATCCCCGCTCAGCCTATCACACTTTTAAGCTACCCTCAGTTACCTCAACCGTCTACCAGTCAGCAACAATATTCAAACGTATTGAAATCAAACGCGACTATTGCTCAGCAACAACCTAATAATAAATGTTCATACGCTAACATTTTAAAAACCACAATACAGCGCAAAAACCGGTACCAGTAAGCGAAGCTCCAGGGTCTAATTTTAGCCGTATTGAAGCCTCAATTGAGAGCTTAATACAAACAGTAAATACTTTTACTCTCAACATGTCCTGTATGATGCAGGAAATGTTGAAAATGCAGTCTACTTTGTTGCAGGCTGTATTAAGCAAACCATGAACTTGAAAATATGTTTTTGGAACGCAAACGGCATCTGCCAACATAAAAATGAAATAGAATATTTTCTTCTGGATAAACAAATCGATGTTATGCTTATCTCAGAAACTCATTTGACGTCTCGAAGCTATTTTAGAATTAGTGGATATAATTTCTACGACTCCAAGGATCCTCGAGGTAGAGCTTGTGGTGGCTCGGGAATTCTAATAAAAACGCGAATAAAACACTACCTGTTAAATGAATTTTGTGAAGCTTACCTTCAAGCAACAAACATCTGCATTGAAAATTTTTATCAAAAACTTGTGATATCATCTGTTTATTCTCCTCCCAGGTTTTCAATTTCAGAGAGTCAATATACCGCATTTTATTCAACACTGGGGTCCCGTTTTCTAGCAGCTGGCGACTACAATGCTAAACGCACATTTTGGGGTTCACGTTTAATCAGTCCCAAGGGTCGTGTTTTGTTTGACACAATTTAAAAAATGGGCTTTAATGTAGTTTCAAGTGGTCAGCCAACATATTGGCCAACGGATCGACAAAAAATTCCTGATATTATCGACTTTGGAGTTATGAAAGTTGTGCCCAGCGAAATGATTGAAGTTGAAGCATCATTGGATTTATCTTCAGATCACTCGCCTACTATTATCACTATTTACTCACACACAACTGCAACATCAACATGTGATTTACCGCTGACATCTGCACGTATTAACTGGCTGAAATACAAAAAATATTTGAGTGCTCATTGCACGGAAAATATGCTGTTGAGAACACCTACTGACATAGAAAATTCTATTAGGTTGTTTGAAGCACATGTTAATCAAGCTGCTCTTAATGCTTCTTCAAATCAACCAAATCAACAAGTAAGATTCAACAACATTTCTTCTGTAGATATAGAAAGGCTATTGACTGAAAAACGGAGAGCACGACGAGAATGGCAACGTTACAGATCCCCCCAGCTAAAGTTAAGGCTAAAGGAATGCACCAAACAGCTCAGAAAAGTTTTACAAACACAAAAAACAGCTTCGCTGCAAAAATTTCTTCAAGAACTCGATGCAACACCACAAACAGATTATTCGCTATGGCGTGCAGCTAGAGGACTTAAAAAGCCAGTAATTTGCAAACCTCCGTTACGAGATTCGAATGGTGACTGGGAAAGAACTGATGCTGAAAAAGGTGCTCTTTTTGTTAAGCACTTAGAAAATGTATTTACACCGAATATTTCTACTGATATTGTTGAACTGCCACCAGTCATCTCTTTACCAGAAATACCGTTAAGATTTAACATTGTGGAGATTGAAAAGGCCATCACTAGTCTTAACACCAAAAAAGCCCCAGGTGTCGACAAAATAAGCAACAAAATGCTTCAACAACTGCCTTATATTGCAAAAAGAATTATACTATTCATTTTTAATAGTATTCTACGGCTGCAATACTATCCTGCAGAATGGAAGGTTTCGATGGTTATTATGATACCAAAGCCCGCCAAGGATCATACGAAGGTTGAATCCTATCGGCCTATTAGTTTATTGCCCAACATTTCAAAACTATTTGAAAAGCTGTATATGAGCAAGCTGATGCCTATAGTGACTAGAAGTGGATGCATTCCAGATCATCAATTCGGTTTTCGCAGACAACATAGCACAATTGAACAAACTCACAGACTTGTGAATGTTATCAGAGACACTTTCGAAAAGAAGAAATATTGCTCTGCGCTCTTTATAGATGTTTCTCAAGCTTTCGATAAAGTATGGCACGAAGGTCTTATACATAAATTAACGCAAAATCTACCCGCAAACATTGTTAGGCTTTTAATAAGCTACCTAAGTGAACGAAAATTTGTAGTTAGGGAAGGCAATTTCTTAAGCCCACCGCAGTTGATCGAAGCCGGAGTTCCCCAAGGCAGTATCTTCGGTCCATTACTTTATTTAATATATGCCTCTGACTTACCGTTAAGCAATAACATTCATACATCAACATTTGCCGATGATACAGCTTTTCTAAGCGTTCACGAAAATCCTGTAGAAGCTTCCCGCAATTTACAAGGGTATATATCCAAATTGCAAAATTGGCTCAAACAATGGCGTATTAAAGTTAACGAGCAGAAATGTGTGCACGTAACTTTTACGTTGCGCAAGGAAACATGCCCGCCTATAAAAATTAACACCGAGACCATACCGCAACACACTGTTGTCAAATATCTAGGCGTTCATCTTGATCGTCGTTTAACATGGAAATCGCATATAGACGCAAAGTTAACACAAATGAAATTAAAAGCAGCCCAAATGAATTGGCTTATTGGAAGAAATTCTATACTAAGCCTAGACTGTAAACTACTATTATACAACGCGATCCTGAAACCAATATGGTTCTATGGAATCCAGTTATGGGGCACTGCCTCAGCATCAAATGTCGAAAAAATTCAAAGGCGACAAAATAAAATTCTACGTACAATTACAGCAGCTCCCTGGTATGTCAGAAATCATCGGATTCATAAAGACCTAGATGTTCCGTTGGTGAAGACAGTATTTTCAATAAACGCTAAAAAATATATAAAAAAACTTGAGGTGCACCCAAATGTACTTGCGCGCAATATTTTAAATTATAGAGGCCACACCCGGCTGAAAAGGAGGGATACTCTTTTTCTCAGCCGTACACGAGAGATGTAAAACAACATAAATTAACCGTTGAAATTAAAAATTTTGTTTAGCATTGGCTAAACTTATATTTAATATTTTTTTTAGATTTAAGATTTGAAAAACTTATTGATAATTCAATTTTAATAATTAAAGATTCAATAAATAATAAAATTATCACAAAAAAAAAAAAAAAAAAAAAAAAAAAAAATTTACATTAAAATTTTACCTAGAAGCCAGGAATTACCGTCACCAGTATTATACCGTTCTTGTAATATTGCTTTTGCATGACTAACGTTCCAGATGAGTGAGTCATGGGAAGAACCTGCGTATCGAGCATCCAAAAACCTTATTCGCATTTTGTGATCACAAATCTTTGTTGATGTGAAATATTAGTGTATATAACATAAAGCGAAAATACATTACATACTTACAATCATAGCATTTAAACTAAAATATCCCTTGCGATTGAAATATAAATGCTGATCTTCCTTGCAAGGGGCCCACAATTTTTATGTGGGTTCCGTCTACGCAACCAATTACACCAGGGAAATCTGTTTTTTTTTTTTTTTAAACTTAATTTGGCTTCGGTTTTTTCAGCGTCTGTCATTTGAAACTTTATCCATTGTGGGCCAACGATCTTTTCCAGTACATCTAGAGTTTCATTCAGTTTCAACTCTCGCAGTGTACAGACGCGTTTTATAATCGTCGCAACTGAATATTAAAATTATAAAAAATTTAAAGTCACAAAAAATACAAAAACAAAACATTTATTAAACAGTTATTATACTGGTTTAATTTTATTTTTTTTTTTGCTTGTGTATACATAAATATTTGCATACACAAACTCTTATAAGTGAAAAAAACAAGAGAACTCTAAATGAGTTCATCTTCTGGCAACAGCAACAACAATAAACCCACAAGCAGTAGAAATGCTTATTTAACTTTTGTTTCTGATGACGACAATAAAAAAATTGAAATAAGCACAAACCTGAATTCTACACAAAACACAACTATTCGTGCGCGATCATGCTCTCCATACATGTTAAATAGTGATCAAGAAACAACAACAATTGCACCTATTAGCAAACTTGTCAGCTTAGCTGTACAAGCAAACAAACAAACAATAAATACCCAGGTGACCAACGTGCACAAAATGAATAAAATTATGGATAAAGTAAGTGAAAATAGTGATAATAAAATTCAAACAGGTATGGATAGATACATAACTGTGTTAAAAAGGGGAAGAAGTCCCAAATCTGCTCAAATTGCGTCAACGGCAAAAGTTCCCAAAGATGGGAAAAATATAAAAAATTCCGAAAATCGTTTCGCGATTTTAACTGAACAAGGTGATGAAGACACAACTAATACAAGTTTGAGTAAACCACCACCGATTTATTTAAGAGAACAGAACTCCAGCTTTCTGGTAAAAAGCCTTATCTCGTTAATTGGAGAAAATGAGTTTTACGTAACTCCAATCAAGCGTGGGAAAATTAATGAAACAAAAATTCAGGTATCTAAAGAAAATAATTACAGAAAAATAGTCTCAGACTTTGAGACTAAAAATAAAAATTTTTATACATATCAGCTTAAGAGTGCTAAAGGTCTAACCGTTGTAATAAAAGGTATAGATTCTAGTGTGGATCCAGAAGAGGTCAAGTCTGGCCTTGAAAATAGTGGATTCAAGGTGAAAAATGTTTCAAACATCAAAAATAGAGAAAAAATCCCCCAACCAATATTTAGAGTCGAGTTACAGCCAGGTGACATAAAGATTAAAAAAAATGAATCCCATCCAATCTATGATCTAAAGTATTTGTTACACCGGAGAGTTACCGTTGAGCAGCCACATAAAAGAGCTGGACCTATCCAATGCCTGAACTGCCAAGAATTTGGGCACACGAAAACTTATTGCAAGTTGCCTACAGTCTGCGTTGTATGTGGTGAGCTACACAGTACCGCTACCTGTGACAAAACAAAAGGTGATCCCAAGGCGAAAAAATGTGGCAATTGCGGCGGAAATCACACTGCCAACTATAGAGGCTGCCCTCTTTACTCGTTTTTTAAACGCTCCTCGCACAAAAAAGAAAATATTATCCCCGCTCAGCCTATCACACTTTTAAGCTACCCTCAGTTACCTCAACCGTCTACCAGTCAGCAACAATATTCAAACGTATTGAAATCAAACGCGACTATTGCTCAGCAACAACCTAATAATAAATTTTCATACGCTAACATTTTAAAAAGTAACCACAATACAGCGCAAAATCCGGTACCAGTAAGCGAAGCTACAGGGTCTAATTTTAGCCGTATTGAAGCCTCAATTGAGAGCTTAATACAAACAGTAAATACTTTTACTCTCAACATGTCCTGTATGATGCAGGAAATGTTGAAAATGCAGTCTACTTTGTTGCAGGCTGTATTAAGCAAACCATGAACTTGAAAATATGTTTTTGGAACGCAAACGGCATCTGCCAACATAAAAATGAAATAGAATATTTTCTTCTGGATAAACAAATCGATGTTATGCTTATCTCAGAAACTCATTTGACGTCTCGAAGCTATTTTAGAATTAGTGGATATAATTTCTACGACACCAAGGATCCTCGAGGTAGAGCTTGTGGTGGCTCGGGAATTCTAATAAAAACGCGAATAAAACACTACCTGTTAAATGAATTTTGTGAAGATTACCTTCAAGCAACAAACATCTGCATTGAAAATTTTTATCAAAAACTTGTGTTATCATCTGTTTATTCTCCTCCCAGGTTTTCAATTTCAGAGAGTCAATATACCGCATTTTATTCAACACTGGGGTCCCGTTTTCTAGCAGCTGGCGACTACAATGCTAAACACACATTTTGGGGTTCACGTTTAATCAGTCCCAAGGGTCGTGTTTTGTTTGACTCAATTTCAAAAATGGGCTTTAATGTAGTTTCAAGTGGTCAGCCAACATATTGGCCAACGGATCGACAAAAAATTCCTGATATTATCGACTTTGGAGTTATGAAAGGTGTGCCCAGCGAAATGATTGAAGTTGAAGCATCATTGGATTTATCTTCAGATCACTCGCCTACTATTATCACTATTTACTCACACACAACTGCAACATCAACATGCGATTTACCGCTGACATCTGCACGTATTAACTGGCTGAAATACAAAAAATATTTGAGTGCTCATTGCACGGAAAATATGCTGTTGAGAACACCTACTGACATAGAAAATTCTATTAGGTTGTTTGAAGCACATGTTAATCAAGCTGCTCTTAATGCTTCTTCAAATCAACCAAATCAACAAGTAAGATTCAACAACATTTCTTCTGTAGATATAGAAAGGCTATTGACTGAAAAACGGAGAGCGCGACGAGAATGGCAACGTTACAGATCCCCCCAGCTAAAGTTAAGGCTAAAGGAATGCACCAAACAGCTCAGAAAAGTTTTACAAACACAAAAAACAGCTTCGCTGCAAAAATTTCTTCAAGAACTCGATGCAACACCACAAACAGATTATTCGCTATGGCGTGCAGCTAGAGGACTTAAAAGGCCAGTGATTTGCAAACCTCCGTTACGAGATTCGAATGGTGACTGGGCAAGAACTGATGCTGAAAAAGGTGCTCTTTTTGTTAAGCACTTAGGAAATGTATTTACACCGAATATTTCTACTGATATTGTTGAACTGCCACCAGTCATCTCTTTACCAGAAATACCGTTAAGATTTAACATTGTGGAGATTGAAAAGGCCATCACTAGTCTTAACACCAAAAAAGCCCCAGGTGTCGACAAAATAAGCAACAAAATGCTTCAACAACTGCCTTATATTGCAAAAAGAATTATACTATTCATTTTTAATAGTATTCTACGGCTGCAATACTATCCTGCAGAATGGAAGGTTTCGATGATTATTATGATACCAAAGCCCGGCAAGGATCATACGAAGGTTGAATCCTATCGGCCTATTAGTTTATTGCCCAACATTTCAAAACTATTTGAAAAGCTGTATATGAGCAAGCTGATGCCTATAGTGACTAGAAGTGGATGCATTCCAGATCATCAATTCGGTTTTCGCAGACAACATAGCACAATTGAACAAACTCACAGACTTGTGAATGTTATCAGAGACACTTTCGAAAAGAAGAAATATTGCTCTGCGCTCTTTATAGATGTTTCTCAAGCTTTCGATAAAGTATGGCACGAAGGTCTTATACATAAATTAACGCAAAATCTACCCGCAAACATTGTTAGGCTTTTAATAAGCTACCTAAGTGAACGAAAATTTGTAGTTAGGGAAGGCAATTTCTTAAGCCCACCGCAGTTGATCGAAGCCGGAGTTCCCCAAGGCAGTATCTTCGGTCCATTACTTTATTTAATATATGCCTCTGACTTACCGTTAAGCAATAACATTCATACATCAACATTTGCCGATGATACAGCTTTTCTAAGCGTTCACGAAAATCCTGTAGAAGCTTCCCGCAATTTACAAGGGTATATATCCAAATTGCAAAATTGGCTCAAACAATGGCGTATTAAAGTTAACGAGCAGAAATGTGTGCACGTAACTTTTACGTTGCGCAAGGAAACATGCCCGCCTATAAAAATTAACACCGAGACCATACCGCAACACACTGTTGTCAAATATCTAGGCGTTCATCTTGATCGTCGTTTAACATGGAAATCGCATATAGACGCAAAGTTAATACAAATGAAATTAAAAGCAGCCCAAATGAATTGGCTTATTGGAAGAAATTCTATACTAAGCCTAGACTGTAAACTACTATTATACAACGCGATCCTGAAACCAATATGGTTCTATGGAATCCAGTTATGGGGCACTGCCTCAGCATCAAATGTCGAAAAAATTCAAAGGCGACAAAATAAAATTCTACGTACAATTACAGCAGCTCCCTGGTATGTCAGAAATCATCGGATTCATAAAGATCTAGATGTTCCGTTGGTGAAGACAGTATTTTCAATAAACGCTAAAAAATATATAAAAAAACTTGAGGTGCACCCAAATGTACTTGCGCGCAATATTTTAAATTATAGAGGCCACACCCGGCTGAAAAGGAGGGATACTCTTTTTCTCAGCCGTACACGAGAGATGTAAAACAACATAAATTAACCGTTGAAATTAAAAATTTTGTTTAGCATTGGCTAAACTTATATTTAATATTTTTTTAGATTTAAGATTTGAAAAACTTATTGATAATTCAATTTTAATAATTAAAGATTCAATAAATAATAAAATTATCAAAAAAAAAAAAAAAAAAAACATCTAGAGTTTCAGACAGAATCTTCCACACGACAGGTTGTGAAAATCCCAAATTGAAATCATTTCCCACGCTCAGCTGGTACGATCCTTGGGATAAAAATCGTAAAGTTGCTGCCAATTTGATGGTGCTCGGAACATATGTCGATCTTACCCCGCTTTTCAAATGAGGACCTATAGTGTCCAGCAGATGCTTAAATGCTGCTTTGTTCAGCCGAAAATAACTTTCAAACCTTTTAAATAAACCAAACCAAAGATGTATTACTTTCAATTATAGGAGTTTGAATTTATCACTTACTTTTCATCAGGCAATTTAAAAATGTTTGATTTCTGCCTGAGAAGTCTTCATTGCACTATTAAATTTTTTTTTTCTTCATTATTACTATTAGAATTAGGCACAGGAAGAAAAAACATTTTACTTTAATATATTTATTTATTTTTTCACCAAAACTTTTAACAAAAATTGCAAACAGAATAAATCAGCTGTTTCAAGTATTAGATATGTGTGTCAAAATTATCGATAAATAGTTAACATCATCTCAAGACTGTAAGGGAATATCAAATTAGTGTTCACGTGATGTTGATGTTGAGTAAAAGTGACATTGACACAAAATTGATGACGATGTTGACGCTGCCTAATAGAATAAGGGTGATTATTATTGAAGTGAAAACTTCTATTGGCGCGGTACGGAGAGAACATAAAAAATGGTTACAGTTTGGTACTCATACGTATTAAAATGCTTTAAATTTGTTTGTGTGTTTTGATATGAAGCGAGTGCTTTATACCAATAAAATACATGTTGTTTTTGGATTGTTATACTTGTTGTCGAATTGCGCATACCTGCTAGTTTTGCCATGCCACTTATTGTAAACGCAAATGCAACTGCGCCCGAGAAGTTAACAACCTAAATTTTTTCGCTCAAAATGAAGAGAGCGCCCTCTCTTGAGGGTGATGTTGCCATAAATGAGAAAAACACTAATTTTTTGCTGCACTAAAGAGGGCGCACTCTTCAATTTGAGCAAAACTGATTAAGAAGAGTACACATAGATGGCACTCTCGAAAAAAAATTTAGGTTGTTAACTTCTCGGGCGCAGTTTGAACAATCCAAAAACAACATGTATTTTATTGGTATAAAGCACTCGCTTCATATCAAAACACACAAACAAATTTAAAGCATTTTAATACGTATGAGTACCAAACTGTAACCATTTCTTATGTACACTGTTCAAACTATATCAGTTTGTATGAAAATTTGTATGATAAGTTGTGAAATGTGTTGCATGTATTTATATAATTGTTTATATCTACGCATATTTTTTTTGGCAATAGCACGTGTATTGTTGTAATCACAAAACGTTTTCCCTTCTGTCGGCACTCCCGGAGTGCTACCCGTAGTTTTTGTTTATATCCAATCAGTTTTTAGCAGAACGTATCAGTGCCGATTTCAAGGTAGCTACAACTCTCATCAGCGTAAAATGGATCCTAATTTAGAAGAATATTAACTATTTAACCAGTTTTCAACAGAAATAAAATACAAGAATTAATTTTTAATTCATTTTTTATTCTACATATTGATACAATTCTGGTTAGTACGAAATTCCCTCATCACTCTATTGAAATTACTAACAATCAACACAAAATCATAGCCCGTTATCATCAAAGTATTCTACTTTATACGGGTCTGTTCTAGAATCCGAATTCACTTTCGTGTGAATTACTTTAACATTTTTGGTGTTCTGCAATTCACATCCACATGTTTTTATTAATAAAAATATGTGGATCTGAATTGCAGAACACCAAAAATGCTAAAGTAATCCACTTTCGAGTGAATTCGGATTCTAGAACAGACCCGATAATAGTTTAACGTTTTGTTGTGTTTACTCTATATATTAGGGAAATTCACATTTTACTGTGAGCCTTGTTATAAGGGTATGTAGCTCGTGCTCAAGCTGAATTAACATATTTTTTATTAATATTATTACGAATAAACGTAATTATTATTCGAACTTATATTGATATACCTAAAATTATTTAGGCTCAAGTTCAGTTTTATTGAATTAATGAAAATTCAAAATTACTAAGAGCTTTTTATGTTGAAAAATATTATCAACTATTTAACCAGTTTTCAACAGAAATACAATACGAGAATTAATTTTTAATTCATTTTCTATTGTACATATTGAAACAATTCCGGTTAGTACGAAATTCCTTCATCACTGTTTGGAAATTACTTACAATCAACACAAACTCATAGTCCGTTATCATCATTGTAATTTAACGTTTTGTTGTGTTTACTCTATATATTAGGGAAATTCACATTTTACTGTGACCCTTGTTATTAGGGGATGTAGGTCGAGCCAAAGCTGAATTAACATATTATTTATTTATATTATTACGAATAAACGTAATAATTAATAGAACTTATATTGATATACCTATTATTTAGGCTCAAGTTCAGTTTTATTGAATTAATGAAAATTCAAAATTACTAAGAGTTTTTTATGTTGAAAAATATTATCAACTATTTAACCAGTTTTCAACAGAAATACAATACGAGAATTAATTTTTAATTCATTTTCTATTGTACATATTGAAACAATTCTGGTTAGTACGAAATTCCCTCATCACTGTTTGGAAATTACTAACAATCAACACAAACACATAGTCCGTTATCATCGAAGTATTCTACTTTGTAGCTTAACGTTTTGTTGTGTTTACTCTATATATTAGGGACATTCACATTTTACTGTGACCATTGTTATTAGGGTACGTAGCTTGTGCCCAAGCTGAATTAAAATATTTTTTATTTATATTAATACGAATAAACGTAATTATTATTCAAACTTATATTGTTATACCTATGAGAAGTAAAATTATTTAGGCTCAAGTTTAGTTTTATTGAATTAATGAAAATTCAAAATTACTAAGAGTTTTTTATCTTGTAAAATATTATTATTTATATCCAATCAGTTTTTAGCAGAACGTATCAGTGCCGATTTCAAGGCAGCTAGAACTCTCATCAGCGTTCAATTGTCCATCTTTACAATTTTCGTAAAATAGATCCTAATTGAGAAGAATATTAACTATTTAACCACATTTTACTGTGACTCTTGTTATAAGGGTATGTAGTAGAGATGGGCGCGAGTCGTGTTTTTTTCGTGACACGATACACGCACGATCAACACGACGTGTTCGTGTTGAAAAAATAGATTTCTTTCGTGTTCGTGTCGTGTTGAGCAAGAAAAACACGAAATGATAGTAGGTGTAAAATATGTATTCAGTGAAAAATTCAATTTTTTGTGTCATTGTATACGCAAAAAATATCAGCTAAACACTTTATTGAAATTTTTTATCATAACATCTTAAAAAAATTTTGTCTCGTCTAGATGGAGGGTTTAGTTTAATGTTCTGTGTAAAAACTGATCAGCTGTTGACCATGCAAACTTTGCAGCATTGTTTGAAAAGCTGTTGGTAAAAAAAAAGTTATCAAGCTATACAAATAAACGTGTGGGCAAAATAAAGGATCAAATTCAAGAAGCTATTCGTCGAAATGATGATAATTATAAATTAATAGTGAACCAACAAGCCAGAAGCAGTGTTTGGGAAAATTTTTATATGATAGAACATGATGGCAAACGTATAAATTACGTTTGTTGTAAGAAATGCAAGTTAGTTGTTTCTTATACGGCCAAGACTGGGTCTGGAATACTAAATCGCCATAAATGTGATTGGCAATCAGGGAAACTACAACCCACATTAACCTCATTTTTACCAAAAAAGGTACCTGAACGTGTTTTAAATGATCTCACACTCAAGCAGCTACATTTTATTGCTAAAGACTTACAGCGTTACAGAAGGTGCGTATGTATGTATGTCTAAAAACAATTTTAACATTGTAGAATTATAACGCAGGTGAAGGGTTTCGTATGTACGCACAAGCCCAAATAAATACAGGTGCCACATATGGAATGCAAAATTATGAAGACCTTTCGGTATCTAGAAAAACAATTACCACAAAAGTTATGACAACAGAATCAAGGAGGAACTAAAGGGAAAACTTGCAAGTCAACAATTATCGTTTACAACGGACATGTGGACATGCACATATAGACAGAAAAGTTTCTTAAGCCTTACTGCACATTATATATGTGACAAATATAATTTAAATGTTGCCATATTAGGTGTCAAAGAATTTATGGATGAAAGGAAAACAGGATCAAATATTTTACAAGGAGTAGTATGTACTCTTGATGATTAAGGGAAAAGCTTCTGAATGGTGTAATGGTAACAGACAATGGAGCTAATGTTGTATCTGCTTTTAGCCATTATAAAAGATTGTCTTGTGCGTGCCATAATATAAATTTGATTATGGACGATGTTTTTGAGAAAAATCCTATACCAGAAATATGCGAACTTCTAGAAGCGTCAAAAAAACTAGTTAAATACTTTAAGCATTCAGAATTAAACAAAAAATTGACTAAATCTTTAAAACAACACATAAAGACGCGACGGAACTCCATTTACATAATGCTTCAAAGTATATTTGATGTCCAAAATGAAGTCAAGACTTTATTATTAAACAAAAATGAATTGCATCGAATTTCTAAAATAGATTTTGACTTGCTAAGTCAGCTTCTCGATTTTTTGAAGCTTTTTAAAGAATGCTCTGAAAAATTTAGCTCTGAAATAACGCCAACCATACATATTTATGTCTTATGGTACGACAAGCTAAAAAATAATTGTAAACAAAAAATGTTAGACTCCCGCATCATATTACAATTGAAAACAAAAACACTACAGTCTATTGAGAGAAGGCTTAACCCAACAGACATTCATTATGTGGGCCTTTTTTTAAACCCTCCATTTAAAAAACTTAATTTTTTAAGCTCACAACAAAAAGAACATATCCTGTCAACCGTTAAGGCCATAATAGAAGACTATTGCATGGACAATATGGAAACAAATAATAACAGTAATGATACACCAAACGAAAACCAAGAATTCGCTGAGTATAGAGATGAATACAATTCAAAAAAAATAAAATCACAAAAAAGCATAAGTGATATTGAAATCGAAAATTACGATAATAGCTCAACACAATGGGAAAACGATATATTAACATTTTGGAAGTATGCAAACAATTTAAAGATTTTACAGAAGCTTGCCACACAGGTGTTAAATATACCTATAAGTTCTGCGACTAGTGAAAGAGTATTCTCAACTTCTGGACTTATTCTTAGTGAACACCGCACAATATTATTGAGCGCAAATCTTGATAAGTTACTATTTCTTAACAAAAATATGTAAATAATACATATATATTTATTTGCATATAACTTAATATATTTAAGTTTATACGGTATGTTCTACATTCCGAGTGAAATTTTCACTTCTAAATTGTTCAAAGCATTGTTGGTAAAAATAAAAATTTACAGCAAAAATGCTTTGACAATTCAGAAGTGAAAATTTCACTCGGAATGTAGAACATACCGGTATGTGATTATTTTATTATAATAAGTTTTGTTTTTGCTTCTTGAGATTCACTTAAATAAAAAACATGTGTAGTTTTTTCCAATCTATATATTTCGAACCATTTGGTTCATCTTCAGGATCTATGTATGTAGCTTGACTGTTTTTGTTAAACAATATTCGAAATATATAGATTGGAAAAAACTACACATGTTTTTTATTTAAGTGAATCTCAAGAAGCAAAAACAAAACTTATTATAATAATTTGAAAGATTCAGCAATACAAAATTTGATTTATTTTATAAATCATCACATGATTATTTTATGTTAAAATAAAACAAAAATATATTTGTATGTAAATGTACATCCATACATAAGTGAATTTAAGTTGAAAATTTTTTTTATTGAATTTAGTTTCGTGCGTGTCGGTTGATCTCGTTTTTTTAAATTTTTTGCCGTGCGTGTTTCGTTCGTGCTGGACATCTTTGGTTTCGTGTTCGTGTCGTGTTGAAAAAATCCAACACGCGCCCATCTCTAGTATGTAGCTCGTGCTCAAGCTGAATTAACATATTTTTTATTTATATTATTACGAATAAACGTAATTATTATTCGAACTTTTATTGATATACCTAAAATTATTTAGGCTCAAGTTCAGTTTTATTGAATTAATGAAAATTCAAAATTACTAAGAGTTTTTTTATGTTGAAAAATATTATCAACTATTTAACCAGTTTTCAACAGAAATAGAATTAGAGAATTAATTTTTAATTCACTTTTTATTCCACATATTGAAACAATTCTGGTTAGTACGAAATTCCCTCATCACTGTTTGGAAATTACTAACAATCAACACAAACTCATAGTCCGTTATCATCGAAGTATTCTAATTTGTAGTTTAACGTTTTGTTGTGTTTACTCTATATATTAGGGAAATTCATATTTTACTGTGACCCTTGTTATTGGGGTACGTAGCTCGTGCCCAAGCTGAATTAAAATATATTTTATTTATATTATTACGAATAAACGTATTTATTATTAAAACTTATATTGATATACCTATGAGAGGTAAAATTATTTAGGCTCAAGTTTAGTTTTATTGAATTAAGGAAAATTCAAAATTACTAAGAGTTTTTTATCTTGTAAAATATTTTTATTTATATCCAATCAGTTTTTAGCAGAACGTTTTAATATCGATTTCAAGGCCGCTACACCTCTCATCAACGTTCAATTGTCCATCATTACAATATTCGTAAAGTGGATACTATTAGAGAAGTATATCAACTATTTAACCAGTTTTCAACAGAAATTGAATACAAGAATTAATTTTTAATTAATTTTTTATTCTAGATATTAAAACAATTCTGAGAAGTAAAATTATTTAGTCTCAAGTTCAGTTTTATTGAATTAATGAAAATTCAAAATTAATAAGAGTTTTTTTATATTGAAAAATATTATCAACTATTTAACCAGTTTTCAACAGAAATTGAATACGAGAATTAATTTTTAATTAATTTTTTATTCTACATATTGAAACATTTCTGGTTAGTACGAAATTTCCTCATCACTGTTTGGAAATTACTAACAATCAACACAAACTCATAGTCCATTATCATCAAAGTATTCTACTTTGTAATTTAAGTTTTGTTGTGTTTACTCTATATATTATGGAAATTCACATTTTACTGTGACCCTTCTTATTAGGGGATGTAGCTCGTGCCCAAGCTGAATTAACATATTTTTTATTTATATTATTACGAATAAACGTAATTATTATTCGAACTTATATGATATACCTATGAGAAGTAAAATTATTTAGGCTCAAGTTCAGTTTTATTGAAATAATGAAAATTTAATATTACTAAGAGTTTTTTTATGTTGAAAAATATTATTATTGAATTGAAAACTTCTATTGGCGCGGTACGGAGAGTACATAAAAAATGGTTACAGTTTGGTACTCATACGTATTAAAATGCTTTAAATTTGTTTGTGTGTTTTGATATGAAGCGAGTGCTTTATACTAATAAAATAGATGTTGTTTTTGGATTGTTATACTTGTTGTCGAACTGCGCATACCTGCTAGTTTTGCCATGCCACTTATTGTAAACGCAAATGCAAATGCGCCCGAGAAGTTAACAACCTAAATTTTTTCGCTCAAAACGAAGAGAGCGCCCTCTCTCGTGGGTGATGTTGCAATATATAAGAAAAACACTAATTTTTTGCTGCTCCAAAGAGGGCGCACTCTTCAATTTGAGCGCTACGGATAAGAAGAGTACACATAGATGGCACTCTCTTCATTATGAGCGAAAAAAATTTAGGTTGTTAACTTCTCGGGCTCAGTTGAATTTGCGTTTACAATAGGTGGCATGGCAAAACTAGCAGGTATGCGCAGTTCGACAACAAGTATAACAATCCAAAAACAACATGTATTTTATTGGTATAAAACAGTCGCTTCATTACAAACACACAAACTAATTTAAAGCATTTTAATACGTATGAGTACCAAACTGTAACCATTTTTTATGTGCTCTCTTCAAACTATATCAGTTTGTATGAAAATTTGCTATAAAGCGAGCTCAGTCAGCAGTGCTAGTAAGCTCACCTGTTGCATACGCCTTGATAAGTGGTTAAATTTGTTGCATGTATTTATATAACTTTTTGTATCTACGCATAATTTTTTTGGCAATAGCACGTGTATTGTTGTAATCACAAAACGTTTTCCCTTCTGTCGGCACTCCCGGAGTGCTACCCGTAGTTTTTTTTATATCCAATCAGTTTTTAGCAGAACGTATCAGTACTCATTTCAAGGCCGCTACACCTCTCATCAGCGTTAAATTGTCCATCTTTACAATTTTCGTAATATGGATCCTAATTAAGAAGAATATCAACTATTTAACCAGTTTTCAACAGAAATAGAATACAAGAATTAATTTTTAATTCATTTTTTATTCTACATATTAAAACAATTCCGGTTAGTACGAAATTCCCTCATCACTGTTTTGAAATTACTAACAATCAACACAAACTCATAGTCCATTATCATCAAAGTATTTTACTTTGTAATTTAACGTTTTGTTGTGTTTACTCTATATATTAGGGATATTCACATTTTACTGTGACCCTTGTTATTAGGGGATGTAGACTTTTGGATCTTAAAAAATGTATATATAAAAAAAACACTTTCACTTTTTCATTTTCAAATTAAGACTGACTTTATTTATTTTCTTATGCTTTCTTAAATACTAATTTTACAATTTATTATCTTATAGTTAAAATATATTGCAAAACAATTCCCAATAAATTTGTCTGTATTTAAATGCTGGAGTTGCATAAATTAATATTGAAATGTTTTATTGCAAAACAATTCCCAATAAATATGTCTGTGTTTAAATGCTGGAGTTGCATTTAGTTAGTGGGAATGGAAATGCAAATTATTAATAGTGAACTAAATAAAGTTCGTGAACTGTTCTTGGAATTGAGAATAAAGTAAAAGTAAGTAAATTAAAGTATGTACATATTTATGTACGTATGTTAATATTTATATTATTTTGGGTTGAGTTAGGGGAATAACAGGAGACATTATAACACCCCCACCGTTAGATTGAGGCTCCGACGAAACATTATAGATTAGTTTTTTCTTATAATATTGTATATAACTACTAAAATGATGCATAAAATAATTATGATATCAACGCTGTAACTAATAGTTTTTGTTGTCTTATCGTAATATAATACATTGTTTAAATTTTCTTCTTATTTTAATTGTTTCAAGTATAGTGTTTCTAATTTTAAATCGTTTAGGGTAATATTTTTGTTGTTTTTGATTTTTGTTATTATATTTGGTAATATTATTTTATCTCTAATTCTTAAGTTAACATTAGTAAAATTATTGTTGTTTGTAAAAACCTTACAATTTTCGAATTTTATGAGGAAAGTTCCTTTAATTTGTAATTCTTCATTGTTACAGTTATGTTTAAGATTTTGGTCATAATTTTTGAATATAAGTAGTCCGGGAAGTATTTCTACTACTTCTTCCGTTTCAAAATTTTCCATGGGACAGTTAGCTTCTTTATACTCTAAAATATTTTGTATACAGTCATTTTTAAGAGTGATTAGGTTTTTCTCTAAGTTATCTTGAAAAAATGGCTTAAATATTTTTTTGTTTTGATCAGTAAGTATTGTATGTGGTTTTAATGCTAATGTTTTATTTTTAATATTCGGAATTGGTTCGAAGGTGATTTTGTTAAGAGTGTATTTTGAATATAAGGGTATTTTGAAAATTAGTAATATATTTTCGTCGTGAAGGGCCACAGACACTTTTATGTTTGTGTAGCTGTCAAAATTTGTTATAAGGTCAGTTTCCTTTTGCGTTAAAATATCTGTCGGGATAATTCCAAGTTTGCTAGAAAAAATTACTTGTCCTATGTCATCGATGTGATCTCGTAAAAGTGATATATCATTGCTAATTTGATAGATGTTTTTCATAAATACTACCTCATCCTCTAATGTTGCTATTTTATTTTGGAAAATATCTTTGAATTGATTTAAGTATTTTCCTATATGTGTTTGTTGTATATTGATATGATTCGTTATATTCTGTATTTGTGTTGATAGTAAGTTGTTGACTTGAGTTAGATTCTGTATTGTGTTAGTTAAAAGTCCTTCGTTTTCATAAAGTTGTTTCAGACTAGTATTAATGTGTTCTTCATCTTCACTATCCATTGTTCCAGCTATAAGTTTTAACCCTTTTCCAAGTATATTAACCAGTCCTCGTTTTTGTCTAAATTTTGGGTTCAAACTTTCAATCTTAGCTTTAAGTGACGAAGTTTTTGTCAACAGTATCTAGTAATGTCTTAGTGTCTGTAGTAGTAGTTTTCAGTACAGTTATGTTATTTGCAATTAAGTCAAGTGTTTCCTCATACAAGGTTGTATTAATAACGTGTATTATTTTGGAGTAAAATTCTATGGGCCTGACTTCGTCTAGTTTAATTGGAATATATCCATTGTTGTTGGTTAGGTCTTGTATATCTAAGTATTGCGTTTTTGTGATTGTGAAGAGAGTGAATATTAGCGCCCAAGTTGTCATCTGAAAGGAAATTATTTTGTAGATTTTATAGTAGGATTGTCTCTGTCTTGGTATTTTCTTTTGTGTTTAACGTGAGATTTATAGTATTTGTGCCCAGTTCCTATTGTCTGTATATGGTCCTCATCTATTATTTTTGTATTTACCTTTCAATATTTTCTATGATTCTTCCCGCCTCTTATTTCTCTAATATAGTTTGTACCATCTTCCAGTTCTATATCTTTTCTATTCTCATTTAATTTCTGTATATATTTTTCTTTTTTTGAATTTATTAGGTTCTGAATTTCTTTGTACCTATCTTCATGTATTTTTCCATTTAGAAAGTCGATGGGTTTGATTCCTGTGGTACTATGGATTGTATTGTTGTAGAAACCTATTATCCTTATCATTTTGTCTTCTATAGTTTCATCCCTATTTCTGTCATCATGTCTTAGTAAACGTATATGTTCGTTAATAGTATTATGTAAACGTTCGATGTCTGCGTTGGATGTGTGATTGCTATTGGAAGTGAAGTGTATTTCAATGTTCTCTTCTTTCAAAAATTGTTGCATCGGAATAGCCATAAATCCGAGTTCGTTGTCCACAATAATTTTATTTACTTTGCCGTACGTATTTATAATTTGCAGTAATTTGGTTTTAAACTCTGTCCAATTCCTTCCGTTAATTTGAAATGCCATTGCGAATTTAGAGAATTTATCTATTGCCGTCATGAACAGTTTTTTCTCTAAAGCGTAAAATACATCCAAGTGCATCACTTCGCGGGGTCTAGAAGGAGTTTCAGTAATTTTATACGGTATTTTGGGAGGTTTCCTCTCATATTTCTCAAGGTTGCATATTTCGCAGTTATTTATAAACTGTGTAATTCTAAGTTTCAATTTAGGGTTGTAGATACGTGTTGTGAGTTCTTTAAAAACTGCTTGAATACCTCGGTGATTTTTGTCAAGGTGTTCACTTTTTATGGTATCCGTTAGTGTTTCTTCGTCTTCTATATCTTCTACTAAGTGAAAGCATTGTAGCATGTGGCCAACAGTGGCTCAGGTCGGTAGGCGTTAACCGCCGTTGATAAACTTTTTTTTTATTTTAAATATGGATTACTAAATTGTTCGTGGCCTCATAACATTAAAATAATTAAAATGTTAAGTAGGACAAAAAATTAACACTTAAAGATGTTTAAATTTTAAAAAAAAAAATGTATAACTTTATAATGGATAAAAATAAAATTTAACTTAATAAAATTGTAAAATTAAATTAAATTTTAATTAGAAAAAAAAAAAAATATTATTAAAATGGAAAAAGAACAGTCAAAAGTAATATATTTATTGTTAATAACTATACTTCTTACTTTAAGTTATAGAAAAAATAAAACATTTTTTTAAACATGCCAAAAATAAGATATAAGCAAAAATATACAGCCAAGGCATTAATCGCCTAATGCTAAAATCTTTAGAGTATCAAATAATAATATTAGAAATAAAATGTCACCATAAATAATCATACAACCCATTTTTGTGGCAGTGAAATATATGTGAATACAAATAAGCAGCATTAATAATAAAAAAAAAGCCCAATATGACGTCAGAAGAAAACTATTTACTAAAGGGAATCTTGACTTAGGACAAGTTTTCCCTAGGCTTGAAAAAGTGGCTGGTAAATTATATATAATGTTCATTAATGGGAATATTGACTTAGGACAATGTTTCCCAAGGCTTGAGAAAGTGGCCGGTGAACAAATAGGCACCAAACGAGAAAATTTTAGAATTTATCTCAATTAAATAATTTATAAATAAAAGGGCATAAAAGTAGCGCTACTACTTAATGAGGTGACCTATATAAATGATAAGAATGCTAATGCAATTCTTGATCTAATGCTGGAATACCACGATGATCCGATAGATGGAGGACATTGTGGAATATATCGAACAATAGAAAAATAAACAGGTATTACTAATGAAAAAATTGATTAGAAATATGCTTAAGCTTTTCAAATTGTAGTACACATTTAAAACTCTCAATGTAACTTGGAGAAGTCTATTGAGACACATTTACTACTGCCATAAAATTAAAAAATTCAAAAAAGGGTTAAAGGTTGACAATATAAAATTATTACAACAATTTTTGGGTAATAATCATTTAAAACTGTTTTATTCTTGCCTAAAAGTCTAATGAAGACGTTCAATTTAGTCAAAGGTACAGAGTGAAAAGTTATTTGATTTTCAAACTAGTTTAATAACATAAAATTTATGAATATACACATACATATATTTTTCTAAATTTTATTATTCAAGAAAAAGACCCAAAATAAAGAAAAAGTAAAACAAAATTTTAATTAAGATAAAAATATAATAGAAGAAAATTAATCAGAAAATCCTTTATATTGATTTTGGTTTTATTGGTCCGTATAAAATTAAGAAAATAGATTTAAGAAATAATGTTACCATAGTTGATAAGAAAACTAATAAACAACAAGTAGTTCATAAAAATAGACTTAAGATATATAATAATAACTAACATTTAATATTATTGTATGGCCATACGACTACTATAAAATTAGAAAATAAGTACATCTAAATATTATAATTTTTTTTCTTTAAAAACAAAATAAATATTATATTACACTTATACTTAGACTAATTAAAAAGTAATTGTAAAAGAATGTCCATAAAACTAACGTTATATGAACATTCTTGTAAAGGGTGGAGGTGTAGCATGTGGCCAACAGTGTGTAGTATGCATTGCGATTCAATAGTACCGCAACATGCAAGCATTGACAAACTGCAAGCAAGATATTTTGTGTGACTGTAATTTGACACTTGTACGTTTAATCAAGTGCAGCTGCACAATGCACTTAAATGAATAACATTTATTTACTGCATTTGTTTAATTGTAAATATAAGCAACCCAAAGTATCTGTTGGTTTTAAGTATGCACTCGTTTAACTTTAAAACTGTTGAACACATGCCATACATAAATAGTTGGAAGCTAAATATGCTTACGCAACAATAATATATATTTCTATTCTTTTACTCTTATGTTAAGGTACCCCCTAAGAATTATTCTCATAATTAGTATATAAGCCAATGTTAATTAGTTTAAGCAATCAATTAATACTTTGCCTTCAATCGGCATTACTAATTCATACTGGCATTCATCTGCCTTTTACTTTTATTTGCCAGTGGCGTTTATTAGCGCCGGCAATTTAAATACTTCCAAGTACAATAAAAATACTACCCAAACACTAAGAATAACTAAATTGTTTTAATCATATTACAGCATCTTATGATCCTAAATTTCGTGTTATTTGCGAAGAGTTCGTCGAACGTCGTTTTTAGCACTGTATACAATTCGTCTTCTATTAGAACAGCATTCAACTGCGCAGGGTTAAAGTGATTCTTAAGAAGGATGATTGCTGTTTCTCTATCCAGTCCCTTAGTATGGATAGTTTTTCTGTTATTTCCAAAAATTGATTTGTTTTTTATCCTCAGTGAGCCTGATGTTATTTTTGTAATAACAATTTGGTTTTTGAATATGTTAATTGGGGATTTGGTTTCCTTTATTGTTGTGTGGTTTAATTCTAATGTATTAATATTACCTGAATCAAGTTCGATCCTTGATAAAGCATCGGCGTTGCCATTTTTAACCCCTCTTTTATACTTATTCTGGTAATCGAATTCTGATAATTTAAGTTATAGTTAATTTCATGTGTATTTAGGGTACGACTTGCGTAACATATAGGATGGTCGTTCTGTGAGAGAATTGCTCCCAACGCGTAGTTACTGGCATCCGTTGTCAGGATAATCTGCTTTGTAAAATCCGGATACGCCAATATTGGGTCATGGATAAGTAGTGTTTTAAGTGTGTTAAAACTTTTTTCGTATTCTGGGTCAGATATATTTAGTTTTGTATCCTTTTTTAAGTATTTTGTCATGGGTTTAGCAATTAAAGAATAATCTTTAATAAATTTCCTATAATACCCAGTAAGGCCTAAAAATTGCTTGATTTGCTTTGTGCTTTTAGGGATCGGGAAATTTTTAACACATTTTATTTTTTTAGGGTTAGTTTTAATACCTTCCGGCGTTATTATATGACCAAGGAATTCCGTCTCTCTCTCTTGAGGAATTCGGACTTATCCAGTTGGATTTTAAGATTTGCGTCTTTTAAGCGATTAAAAATAAGTTTAATGGAATTTATATGTTCTTGTAGGGAGGTCGAAAAAATTATTACATCATCCAAATAAAATAAACAGATTTTGTTTACATAATCTTTCAAGATGTTGTTCATTAGCCGCTGGAACGTCGCTGGGGCTGTCTTCAGTCCAAACGGCATTCTGAGGAACTCGTAATGTCCTCCTTCGACGCTGAAGGCGGTTTTATGAACATCTTGCTCTTCTATCTCTATTTGGTGAAATCCCTTGGCAAGGTCTAGTGTGGTAAAATACTGGCATCTGCCCAGTTTATCCAGGATTTCATCAATGTTGGGTATTGTATATTTGTCATCGATGGTTACCTCATTTAATTTGCGGTAATCAATGACAAGTCTCCATTTTGTTTTTCCACTGGCATCCGCTTTCTTGGGAACAATCCAAATGGGTGCCGAATATGGGGAGTTGCTATGTCTTATTATTCCGTTGTTGAGCATTTCTTGAATTTGATTCTCTACTTCATTCTTATGAATGTAGGGGTATCTGTATGATTTGGTAAAAATAGGAATATTTGTCGTAGTTCTAATGCTATGTTTTATAGCGGAGGTGAACGAAAGTTCTTTATTTTCTTGATAGAAAATATCATGGTACTTGTTTATTATTGGTAGTAGTTGTGATTTTTCTTCAGAGTTTAGATGATCAATTCGAATCTGACTTCTTAGGGGTTGAGAATTTGATGCAAAATTTAACACGGTGTTTAGAGGGTCTTTTATTATTCCATTCTTAAATAGCTCATTGACGTAATTATTTTCTTCCTGTTCATTATTTTCCTTATAGTGGTCTCTGTTTCTAACTAGGAGTTGTAGTGTGTTTTCTCCCATCTTTATTGTATTGCTTTCGTAACAAATTCGCGCCTTTAATGGTCGGAGTAAGTCGTTGCCTATAAGTCCGTCGTAGTATTCGTGAAAGTTTGTTATGTAAAATTCTATTGTGTCGAGACCTGTACCAAATTCTTTAAAAACGGGAATTTTGGCCTTCTCATAAATATTTATTTCGTGTTGCAGGGTTTTTATAGGGATTGGGGTAATTTTTTGTATCCATTTTGGATGACAAATATTTGGATTCAAGATGGAGTTGGTTGCGCCTGTGTCTATTATTAACTTTAGGTGTCCCAACTTAGTTTTAATTTTTATATATGGTAGTTCCCTGAGGCTGAAAATGGAAAATTTTCATTTTTGCATATGTTTTGATCGTGTTTGTTCGGTGTTTCGAAATTATTTACATCCATTGGTTCAGGTGTTGGGGGGCGGGTGTCCCATTGTGGGTTTGTTCTATCTTGTCGTTTAAAAGGATTCCAATTACTTCGTCCATCGTGTTGGTTATAGTTATGCTGATTATTACTTCTTTGGGCATTATGTTGGTTAAAGTTATGCTGAATATTACTTCTTTGTACATTATGTGGTGAATATTGTCCATTATGTTGGTTTATTTATTTCGGTCTGTTCGTCCTTGTCTATCATGTGAAAAGTTCTGTCCGTTATTGTTTGTTTGTCTCTGGGTTTTTCGGTTATGAGAGGAATTTTGAGTACTACATAATACTGTTGGGGTTTATTTGGTGGTTTTCCATATGTGGAAAATATCCCACCTGAAGGTGAACTATATGCGTAACCTGTCTGAAACAATATTTCTACTGCTTCTTCGAGAGTTTCGGGTTTTCTACACGTTAAAATCGTGCGCATAGGTTCAGGTAATTTTTCTTTGAACACATTTAGAGCAGTTCTTCTGTTATTTCTTGCACATTCATTTGCTGCTGGGCCTGGGCCAATTGTTAGTATTGTCTTATTGTTAAGGTTCCTAAGTCTTTTTTTTATTTCGTTGTAGAATTCAACGCTGTTGGTAGCGAAATTAGTGCTCTTTAGTTTGCCGAATAATTCTTCTAGGCTACACCTGTCGCCAAAGTTGTGGTTTAATGTTGTCTTAATATCTGTCCAAGATTGGGCTTGGCAGTTAATTTCTATGATTTCCCGTGCCCTCCGAGTAAGTTTAGCTTTAATTAGGTCTGAGAATAAGAGTTGGGATGGCTCGTCATATGCGGCCAGAATCGGGTGTACTCTGTCTATCAAATTAGTGATATTTTGTAATTCGCGATAGTTCCCATTAAATTCGGGAAGACGACTTAAGTATTTTATTGGGTCTATTCTAACTGAAAGTGGTTGGTTTTGCTCAGTCATTTCTGTTGTTATAAAAACGTCTTAATATTTTCCAGAGAAAGCGTCTATTCCTAGTAATTCTTCTACGTGGTTCTGGTATTGTGACTTCGTCAATGTCTGTCAGGTAACCGTCATTCGATTCAAACCCTGAATCTAAAGTATATTGTGGGTAGGGGTCTATGGCTTCTTCTACGAATTCTAAGTCTGAAGGGTAATCTGATACTGAACTATTATCACTCATATATATATATATTGCAAAAATTCTGATCACCACAAAATCTATTGTGCCTTCTTTAAAAAAAATTTTGTCACCCAATTTTAAATTATATGTAAAAAATAAAAATTAATCTAATCTTACTTTTAGTTGGTATTGTCGTCCTCTTGCAGGTGTTGTCTTCTTGGGACTCGTGCAGTTGTTTTCTTGATGAATTTGAAGCTTTCGTGAGTTGTTGCTATTTAAGGCTGTGCAGTTCTCGGCGTGAACTGATTTGCTTCCTTCAATGATATACTTTTAGTTGAATGGTTAATTATGGTTTCGCCCTCTTGAAGGTGTTTTCTTCGTGGAACTCGTGCAGTTGTTTTCTTGATGAATTTGAAGCTTTCGTGAGTTGTAGCTATTTAAGGCTGTGCAGTTCTCGGCGTGAACTGATTTCCTTCCTTCAATGATATACTTTTAGTTGAATGGTTAATTATGGTGTCGCCTCTTGAAGGTGTTTTCTTCTTTCCCCTTTTATTAAAGGGTAATGTTGTATATATTTTTTTTTCTAAGGATATATCTTTATATCCTTATTTTATTTAAAATATAAATCTTATTATCCTTTTTATATATATATATATTTTTTTCTAAGGATATATCTTTATATCCTTAAAAGATAAATCTTATTATCCTTTTTATATATATATTTTTTTTCTTAAGGATATATCTTTATATCCTTGCAGAGTCCGTATTAAGGATAAAAATCCCAGCACTATCACAAACAAAAAAAAATTTTCACTTTTACTTTTATGTTGGATAGGACTTACGGATCCTACCGACTGCGCCACTTTTGGATCTTAAAAAATGTATAGATAAAAAAAACACTTTCACTTTTTCATTTTCAAATTAAGACTGACTTTATTTATTTTCTTATGCTTTCTTAAATACTAATTTTACAATTTATTATCTTATAGTTAAAATATATTGCAAAACAATTCCCAATAAATTTGTCTGTATTTAAATGCTGGAGTTGTATAAATTAATATTGAAATGTTTTATTGCAAAACAATTCCCAATAAATATGTCTGTGTTTAAATGCTGGAGTTGCATTTAGTTAGTGGGAACGGAAATGCAAATTATTAGTATCGAACTAAATAAAGTTCGTGAACTGTTCTTGGAATTGAGAATAAAGTAAAAGTAAGTAAATTAAAGTATGTACATATTTATGTACGTATGTTAATATTTATATTATTTTGGGTTGAGTTAGGGGAATAACAGGAGACATTATAACAATGTAGCTCGTGCCCAAGCTGAATTAACATATTTTTTATTTATATTATTACGAATAAACGTAATTATTATTCGAACTTATATGATATACCTATGAGAAGTAAAATTATTTAGGCTCAAGTTCAGTTTTATTGAAATAATGAAAATTAAACATTACTAAGAGTTTTTTATGTTGAAAAATATTATTATTGAAGTGAAAACTTTTATTGGCGCGGTACGGAGAGTACATAAAAAATGGTTACAGTTTCGTACTCATTCGTATTAAAATGCTTTAAATTGGTTTGTGTGTTTTGATATGAAGCGAGTGCTTTATACTAATGAAATAGATGTTGTTTTTGGATTGTTATACTTGTTGTCGAACTGCGCATACCTGCTAGTTTTGCCATGCCACTTATTGTAAACGCAAATGCAACTGCTCCCGAGAAGTTAACAACCTAAATTTTTTCGCTCAAAATGAAGAGAGCGCCCTCTCTTGTGGGTGATGTTGCCATATATGAGAAGAACACTCATTTTTTGCTGCACCATAGAGGGCGCACTCTTCAATTTGAGCAAAACTGATTAAGAAGAGTACACATAGATCATATCAAAACACACAAACAAATTTAAAGCATTTTAATACGTATGGGTACCAAACTGTAACCATTTTTTATGTACTCTCTTCAAACTATATCAGTTTGTATGAAAATTTGCTATAAAGCGAGCTCAGTCAGCAGTGCTAGTAGGCTCACCTGTTGCATATGCCTTGATAAGTGGTTAAATTTGTTGCATGTATTTATAAAATTGTTTATATCTACGCATATTTTTTTTGGCAATAGCACGTGTATTGTTGTAATCACAAAACGTTTTCCCTTCTGTCGGCACTCCCGGAGTGCTACCCGTAATTTTTTTTATATCCAATCAGTTTTTAGCAGAACGTATCAGTGCCGATTTCAAGGCAGCTACAACTCTCATCAGCGTTCAATTGTCCATCTTTACAATTTTCGTAATATGGATCCTAATTGAGAAGAATATTAACTATTTAACCAGTTTTCAACAGAAATAAAATACAAGAATTGATTTTTAATTCATTTTTTATCCTACATATTGAAACAATTCTGGTTAGTACGAAATTACCTCATCACTCCTTTGAAATTACTAACAATCAACACAAAATCATAGTCTGTTATTTTCAAAGTATTCTACTTTGTAGTTTAACGTTTTATTGTTTTTACTCTATATAATAGGGAAATTCATATTTTACTGTGACCCTTGTTATTGGGGTATGTAGCTCGTGCCCAAGCTGAATTAACATATTTTTTATTTATATTATTACGAATAAACGTAATAATTATTCGAACTTATATGATATACCTATGAGAAGTAAAATTATTTAGGCTCAAGTTCAGTTTTATTTAATTAATAAGAGTTTTTTTATGTTGAAAAATATTATCAGCTATTTAAACAGTTTTCAAAAGAAATATAATACGAGAATTATATTTTAATTCATTTTTTATTCTACATATTGAAACAATTCTGGGTAGTACGAAATTCCCTCATCACTCTTTTGAAATTACTAACAATCAACACAAAATCATAGTCTGTTTTTTTCAAAGTATTCTACTTTTTAGTTTAACGTTTTATTGTTTTTACTTAATATAATAGGGAAATTCACATTTTACTGTGACCCTTGTTATTGGGGTATGTAGCTCGTGCCCAAGCTGAATTAACATATTTTTTATTTATATTATTACGAATAAACGTAATTATTATTCGAACTTATATTGATATACCTATGAGAAGTAAAATTATTTAGGCTCAAGTTCAGTTTTATTTAATTAATGAAAATTCAAAATTACTAAGAGTTTTTTAATGTTGAAAAATATTATCAACTATTTAACCAGTTTTCAACAGAAATACAATACGAGAATTAATTTTTAATTCTCTTTTTATTCTAACTATTAAAACAATTCTGAGAAGTAAAATTATTTGGTCTCATGTTCAGTTTTATTGAATTAATGAAAATTCAAAATTAATAAGAGTTTTTTTATGTTGAAAAATTTTATCAACTATTTAACCAGTTTTCAAAAGAAATTGAATACGAGAATTAATTTTTAATTAATTTTTTATTCTACATATTGAAACATTTCTGGTTAGTACGAAATTCCCTCATCACTGTTTGGAAATAGCTAACAATCAACACAAACTCATAGTCCATTATCATCAAAGTATTCTACTTTGTAATTTAACGTTTTGTTGTGTTTACTCTATATATTATGGAAATTCACATTTTACTGTGACCCTTCTTATTAGGGAATGTAGCTCGTGCCCAAGCTGAATTAACATATTTTTTATTTATATTATTACGAATAAACGTAATTATTATTCGAACTTATATGATATACCTATGAGAAGTAAAATTATTTAGGCTCAAGTTCAGTTTTATTGAAATAATGAAAATTAAACATTACTAAGAGTTTTTTATGTTGAAAAATATTATTATTGAAGTGAAAACTTTTATTGGCGCGGTACGGAGAGTACATAAAAAATGGTTACAGTTTCGTACTCATTCGTATTAAAATGCTTTAAATTGGTTTGTGTGTTTTGATATGAAGCGAGTGCTTTATACTAATGAAATAGATGTTGTTTTTGGATTGTTATACTTGTTGTCGAACTGCGCATACCTGCTAGTTTTGCCATGCCACTTATTGTAAACGCAAATGCAACTGCTCCCGAGAAGTTAACAACCTAAATTTTTTCGCTCAAAATGAAGAGAGCGCCCTCTCTTGTGGGTGATGTTGCCATATATGAGAAGAACACTCATTTTTTGCTACACAAAAGAGGGCGCACTCTTCAATTTGAGCGAAACTGATTAAGAAGAGTACACATAGATCATATCAAAACACACAAACAAATTTAAAGCATTTTAATACGTATGGGTACCAAACTGTAACCATTTTTTATGTACTCTCTTCAAACTATATCAGTTTGTATGAAAATTTGCTATAAAGCGAGCTCAGTCAGCAGTGCTAGTAGGCTCACCTGTTGCATATGCCTTGATAAGTGGTTAAATTTGTTGCATGTATTTATAAAATTGTTTATATCTACGCATATTTTTTTTGGCAATAGCACGTGTATTGTTGTAATCACAAAACGTTTTCCCTTCTGTCGGCACTCCCGGAGTGCTACCCGTAATTTTTTTTATATCCAATCAGTTTTTAGCAGAACGTATCAGTGCCGATTTCAAGGCAGCTACAACTCTCATCAGCGTTCAATTGTCCATCTTTACAATTTTCGTAATATGGATCCTAATTGAGAAGAATATTAACTATTTAACCAGTTTTCAACAGAAATAAAATACAAGAATTGATTTTTAATTCATTTTTTATCCTACATATTGAAACAATTCTGGTTAGTACGAAATTACCTCATCACTCCTTTGAAATTACTAACAATCAACACAAAATCATAGTCTGTTATTTTCAAACTATTCTACTTTGTAGTTTAACGTTTTATTGTTTTTACTCTATATAATAGGGAAATTCATATTTTACTGTGACCCTTGTTATTGGGGTATGTAGCTCGTTCCCAAGCTGAATTAACATATTTTTTATTTATATTATTACGAATAAACGTAATAATTATTCGAACTTATATGATATACCTATGAGAAGTAAAATTATTTAGGCTCAAGTTCAGTTTTATTTAATTAATAAGAGTTTTTTTATGTTGAAAAATATTATCAGCTATTTAAACAGTTTTCAAAAGAAATATAATACGAGAATTATATTTTAATTCATTTTTTATTCTACATATTGAAACAATTCTGGGTAGTACGAAATTCCCTCATCACTCTTTTGAAATTACTAACAATCAACACAAAATCATAGTCTGTTTTTTTCAAAGTATTCTACTTTTTAGTTTAACGTTTTATTGTTTTTACTTAATATAATAGGGAAATTCACATTTTACTGTGACCCTTGTTATTGGGGTATGTAGCTCGTGCCCAAGCTGAATTAACATATTTTTTATTTATATTATTACGAATAAACGTAATTATTATTCGAACTTATATTGATATACCTATGAGAAGTAAAATTATTTAGGCTCAAGTTCAGTTTTATTTAATTAATGAAAATTCAAAATTACTAAGAGTTTTTTAATGTTGAAAAATATTATCAACTATTTAACCAGTTTTCAACAGAAATACAATACGAGAATTAATTTTTAATTCTCTTTTTATTCTAACTATTAAAACAATTCTGAGAAGTAAAATTATTTAGTCTCATGTTCAGTTTTATTGAATTAATGAAAATTCAAAATTAATAAGAGTTTTTTTATGTTGAAAAATATTATCAACTATTTAACCAGTTTTCAAAAGAAATTGAATACGAGAATTAATTTTTTATTCTACATATTGAAACATTTCTGGTTAGTACGAAATTCCCTCATCACTGTTTGGAAATAGCTAACAATCAACACAAACTCATAGTCCATTATCATCAAAGTATTCTACTTTGTAATTTAACGTTTTGTTGTGTTTACTCTATATATTATGGAAATTCACATTTTACTGTGACCCTTCTTATTAGGGAATGTAGCTCGTGCCCAAGCTGAATTAACATATTTTTTATTTATATTATTACGAATAAACGTAATTATTATTCGAACTTATATGATATACCTATGAGAAGTAAAATTATTTAGGCTCAAGTTCAGTTTTATTGAAATAATGAAAATTAAACATTACTAAGAGTTTTTTATGTTGAAAAATATTATTATTGAAGTGAAAACTTTTATTGGCGCGGTACGGAGAGTACATAAAAAATGGTTACAGTTTCGTACTCATTCGTATTAAAATGCTTTAAATTGGTTTGTGTGTTTTGATATGAAGCTAGTGCTTTATACTAATGAAATAGATGTTGTTTTTGGATTGTTATACTTGTTGTCGAACTGCGCATACCTGCTAGTTTTGCCATGCCACTTATTGTAAACGCAAATGCAACTGCTCCCGAGAAGTTAACAACCTAAATTTTTTCGCTCAAAATGAAGAGAGCGCCCTCTCTTGTGGGTGATGTTGCCATATATGAGAAGAACACTCATTTTTTGCTGCACCAAAGAGGGCGCACTCTTCAATTTGAGCAAAACTGATTAAGAAGAGTACACATAGATCATATCAAAACACACAAACAAATTTAAAGCATTTTAATACGTATGGGTACCAAACTGTAACCATTTTTTATGTACTCTCTTCAAACTATATCAATTTGTATGAAAATTTGCTATAAAGCGAGCTCAGTCAGCAGTGCTAGTAGGCTCACCTGTTGCATATGCCTTGATAAGTGGTTAAATTTGTTGCATGTATTTATAAAATTGTTTATATCTACGCATATTTTTTTTGGCAATAGCACGTGTATTGTTGTAATCACAAAACGTTTTCCCTTCTGTCGGCACTCCCGGAGTGCTACCCGTAATTTTTTTTATATCCAATCAGTTTTTAGCAGAACGTATCAGTGCCGATTTCAAGGCAGCTACAACTCTCATCAGCGTTCAATTGTCCATCTTTACAATTTTCGTAATATGGATCCTAATTGAGAAGAATATTAACTATTTAACCAGTTTTCAACAGAAATAAAATACAAGAATTGATTTTTAATTCATTTTTTATCCTACATATTGAAACAATTCTGGTTAGTACGAAATTACCTCATCACTCCTTTGAAATTACTAACAATCAACACAAAATCATAGTCTGTTATTTTCAAAGTATTCTACTTTGTAGTTTAACGTTTTATTGTTTTTACTCTATATAATAGGGAAATTCATATTTTACTGTGACCCTTGTTATTGGGGTATGTAGCTCGTGCCCAAGCTGAATTAACATATTTTTTATTTATATTATTACGAATAAACGTAATAATTATTCGAACTTATATGATATACCTATGAGAAGTAAAATTATTTAGGCTCAAGTTCAGTTTTATTTAATTAATAAGAGTTTTTTTATGTTGAAAAATATTATCAGCTATTTAAACAGTTTTCAAAAGAAATATAATACGAGAATTATATTTTAATTCATTTTTTATTCTACATATTGAAACAATTCTGGGTAGTACGAAATTCCCTCATCACTCTTTTGAAATTACTAACAATCAACACAAAATCATAGTCTGTTTTTTTCAAAGTATTCTACTTTTTAGTTTAACGTTTTATTGTTTTTACTTAATATAATAGGGAAATTCACATTTTACTGTGACCCTTGTTATTGGGGTATGTAGCTCGTGCCCAAGCTGAATTAACATATTTTTTATTTATATTATTACGAATAAACGTAATTATTATTCGAACTTATATTGATATACCTATGAGAAGTAAAATTATTTAGGCTCAAGTTCAGTTTTATTTAATTAATGAAAATTCAAAATTACTAAGAGTTTTTTAATGTTGAAAAATATTATCAACTATTTAACCAGTTTTCAACAGAAATACAATACGAGAATTAATTTTTAATTCTCTTTTTATTCTAACTATTAAAACAATTCTGAGAAGTAAAATTATTTGGTCTCATGTTCAGTTTTATTGAATTAATGAAAATTCAAAATTAATAAGAGTTTTTTTATGTTGAAAAATTTTATCAACTATTTAACCAGTTTTCAAAAGAAATTGAATACGAGAATTAATTTTTAATTAATTTTTTATTCTACATATTGAAACATTTCTGGTTAGTACGAAATTCCCTCATCACTGTTTGGAAATAGCTAACAATCAACACAAACTCATAGTCCATTATCATCAAAGTATTCTACTTTGTAATTTAACGTTTTGTTGTGTTTACTCTATATATTATGGAAATTCACATTTTACTGTGACCCTTCTTATTAGGGAATGTAGCTCGTGCCCAAGCTGAATTAACATATTTTTTATTTATATTATTACGAATAAACGTAATTATTATTCGAACTTATATGATATACCTATGAGAAGTAAAATTATTTAGGCTCAAGTTCAGTTTTATTGAAATAATGAAAATTAAACATTACTAAGAGTTTTTTATGTTGAAAAATATTATTATTGAAGTGAAAACTTTTATTGGCGCGGTACGGAGAGTACATAAAAAATGGTTACAGTTTCGTACTCATTCGTATTAAAATGCTTTAAATTGGTTTGTGTGTTTTGATATGAAGCTAGTGCTTTATACTAATGAAATAGATGTTGTTTTTGGATTGTTATACTTGTTGTCGAACTGCGCATACCTGCTAGTTTTGCCATGCCACTTATTGTAAACGCAAATGCAACTGCTCCCGAGAAGTTAACAACCTAAATTTTTTCGCTCAAAATGAAGAGAGCGCCCTCTCTTGTGGGTGATGTTGCCATATATGAGAAGAACACTCATTTTTTGCTGCACCAAAGAGGGCGCACTCTTCAATTTGAGCAAAACTGATTAAGAAGAGTACACATAGATCATATCAAAACACACAAACAAATTTAAAGCATTTTAATACGTATGGGTACCAAACTGTAACCATTTTTTATGTACTCTCTTCAAACTATATCAATTTGTATGAAAATTTGCTATAAAGCGAGCTCAGTCAGCAGTGCTAGTAGGCTCACCTGTTGCATATGCCTTGATAAGTGGTTAAATTTGTTGCATGTATTTATAAAATTGTTTATATCTACGCATATTTTTTTTGGCAATAGCACGTGTATTGTTGTAATCACAAAACGTTTTCCCTTCTGTCGGCACTCCCGGAGTGCTACCCGTAATTTTTTTTATATCCAATCAGTTTTTAGCAGAACGTATCAGTGCCGATTTCAAGGCAGCTACAACTCTCATCAGCGTTCAATTGTCCATCTTTACAATTTTCGTAATATGGATCCTAATTGAGAAGAATATTAACTATTTAACCAGTTTTCAACAGAAATAAAATTCAAGAATTGATTTTTAATTCATTTTTTATCCTACATATTGAAACAATTCTGGTTAGTACGAAATTACCTCATCACTCCTTTGAAATTACTAACAATCAACACAAAATCATAGTCTGTTATTTTCAAAGTATTCTACTTTGTAGTTTAACGTTTTATTGTTTTTACTCTATATAATAGGGAAATTCATATTTTACTGTGACCCTTGTTATTGGGGTATGTAGCTCGTGCCCAAGCTGAATTAACATATTTTTTATTTATATTATTACGAATAAACGTAATAATTATTCGAACTTATATGATATACCTATGAGAAGTAAAATTATTTAGGCTCAAGTTCAGTTTTATTTAATTAATAAGAGTTTTTTTATGTTGAAAAATATTATCAGCTATTTAAACAGTTTTCAAAAGAAATATAATACGAGAATTATATTTTAATTCATTTTTTATTCTACATATTGAAACAATTCTGGGTAGTACGAAATTCCCTCATCACTCTTTTGAAATTACTAACAATCAACACAAAATCATAGTCTGTTTTTTTCAAAGTATTCTACTTTTTAGTTTAACGTTTTATTGTTTTTACTTAATATAATAGGGAAATTCACATTTTACTGTGACCCTTGTTATTGGGGTATGTAGCTCGTGCCCAAGCTGAATTAACATATTTTTTATTTATATTATTACGAATAAACGTAATTATTATTCGAACTTATATTGATATACCTATGAGAAGTAAAATTATTTAGGCTCAAGTTCAGTTTTATTTAATTAATGAAAATTCAAAATTACTAAGAGTTTTTTAATGTTGAAAAATATTATCAACTATTTAACCAGTTTTCAACAGAAATACAATACGAGAATTAATTTTTAATTCTCTTTTTATTCTAACTATTAAAACAATTCTGAGAAGTAAAATTATTTGGTCTCATGTTCAGTTTTATTGAATTAATGAAAATTCAAAATTAATAAGAGTTTTTTTATGTTGAAAAATTTTATCAACTATTTAACCAGTTTTCAAAAGAAATTGAATACGAGAATTAATTTTTAATTAATTTTTTATTCTACATATTGAAACATTTCTGGTTAGTACGAAATTCTCTCATCACTGTTTGGAAATAGCTAACAATCAACACAAACTCATAGTCCATTATCATCAAAGTATTCTACTTTGTAATTTAACGTTTTGTTGTGTTTAATCTATATATTATGGAAATTCACATTTTACTGTGACCCTTCTTATTAGGGAATGTAGCTCGTGCCCAAGCTGAATTAACATATTTTTTATTTATATTATTACGAATAAACGTAATTATTATTCGAACTTATATGATATACCTATGAGAAGTAAAATTATTTAGGCTCAAGTTCAGTTTTATTGAAATAATGAAAATTAAACATTACTAAGAGTTTTTTATGTTGAAAAATATTATTATTGAAGTGAAAACTTTTATTGGCGCGGTACGGAGAGTACATAAAAAATGGTTACAGTTTCGTACTCATTCGTATTAAAATGCTTTAAATTGGTTTGTGTGTTTTGATATGAAGCGAGTGCTTTATACTAATGAAATAGATGTTGTTTTTGGATTGTTATACTTGTTGTCGAACTGCGCATACCTGCTAGTTTTGCCATGCCACTTATTGTAAACGCAAATGCAACTGCTCCCGAGAAGTTAACAACCTAAATTTTTTCGCTCAAAATGAAGAGAGCGCCCTCTCTTGTGGGTGATGTTGCCATATATGAGAAGAACACTCATTTTTTGCTGCACAAAAGAGGGCGCACTCTTCAATTTGAGCGAAACTGATTAAGAAGAGTACACATAGATCATATCAAAACACACAAACAAATTTAAAGCATTTTAATACGTATGGGTACCAAACTGTAACCATTTTTTATGTACTCTCTTCAAACTATATCAGTTTGTATGAAAATTTGCTATAAAGCGAGCTCAGTCAGCAGTGCTAGTAGGCTCACCTGTTGCATATGCCTTGATAAGTGGTTAAATTTGTTGCATGTATTTATAAAATTGTTTATATCTACGCATATTTTTTTTGGCAATAGCACGTGTATTGTTGTAATCACAAAACGTTTTCCCTTCTGTCGGCACTCCCGGAGTGCTACCCGTAATTTTTTTTATATCCAATCAGTTTTTAGCAGAACGTATCAGTGCCGATTTCAAGGCAGCTACAACTCTCATCAGCGTTCAATTGTCCATCTTTACAATTTTCGTAATATGGATCCTAATTGAGAAGAATATTAACTATTTAACCAGTTTTCAACAGAAATAAAATACAAGAATTGATTTTTAATTCATTTTTTATCCTACATATTGAAACAATTCTGGTTAGTACGAAATTACCTCATCACTCCTTTGAAATTACTAACAATCAACACAAAATCATAGTCTGTTATTTTCAAACTATTCTACTTTGTAGTTTAACGTTTTATTGTTTTTACTCTATATAATAGGGAAATTCATATTTTACTGTGACCCTTGTTATTGGGGTATGTAGCTCGTGCCCAAGCTGAATTAACATATTTTTTATTTATATTATTACGAATAAACGTAATAATTATTCGAACTTATATGATATACCTATGAGAAGTAAAATTATTTAGGCTCAAGTTCAGTTTTAAAACAATTCTGGGTAGTACGAAATTCCCTCATCACTCTTTTGAAATTACTAACAATCAACACAAAATCATAGTTTGTTTTTTTCAAAGTATTCTACTTTGTAGTTTAACGTTTTATTGTTTTTACTCTATATAATAGGGAAAATCACATTTTACTGTGACCCTTGTTATTGGGGTATGTAGCTCGTGCCCAAGCTGAATTAACATATTTTTTATTTATATTATTACGAATAAACGTAATTATTATTCGAACTTATATTGATATACCTATGAGAAGTAAAATTATTTAGGCTCAAGTTCAGTTTTATTTAATTAATGAAAATTCAAAATTACTAAGAGTTTTTTTATGTTGAAAAATATTATCAATTATTTAACCAGTTTTCAACAGAAATGCAATACGAGAATTAATTTTTAATTCTCTTTTTATTCTAACTATTAAAACAATTCTGAGAAGTAAAATTATTTAGTCTCATGTTCAGTTTTATTGAATTAATGAAAATTCAAAATTAATAAGAGTTTTTTTATGTTGAAAAATATTATCAACTATTTAACCAGTTTTCAACAGAAATTGAATACGATAATTAATTTTTAATTAATTTTTTATTCTACATATTGAAACATTTCCGGTTAGTACGAAATTCCGTCATCACTGTTTGGAAATAGCTAACAATCAACACAAACTCATAGTCCATTATCATCAAAGTATTCTACTTTGTAGTTTAACGTTTTATTGTTTTTACTCTATATAATAGGGAAATTCACATTTTACTGTGACCCTTGTTATTGGGGTATGTAGCTCGTGCCCAAGCTGAATTAACATATTTTTTATTTATATTATTACGAATAAACGTAATTATTATTCGAACTTATATGATATACCTATGAGAAGTAAAATTATTTAGTGTCATGTTCAGTTTTATTGAATTAATGAAAATTCAAAATTAATAAGAGTTTTTTATGTTGAAAAATATTATCAACTATTTAACCAGTTTTCAACAGAAATATAATACGAGAATTAATTTTTAATTCTATTTTTATTCTACATATTAAAACAATTCTGAGAAGTAAAATTATTTAGTCTCATGTTCAGTTTTATTGAATTAATGAAAATTCAAAATTAATAAGAGTTTTTTTATGTATTAAAATGCTTTAAATTTGTTTGTGTGTTTTGATATGAAGCGAGTGCTTTATACCAATAAAATACATGTTGTTTTTGGATTGTTATACTTGTTGTCGAACTGCGCATACCTGCTAGTTTTGCCATGCCACTTATTGTAAACGCAAATGCAACTGCGCCCGAGAAGTTAACTACCTAAATTTTTTCGCTCAAAATGAAGAGAGCGCCCTCTCTTGTGGGTGATGTTGCCATATATGAGAAAAACACTCATTTTTTGCTGCACCAAAGAGGGCGCACCCTTCAATTTGAGCGAAATTGATTAAGAAGAGTACACATAGATCATATCAAAACACACAAACAAATTTAAAGCATTTTAATACGTATGAGTACTAAACTGTAACCATTTTTTATGTATTCTCTTCAAACTATATCAGTTTGTATGAAAATTTGCTATAAAGCGAGCTCAGTCAGCAGTGCTATTAGGCTCAATTTTTTCAGTTTTTAGCCTGTTGCATATGCCTTGATATGTAAGTGGTTAAATTTGTTGCATGTATTTATATAATTGTTTATATCTACGCATATTTTTGTTGGCAATAGCACGTGTATTGTTGTAATCACAAAACGTTTTCCCTTCTGTCGGCACTCCCGGAGTGCTACCCGTAGTTTTTTTTTATATCCAATGAGTTTTTAGCAGAACGTATCAGTGCCGATTTCAAGGCAGCTACAACTTTCATCAGCGTTCAATTGTCCATCTTTACAATTTTCGTAAAATGGATCCTAATTGAGAAGAATATTAACTATTTAACCAGTTTTCAGCAGAAATAAAATACAAGAATTAATTTTTAATTCATTTTTTATCCCACATATTGAAACAATTCTGGTTAGTATGAAATTCCCTCATCACTCTTTTGAAATTACTAACAATCAACACAATATCATAGGCCGTTATCATCAAAGTATTCTACTATTCTATTTTACTGTGACCCTTGTTATAAGGGTATGTAGCTCGTGCTCAAGCTGAATTAACATATTTTTTATTTATATTATTACGAATAAACGTAATTATTATTCGAACTTATATTGATATACCTAAAATTATTTAGGATCAAGTTCAGTTTTATTGAATTAATGAAAATTCAAAATTACTAAGAGTTTTTTTATGTTGTAAAATATTATCAACTATTTAACCAGTTTTCAACAGAAATACAATACGAGAATTAATTTTTAATTCATTTTTTATTGTACATATTGAAACAATTCCGGTTAGTACGAAATTCCCTCATCACTGTTTGGAAATTACTAACAATCAACACAAACTCATAGTCCGTTATCATCGAAGTATTCTACTTTGTAGTTTAACGTTTTGTTGTGTTTACTCTATATATTAGAGAAATTCACATTTAACTATGGACCTTGTTATTTGGGTACGTAGCTCGTGCCCAAGCTGAATTAACATATTTTTTATTTATATTATTACGAATAAACGTAATTATTGTTCGAACTTATATGATATACCTATGAGAAGTAAAATTATTTAGGCTCAAGTTCAGTTTTATTGAAATAATGAAAATTTAAAATTACTAAGAGTTTTTTATGTTGAAAAATATTATTATTGAAGTGAAAACTTCTATTGGCGCGGTACGGAGAGTACATAAGAAATGGTTACAGTTTGGTACTCATACGTATTAAAATGCTTCATATTTGTTTGTGTGTTTTGATATGAAGCGAGTGCTTTATACCAATAAAATACATGTTGTTTTTGGATTGTTATACTTGTTGTCGAACTGCGCATACCTGCTAGTTTTGCCATGCCACTTATTGTAAACGCAAATGCAACTGCGCCCGAGAAGTTAACAACCTAAATTTTTTCGCTCAAAATGAAAGGAGCGCCCTCTCTTGTGCGTGATGTTGCCATATATGAGAAAAACACTAATTTTTTTTTGCACCAAAGAGGGCGCACTCCTCAATTTGGGCGAAACTGATTAAGAAGAGTACACATAGATCATATCAAAACACACAAACAAATTTAAAGCATTTTAATACGTATGAGTACCAAACTGTAACCATTTTTTATGTACTCTCTTCAAACTATATCAGTTTGTATGAAAATTTGCTATAAAGCGAGCTCAGTCAGCAGTGCTAATAGGCTCACCTGTTGCATATGCCTTGATAAGTGGTTAAATTTGTTGCATGTATTTATATAATTGTTTATATCTACGCATATTTTTTTGGCAATAGCACGTGTATTGTTGTTATCACAAAACGTTTTCCCTTCTGTCGGCACTCCCGGAGTGCTACCCGTAGTTTTTTTTTATATCCAATCAGTTTTTAGCAGAACGTATCAGTGCCGATTTCAAGGCAGCTACAACTTTCATCAGCGTTCAATTGTCCATCTTTACAATTTTCGTAAAATCAAATTACTAAGAGTTTTTTTATGTTGTAAAATATTATCAACTATTTAACCAGTTTTTAACAGAAATAGAATACACGAATTAGTTTTAATTCATTTTTTATTCTACATATTGAAACAATTCTGGTTAGTACGAAATTCCCTCATCACTCTTTTGAAATTACTAACAATCTACACAAAATCATAGTCCGTTATCATCAAAGTATTCTGCTTTTCAATTTAACGTTATATGTTTTTACTCTATATATTAGGGATATTCACATTTTACTGTGACCCTTGTTATTAGGGGATGCAGCTCGTCCCCAAGCTGAATTAACATATTTTTTATTTATATTATTACGAATAAACGTAATAATTATTCGAACTTATATTTAAATACCTATAATTTAGGCTCAGGTTCAGTTTTATTGAATTAATGAAAATTCAAAATTACTAAGAGTTTTTTATGTTAAAAAATATTATTATTTATATCCAATCAGTTTTTAGCAGAACGTATCAGTATCGATTTCAAGGCCGTTTCACCTCTCATCATCCATCTTTACAATTTTCGTAAAGTGGATACTAATTGAGAAGAATATCAACTATTTAACCAGTTTTTAACAGAAATAGAATACACGAATTAATTTTAATTCATTTTTTATTCTGCATATTGAAACATTTCTGGTTAGTACGAAATTCCCTCATCACTGTTTGGAAATTACTTACAATCAACACAAACTCATAGTCCGCTATCATCAAAGTATTCTGCTTTGTAATTTAACGTTATTTGTTTTTACTCTATATGTTAGGGAAATTCACATTTTACTGTGACCCTTGTTATTAGGGGATGCAGCTCGTGCCCAAGCTGAATTAACATATTTTTTATTTATATTATTACGAATAAACGTAATTATTGTTCGAACTTATATGATATACCTATGAGAAGTAAAATTATTTAGGCTGAAGTTCAGTTTTATTGAAATAATGAAAATTTAAAATTACTAAGAGTTTTTTTATGTTGAAAAATATTATTATTGAAGTGAAAACTTCTATTGGCGCGGTACGGAGAGTACATAAAAAATGGTTTTAGTTTGGTACTCATACGTATTAAAATGCTTTAAATTTGTTTGTGTGTTTTGATATGAAGCGAGTGCTTTATACCAATAAAATACATGTTGTTTTTGGATTGTTATACTTGCTGTCGAACTGCGCATACCTGCTAGTTTTGCCATGCCACTTATTGTAAACGCAAATGCAACTGCGCCCGAGAAGTTAACAACCTAAATTTTTTCGCTCAAAATGAAGAGATTCGACAAACGTGCAAGAACCCCTTTTTTATGCAAGTGAACAATTGCCAACTTCATCTTCTCAGCGGGATGAAAACTTTACACATGTGGAAAGAAAGCAAAGTTGTCCTATGCCAAAAAAGACCTAAAATCCTGAAAACCACTATGATTTGCTTCAAAAGCATAGTAAGGAACAAGCAAGGCTTTTGACAGACATAACAAATTCTATGTCTTCAGTAAAACGTAGCCTGAGAGAATTTAATGACTGAATTTTTTTTTTATTTATTTTCTTGTTTCCGTTTTCTTATATAATTTAATTTGTTATTAGTTTTAAATTTAAAAAATTAATATAATGAGTTCCTTATGTATTTACTTATGTATTATTTACCTTTGTTTACTTATGTATTATTATTAAACTAAAGAGTATAATTAGATAAAACTTTGTTTTATTTGTTCTCTAATTTGGAATGCCTCTGAATTTGGTAAAATTTCCGTGTCGTCAAGCACTTCAATTTCATTTTGGTTGTTTTCTTCATCTTCATTTCTATCATTTAAGTCATATTGAATACATATGTTGTGCAGTGCTGCGCAAACATTGGTAATTTTTATTGCTTTCGCCGGTATGTAATGAAGTTGACGGGCGCCTAGGAGACATCGAAATCGGGTTTTTAGCACACCAAAGGTCCTTTCAACTATATTTCTAGCTTTGGCATGTTTTGCATTATAAATAGCTTCTGCACTTCCTGCAATAGTCGAGCGATATGGTGTCATCAAATATGGCTGAAGAGGATAGCCTGCGTCACCTGATGAAGGAAGTTAAATTACTAATAAAAGAAGTTAAATTTACATTAAAATTTTACCTAGAAGCCAGGAATTACCGTCACCAGTATTATACCGTTCTTGTAATATTGCTTTTGCATGACTAACGTTCCAGATGAGTGAGTCATGGGAAGAACCTGCGTATCGAGCATCCAAAAACCTTATTCGCATTTTGTGATCACAAATCTTTGTTGATGTGAAATATTAGTGTATATAACATAAAGCGAAAATACATTACATACTTACAATCATAGCATTTAAACTAAAATATCCCTTGCGATTGAAATATAAATGCTGATCTTCCTTGCAAGGGGCCCACAATTTTTATGTGGGTTCCATCTACGCAACCCATTACACCAGGGAAATCTGTTTTTTTAAAAAACTTAATTTGGCTTCGGCTTTTTCAGCGTCTGTCATTTGAAACTTTATCCATTGTGGGCCAACGATCTTTTCCAGTACATCTAGAGTTTCAGACAGAATCTTCCACACGACAGGTTGTGAAAATCCCAAATTGAAATCATTTCCCACGCTCAGCTGGTACGATCCTTGGGATAAAAATCGTAAAGTTGCTGCCAATTTGATGGTGCTCGGAACATATGTCGATCTTACCCCGCTTTTCAAATGAGGACCTATAGTGTCCAGCAGATGCTTAAATGCTGCTTTGTTCAGCCGAAAATAACTTTCAAACCTTTTAAATAAACCAAACCAAAGATGTATTACTTTCAATTATAGGAGTTTGAATTTATCACTTACTTTTCATCAGGCAATTTAAAAATTTTTGATTTCTGCCTGAGAAGTCTTCATTGCACTATTAAATTTTTTTTCTTCATTATTACTATTAGAATTAGGCACAGGAAGAAAAAACATTTTACTTTAATATATTTATTTATTTTTTCACCAAAACTTTTAACAAAAATTGCAAACAGAATAAATCAGCTGTTTCAAGTATTAGATTAGTGTGTCAAAATTATCGATAAATAGTCAACATCATCTCAAGACTGTAAGGGATTATCAAATTAGTGTTCACGTGATGTTGATGTTGAGTAAAAGTGACATTGACACAAAATTGATGACGATGTTGACGCTGCCTAATAGAATAAGGGTGATTATTATTGAAGTGAAAACTTCTATTGGCGCGGTACGGAGAGAACATAAAAAATGGTTACAGTTTGGTACTCATACGTATTAAAATGCTTTAAATTTGTTTGTGTGTTTTGATATGAAGCGAGTGCTTTATACCAATAAAATACATGTTGTTTTTGGATTGTTATACTTGTTGTCAAATTGCGCATACCTGCTAGTTTTGCCATGCCACTTATTGTAAACGCAAATGCAACTGCGCCCGAGAAGTTAACAACCTAAATTTTATTAATAAAAATATGTGGATCTGAATTGCAGAACACCAAAAATGCTAAAGTAATCCACTTTCGAGTGAATTCGGATTCTAGAACAGATCCGATAGTTTAACGTTTTGTTGTGTTTACTCTATATATTAGGGAAATTCACATTTTACTGTGAGCCTTGTTATAAGGGTATGTAGCTCGTGCTCAAGCTGAATTAACATATTTTTTATTAATATTATTACGAATAAACGTAATTATTATTCGAACTTATATTGATATACCTAAAATTATTTAGGCTCAAGTTCAGTTTTATTGAATTACTGAAAATTCAAAATTACTAAGAGCTTTTTATGTTGAAAAATATTATCAACTATTTTACCAGTTTTCAACAGAAATACAATACGAGAATTAATTTTTAATTCATTTTCTATTGTACATATTGAAACAATTCCGGTTAGTACGAAATTCCTTCATCACTGTTTGGAAATTACTTACAATCAACACAAACTCATAGTCCGTTATCATCATTGTAATTTAACGTTTTGTTGTCTTTACTCTATATATTAGGGAAATTCACATTTTACTGTGACCCTTGTTATTAGGGGATGTAGGTCGAGCCAAAGCTGAATTAACATATTATTTATTTATATTATTACGAATAAACGTAATAATTAATAGAACTTATATTGATATACCTATTATTTAGGCTCAAGTTCAGTTTTATTGAATTAATGAAAATTTAAAATTACTAAGAGTTTTTTTATGTTGAAAAATATTATCAACTATTTAACCAGTTTTCAACAGAAATAGAATAAGAGAATTAATTTTTAACTCATTTTTTATTCCACATATTGAAACAATTCTGGTTAGTACGAAATTCCCTCATCACTGTTTGGAAATTACTAACAATCAACACAAACACATAGTCCGTTATCATCGAAGTATTATACTTTGTAGTTTAACGTTTTGTTGTGTTTACTCTATATATTAGGGAAATTCACATTTTACTGTGACCATTGTTATTAGGGTACGTAGCTCGTGCCCAAGCTGAATTAAAATATTTTTTTATTTATATTAATACGAATAAACGTAATTATTATTCAAACTTATATTGTTATACCTATGAGAAGTAAAATTATTTAGGCTCAAGTTTAGTTTTATTGAATTAATGAAAATTCAAAATTACTAAGAGTTTTTTATCTTGTAAAATATTATTATTTATATCCAATCAGTTTTTAGCAGAACGTATCAGTGCCGATTTCAAGGCAGCTACAACTCTCATCAGCGTTCAATTGTCCATCTTTACAATTTTCGTAAAATAGATCCTAATTGAGAAGAATATTAACTATTTAACCACATTTTACTGTGACTCTTGTTATAAGGGTATGTAGTAGAGATGGGCGCGAGTCGTGTTTTTTCGTGACATGAAACACGCACGATCAACACGACGTGTTCGTGTTGAAAAAATAGATTTCTTTCGTGTTCGTGTCGTGTTGAGCAAGAAAAACACGAAATGATAGTAGGTGTAAAATATGTATTCAGTGAAAAATTCAATTTTTTTGTGTCATTGTATACGCAAAAAATATCAGCTAAACACTTTATTGAAATTTTTTATCATAACATCTTGCAAAAAATTTGTCTCGTCTAGATGGAGGGTTTAGTTTAATGTTCTGTGTAAAAACTGATCAGCTGTTGACCATGCAAACTTTGCAGCATTGTTTGAAAAGCTGTTGGTAAAAAAAAAGTTATCAAGCTATACAAATAAACGTGTGGGCAAAATGAAGGATCAAATTCAAGAAGCTATTCGTCGAAATGATGATAATTATAAATTAATAGTGAACCAACAAGCCAGAAGCAGTGTTTGGGAAAATTTTTATATGATAGAACATGATGGCAAACGTATAAATTACGTTTGTTGTAAGAAATGCAAGTTAGTTGTTTCTTATACGGCCAAGACTGGGACTGGAATACTAAATCGCCATAAATGTGATTGGCAATCAGGGAAACAACAACCCACATTAACCTCATTTTTACCAAAAAAGGTACCTGAACGTGTTTTAAATGATCTCACACTCAAGCAGCTACATTTTATTGCTAAAGACTTACAGCCACTGAGCGTTACAGAAGGTGCGTATGTATGTATGTCTAAAAACAATTTTAACATTGTAGAATTATAACGCAGGTGAAGGGTTTCGTATGTACGCACAAGCCCAAATAAATACAGGTGCCACATATGGAATGCAAAATTATGAAGACCTTTCGGTATCTAGAAAAACAATTACCACAAAAGTTATGACAACAGAATCAAGGAGGAACTAAAGGGAAAACTTGCAAGTCAACAATTATCGTTTACAACGGACATGTGGACATGCACATATAGACAGAAAAGTTTCTTAAGCCTTACTGCACATTATATATGTGACAAATATAATTTAAATGTTGCCATATTAGGTGTCAAAGAATTTATGGATGAAAGGAAAACAGGATCAAATATTTTACAAGGAGTAGTATGTACTCTTGATGATTAAGGGAAAAGCTTCTGAATGGTGTAATGGTAACAGACAATGGAGCTAATGTTGTATCTGCTTTTAGCCATTATAAAAGATTGTCTTGTGCGTGCCATAATATAAATTTGATTATGGACGATGTTTTTGAGAAAAATCCTATACCAGAAATATGCGAACTTCTAGAAGCGTCAAAAAAACTAGTTAAATACTTTAAGCATTCAGAATTAAACAAAAAATTGACTAAATCTTTAAAACAACACATAAAGACGCGACGGAACTCCATTTACATAATGCTTCAAAGTATATTTGATGTCCAAAATGAAGTCAAGACTTTATTATTAAACAAAAATGAATTGCATCGAATTTCTAAAATAGATTTTGACTTGCTAAGTCAGCTTCTCGATTTTTTGAAGCTTTTTAAAGAATGCTCTGAAAAATTTAGCTCTGAAATAACGCCAACCATACATATTTATGTCTTATGGTACGACAAGCTAAAAAATAATTGTAAACAAAAAATGTTAGACTCCCGCATCATATTACAATTGAAAACAAAAACACTACAGTCTATTGAGAGAAGGCTTAACCCAACAGACATTCATTATGTGGGCCTTTTTTTAAACCCTCCATTTAAAAAACTTAATTTTTTAAGCTCACAACAAAAAGAACATATCCTGTCAACCGTTAAGGCCATAATAGAAGACTATTGCATGGACAATATGGAAACAAATAATAACAGTAATGATACACCAAACGAAAACCAAGAATTCGCTGAGTATAGAGATGAATACAATTCAAAAAAAATAACATCACAAAAAAGCATAAGTGATATTGAAATCGAAAATTACGATAATAGCTCAACACAATGGGAAAACGATATATTAACATTTTGGAAGTATGCAAACAATTTAAAGATTTTACAGAAGCTTGCCACACAGGTGTTAAATATACCTATAAGTTCTGCGACTAGTGAAAGAGTATTCTCAACTTCTGGACTTATTCTTAGTGAACACCGCACAATATTATTGAGCGCAAATCTTGATAAGTTACTATTTCTTAACAAAAATATGTAAATAATACATATATATTTATTTGCATATAACTTAATATATTTAAGTTTATACGGTATGTTCTACATTCCGAGTGAAATTTTCACTTCTAAACTGTTCAAAGCATTGTTGGTAAAAATAAAAATTTACAGCAAAAATGCTTTGACAATTCAGAAGTGAAAATTTCACTCGGAATGTAGAACATACCGGTATGTGATTATTTTATTATAATAAGTTTTGTTTTTGCTTCTTGAGATTCACTTAAATAAAAAACATGTGTAGTTTTTTCCAATCTATATATTTCGAACCATTTGGTTCATCTTTAGGATCTATGTATGTAGCTTGACTGTTTTTGTTAAACAATATTCGAAATATATAGATTGGAAAAAACTACACAACACACAGTGACCCTTGTTATTGGGGTACGTAGCTCGTGCCCAAGCTGAATTAAAATATATTTTATTTATATTATTACGAATAAACGTATTTATTATTAAAACTCATATTGATATACCTATGAGAGGTAAAATTATTTAGGCTCAAGTTTAGTTTTATTGAATTAAGGAAAATTCAAAATTACTAAGAGTTTTTTATCTTGTAAAATATTATTATTTATATTCAATCAGATTTTAGCAGAACGTTTTAATATCGATTTCAAGGCCGCTACACCTCTCATCAACGTTCAATTGTCCATCATTACAATATTCGTAAAGTGGATACTAATAGAGAAGTATATCAACTATTTAACCAGTTTTCAACAGAAATAGAATACAAGAATTAATTGAATACGAGAATTAATTTTTAATTAATTTTTTATTCTACATATTGAAACATTTCTGGTTAGTACGAAATTCCCTCATCAATGTTTGGAAATTACTAACAATCAACACAAACCCATAGTCCATTATCATCAAAGTATTCTACTTTGTAATTTAACGTTTTGTTGTGTTTACTCTATATATTAGGGAAATTCACATTTTACTGTGACCCTTGTTATTAGGGGATGTAGCTCGTGCCCAAGCTGAATTAACATATTTTTTATTTATATTATTACGAATAAACGTAATTATTATTCGAAGTTATATGATATACCTATGAGAAGTAAAATTATTTAGGCTCAAGTTCAGTTTTATTGAAATAATGAAAATTTAATATTACTAAGAGTTTTTTTATGTTGAAAAATATTATTATTGAATTGAAAACTTCTATTGGCGCGGTACGGGGAGTACATAAAAAATGGTTACAGTTTGGTACTCATACGTATTAAAATGCTTTAAATTTGTTTGTGTGTTTTGATATAAAGCGAGTGCTTTATACTACTAAAATAGATGTTGTTTTTGGATTGTTATACTTGTTGTCGAACTGCGCATACCTGCTAGTTTTGCCATGCCACTTATTGTAAACGCAAATGCAAATGCGCCCGAGAAGTTAACAACCTAAATTTTTTCGCTCAAAACGAAGAGAGCGCCCTCTCTCGTGGGTGATGTTGCCATATATAAGAAAAACACTAATTTTTTGCTGCTCCAAAGAGGGCGCACTCTTCAATTTGAGCGCTACAGATAAGAAGAGTACACATAGATGGCACTCTCTTCATTATGAGCGAAAAAAATTTAGGTTGTTAACTTCTCGGGCTCAGTTGAATTTGCGTTTACAATAGGTGGCATGGCAAAACTAGCAGGTATGCACAGTTCGACAACAAGTATAACAATCCAAAAACAACATGTATTTTATTGGTATAAAACACTCGCTTCATTACAAAACACACAAACTAATTTAAAGCATTTTAATACGTATGAGTACCAAACTGTAACCATTTTTTATGTGCTCTCTTCAAACTATATCAGTTTGTATGAAAATTTGCTATAAAGCGAGCTCAGTCAGCAGTGCTAGTAAGCTCACCTGTTGCATACGCCTTGATAAGTGGTTAAATTTGTTGCATGTATTTATATAACTGTTTACATCTACGCATAATTTTTTTGGCAATAGCACGTGTATTGTTGTAATCACAAAACGTTTTCCCTTCTGTCGGCACTCCCGGAGTGCTAACCGTAGTTTTTTTTGTATCCAATCAGTTTTTAGCAGAACGTATCAGTACTCATTTCAAGGCCGCTACACCTCTCATCAGCGTTAAATTGTCCATCTTTACAATTTTCGTAATATGGATCCTAATTGAGAAGAATATCAACTATTTAACCAGTTTTCAACAGATATAGAATACAAGAATTAATTTTTAATTCATTTTTTATCTTACATATTAAAACAATTCTGAGAAGTAAAATTATTTAGTCTCAAGTTCAGTTTTATTGAATTGAGGAAAATTCAAAATTAATAAGAGTTTTTTTATGTTGAAAAATATTATCAACTATTTAACCAGTTTTCAACAGAAATACAAAACGAGAATTAATTTTTAATTCATTTTTTATTGTACATATTGAAACAATTCCGGTTAGTACGAAATTCCCTCATCACTGTTTGGAAATTACTAACAATCAACACAAACTCATAGTCCATTATCATCAAAGTATTTTACTTTGTAATTTAACGTTTTGTTGTGTTTACTCTATATATTAGGGATATTCACATTTTACTGTGACCCTTGTTATTAGGGGATGTAGACTTTTGGATCTTAAAAAATGTATAGATAAAAAAAACACTTTCACTTTTTCATTTTCAAATTAAGACTGACTTTATTTATTTTCTTATGCTTTCTTAAATACTAATTTTACAATTTATTATCTTATAGTTAAAATATATTGCAAAACAATTCCCAATAAATTTGTCTGTATTTAAATGCTGGAGTTGCATAAATTAATATTGAAATGTTTTATTGCAAAACAATTCCCAATAAATATGTCTGTGTTTAAATGCTGGAGTTGCATTTAGTTAGTGGGAACGGAAATGCAAATTATTAATAGTGAACTAAATAAAGTTCGTGAACTGTTCTTGGAATTGAGAATAAAGTAAAAGTAAGTAAATTAAAGTATGTACATATTTATGTACGTATGTTAATATTTATATTATTTTGGGTTGAGTTAGGGGAATAACAGGAGACATTATAACACCCCCACCGTTAGATTGAGGCTCCGACGAAACATTATAGATTATTTTTTTCTTATAATATATATAACTACTAAAATGATGCATAAAATAATTATGATATCAACGCTGTAACTAATAGTTTTTGTTGTCTTATCGTAATATAATACATTGTTTAAATTTTCTTCGTATTTTAATTGTTTCAAGTATAGTGTTTCTAATTTTAAATCGTTTAGGGTAATATTTTTGTTGTTTTTGATTTTTGTTATTATATTTGGTAATATTATTTTATCTCTAATTCTTAAGTTAACATTAGTAAAATTATTGTTGTTTGTAAAAACCTTACAATTTTCGAATTTTATGAGGAAAGTTCCTTTAATTTGTAATTCTTCATTGTTACAGTTATGTTTAAGATTTTGGTCATAATTTTTGAATATAAGTAGTCCGGGAAGTATTTCTACTACTTCTTCCGTTTCAAAATTTTCCATGGGACAGTTAGCTTCTTTATACTCTAAAATATTTTGTATACAGTCATTTTTAAGAGTGATTAGGTTTTTCTCTAAGTTATCTTGAAAAAATGGCTTAAATATTTTTTTGTTTTGATCAGTAAGTATTGTATGTGGTTTTAATGCTAATGTTTTATTTTTAATATTCGGAATTGGTTCGAAGGTGATTTTGTTAAGAGTGTATTTTGAATATAAGGGTATTTTGAAAATTAGTAATATATTTTCGTCGTGAAGGGCCACAGACACTTTTATGTTTGTGTAGCTGTCAAAATTTGTTATAAGGTCAGTTTCCTTTTGCGTTAAAATATCTGTCGGGATAATTCCAAGTTTGCTAGAAAAAATTACTTGTCCTATGTCATCGATGTGATCTCGTAAAAGTGATATATCATTGCTAATTTGATAGATGTTTTTCATAAGTACTACCTCATCCTCTAATGTTGCTATTTTATTTTGGAAAATATCTTTGAATTGATTTAAGTATTTTCCTATATGTGTTTGTTGTATATTGATATGATTCGTTATATTCTGTATTTGTGTTGATAGCAAGTTGTTGACTTGAGTTAGATTCTGTATTGTGTTAGTTAAAAGTCCTTCGTTTTCATAAAGTTGTTTCAGACTAGTATTAATGTGTTCATCATCTTCACTATCCATTGTTCCAGCTATAAGTTTTAACCCTTTTCCAAGTATATTAACCAGTCCTCGTTTTTGTCTAAATTTTGGGTTCAAACTTTCAATCTTAGCTTTAAGTGACGAAGTTTTTGTCAACAGTATCTAGTAATGTCTGAGTGTCTGTAGTAGTAGTTTTCAGTACAGTTATGTTATTTGCAATTAAGTCAAGTGTTTCCTCATACAAGGTTGTATTAATAACGTGTATTATTTTGGAGTAAAATTCTATGGGCCTGACTTCGTCTAGTTTAATTGGAATATATCCATTGTTGTTGGTTAGGTCTTGTATATCTAAGTATTGCGTTTTTGTGATTGTGAAGAGAGTGAATATTAGCGCCCAAGTTGTCATCTGAAAGGAAATTATTTTGTAGATTTTATAGTAGGATTGTCTCTGTCTTGGTATTTTCTTTTGTGTTTAACGTGAGATTTATAGTATTTGTGCCGAGTTCCTATTGTCTGTATATGGTCCTCATCTATTATTTTTGTATTTACCTTTCAATATTTTCTATGATTCTTCCCGCCTCTTATTTCTCTAATATAGTTTGTACCATCTTCCAGTTCTATATCTTTTCTATTCTCATTTAATTTCTGTATATATTTTTCTTTTTTTGAATTTATTAGGTTCTGAATTTCTTTGTACCTATCTTCATGTATTTTTCCATTTAGAAAGTCGATGGGTTTGATTCCTGTGGTACTATGGATTGTATTGTTGTAGAAACCTATTATCCTTATCATTTTGTCTTCTATAGTTTCATCCCTATTTCTGTCATCATGTCTTAGTAAACGTATATGTTCGTTAATTGTATTATGTAAACGTTCGATGTCTGCGTTGGATGTGTGATTGCTATTGGAAGTGAAGTGTATTTCAATGTTCTCTTCTTTCAAAAATTGTTGCATCGGAATAGCCATAAATCCCAGTTCGTTGTCCACTATAATTTTATTTACTTTGCCGTACGTATTTATAATTTGCAGTAATTTGGTTTTAAACTCTGTCCAATTCCTTCCGTTAATTTGAAATGCCATTGCGAATTTAGAGAATTTATCTATTGCCGTCATGAACAGTTTTTTCTCTAAAGCGTAAAATACATCCAAGTGCATCACTTCGCGGGATCTAGAAGGAGTTTCAGTAATTTTATACGGTATTTTGGGAGGTTTCCTCTCATATTTCTCAAGGTTGCATATTTCGCAGTTATTTATAAACTGTGTAATTCTAAGTTTCAATTTAGGGTTGTAGATACGTGTTATGAGTTCTTTAAAAACTGCTTGAATACCTCGGTGATTTTTGTCAAGGTGTTCACTTTTTATGGTATCCGTTAGTGTTTCTTCGTCTTCTATATCTTCTACTAAGTGAAAGCATTGTAGCATGTGGCCAACAGTGTGTAGTATGCATTGCGATTCAATAGTACCGCAACATGCAAGCATTGACAAACTGCAAGCAAGATATTTTGTGTGACTGTAATTTGACACTTGTACGTTTAATCAAGTGCAGCTGCACAATGCACTTAAATGAATAACATTTATTTACTGCATTTGTTTAATTGTAAATATAAGCAACCCAAAGTATCTGTTGCTTTTAAGTATGCACTCGTTTAACTTTAAAACTGTTGAACACATGCCATACATAAATAGTTGGAAGCTAAATATGCTTACCCAACAATAATATATATTTCTATTCTTTTACTCTTATGTTAAGGTACCCCCTAAGAATTATTCTCACAATTAGTATATAAGCCAATGTTAATTAGTTTAAGCAATCAATTAATACTTTGCCTTCAATCGGCATTACTAATTCATACTGGCATTCATCTGCCTTTTACTTTTATTTGCCAGTGGCGTTTATTAGCGCCGGCAATTTAAATACTTCCAAGTACAATAAAAATACTACCCAAACACTAAGAATAACTAAATTGTTTTAATCATATTACATGGCGATCCTGCCAGTCCTGGATTACAAAGTGCTTTAAAATTAGCACCAAACGGAACCTGACGGACAGCCAAGTCTCCGTCAGAAGAATGTTTAAGCCTAAAAAACACTGAGAAGGAAGCGCCTGGCCAAAAGGCGTCAATATAACAATAACTAATGGAACGCTAACCGAACTCAGCAACAGCAAAAAAAAAAATCAACAACTGGGCAAAACAATATAACAACACAACAAAGATGAAACTGAAGAAAGGCACAACACTACAAAAATATAGAAAAATGCAGCAACTGATCAACTCAACAAAAAAAAAAAAAAAAAAAAATATATATATTAAGCAAATTAATTCTTCCTTTCCTTTTTTTTTTAAATTAAAGAAGTGCATAAATTGCTGTGCACTCTCAGGTCGGTAGGCGTTAACCGCCGTTGACAAACTTTTTTTTTATTTTAAATATGGATTACTAAATAGTTCGTGGCCTCATAACATTAAAATAATTAAAATGTTAAGTAGGACAAAAAATTAACACTTAAAGATGTTTAAATTTTTCAAAAAAAAAATGTATAACTTTATAATGGATAAAAATAAAATTTAACTTAATAAAATTGTAAAATTAAATTAAATTTTAATTAGAAAAAAAAAATAATTAAAGTAAATTAATAATTACATTTTACTTTTTAATAATTTTAAGACAAATAATATACGTAAAAATATTATTAAAATGGAAAAAGAACAGTCAAAAGTAATATATTTACTGTTAATAACTATACTTCTTACTTTAAGTTATAGAAAAAATAAAACATTTTTTTAAACATGCCAAAAATAAGATATAAGCAAAAATATACAGCCAAGGCATTAATCGCCTAATGCTAAAATCTTTAGAGTATCAAATAATAATATTAGAAATAAAATGTCACCATAAATAATCATACAACCCATTTTTGTGGCAGTGAAATATATGTGAATACAAATAAGCAGCATTAATAATAAAAAAAAAGCCCAATATGACGTCAGAAGAAAACTATTTACTAAAGGGAATCTTGACTTAGGACAAGTTTTCCCAAGGCTTGAGAAAGTGGCCGGTGAACAAATAGGCACCAAACGAGAAAATTTTAGAATTTATCTCAATTAAATAATTTATAAATAAAAGGGCATAAAAGTAGCGCTACTACTTAATGAGGTGACCTATATAAATGATAAGAATGCTAATGCAATTCTTGATCTAATGCTGGAATACCACGATGATCCGATAGATGGAGGACATTGTGGAATATATCGAACAATAGAAAAATAAACAGGTATTACTAATGAAAAAATTGATTAGAAATATGCTTAAGCTTTTCAAATTGTTGTACACATTTAAAACTCTCAATGTAACTTGGAGAAGTCTATTGAGATACATTTTACTACTGCCATAAAATTCAAAAAAGGGTTAAAGGTTGACAATATAAAATTATTACAACAATTTTTGGGTAATAATCATTTAAAACTGTTTTATTCTTGCCTAAAAGTCTAATGAAGACGTTCAATTTAGTCAAAGGTACAGAGTGAAAAGTTATTTGATTTTCAAACTAGTTTAATAACATAAAATTTATGAATATACACATACATATATTTTTCTAATTAAAATTTTATTATTCAAGAAAAAGACCCAAAATAAAGAAAAAGTAAAACAAAATTGTAATTAAGATAAAAATATAATAGAAGAAAATTAATCAGAAAATCCTTTATATTGATTTTAGTTTTATTGGTCCGTATAAAATTAAGAAAATAGATTTAAGAAATAATGTTACCATAGTTGATAAGAAAACTAATAAACAACATGTAGTTCATAAAAATAGACTTAAGATATATAATAATAACTAACATTTAATATTATTGTATGGCCATACGACTACTATAAAATTAGAAAATAAGTACATCTAAATATTATAATTTTTTTTCTTTAAAAACAAAATAAATATTATATTACACTTATACTTAGACTAATTAAAAAGTAATTGTAAAAGAATGTCCATAAAACTAACGTTATATGAACATTCTTGTAAAGGGTGGAGGTGTAGCATGTGGCCAACAGTGTGTAGTATGCATTGCGATTCAATAGTACCGCAACATGCAAGCATTGACAAACTGCAAGCAAGATATTTTGTGTGACTGTAATTTGACACTTGTACGTTTAATCAAGTGCAGCTGGACAATGCACTTAAATGAATAACATTTATTTACTGCATTTGTTTAATTGTAAATATAAGCAACCCAAAGTATCTGTTGCTTTTAAGTATGCACTCGTTTAACTTTAAAACTGTTGAACACATGCCATACATAAATAGTTGGAAGCTAAATATGCTTACCCAACAATAATATATATTTCTATTCTTTTACTCTTATGTTAAGGTACCCCCTAAGAATTATTCTCATAATTAGTATATAAGCCAATGTTAATTAGTTTAAGCAATCAATTAATACTTTGCCTTCAATCGGCATTACTAATTCATACTGGCATTCATCTGCCGTTTAATTTTATTTGCCAGTGGCGTTTATTAGCGCCGGCAATTTAAATACTTCCAAGTAAAATAAAAATACTACCCAAACACTAAGAATAACTAAATTGTTTTAATCATATTACAGCATCTTATGATCCTAAATTTCGTGTTATTTGCGAAGAGTTCGTCGAACGTCGTTTTTAGCACTGTATACAATTCTTCTTCTATTAGAACAGCATTCAACTGCGCAGGGTTAAAGTGATTCTTAAGAAGGATGATTGCTGTTTCTCTATCCAGTCCCTTAGTATGGATAGTTTTTCTGTTATTTCCAAAAATTGATTTGTTTTTTATCCTCAGTGAGCCTGATGTTATTTTTGTAATAACAATTTGGTTTTTGAATATGTTAATTGGGGATTTGGTTTCCTTTATTGTTGTGTGGTTTAATTCTAATGTATTAATATTACCTGAATCAAGTTCGATCCTTGATAAAGCATCGGCGTTGCCATTTTTAACCCCTCTTTTATACTTAATCTGGTAATCGAATTCTGATAATTTAAGTTATAGTTAATTTCATGTGTATTTAGGGTACGACTTGCGTAACATATAGGATGGTCGTTCTGTGAGGGAATTGCTCCCAACGCGTAGTTACTGGCATCCGTTGTCAGGATAAACTGCTTTGTAAAATCCGGATACGCCAATATTGGGTCATGGATAAGTAGTGTTTTAAGTGTGTTAAAACTTTTTTCGTATTCTGGGTCAGATATATTTAGTTTTGTATCCTTTTTTAAGTATTTTGTCATGGGTTTAGCAATTAAAGAATAATCTTTAATAAATTTCCTATAATACCCAGTAAGGCCTAAAAATTGCTTGATTTGCTTTGTGCTTTTAGGGATCGGGAAATTTTTAACACATTCTATTTTTTTAGGGTTAGTTTTAATACCTTCCGGCGTTATTATATGACCAAGGAATTCCGTCTCTCTCTTGAGGAATTCGGACTTATCCAGTTGGATTTTAAGATTTGCGTCTTTTAAGCGATTAAAAATAAGTTTAATGGAATTTATATGTTCTTGTAGGGAGGTCGAAAAAATTATTACATCGTCCAAATAAACTAAACAGATTTTGTTTACATAATCTTTCAAGATGTTGTTCATTAGCCGCTGGAACGTCGCTGGGGCTGTCTTCAGTCCAAACGGCATTCTGAGGAACTCGTAATGTCCTCCTTCGACGCTGAAGGCGGTTTTATGAACATCTTGCTCTTCTATCTCTATTTGGTGAAATCCCTTGGCAAGGTCTAGTGTGGTAAAATACTGGCATCTGCCCAGTTTATCCAGGATTTCATCAATGTTGGGTATTGTATATTTGTCATCGATGGTTACCTCATTTAATTTGCGGTAATCAATGACAAGTCTCCATTTTGTTTTTCCACTGGCATCCGCTTTCTTGGGAACAATCCAAATGGGTGCCGAATATGGGGAGTTGCTATGTCTTATTATTCCGTTGTTGAGCATTTCTTGAATTTGATTCTCTACTTCATTCTTATGAATGTAGGGGTATCTGTATGATTTGGTAAAAATAGGAATATTTGTCGTAGTTCTAATGCTATGTTTTATAGCGGAGGTGAACGAAAGTTCTTTATTTTCTTGATAGAAAATATCATGGTACTTGTTTATTATTGGTAGTAGTTGTGATTTTTCTTCAGAGTTTAGATGATCAATTCGAATCTGACTTCTTAGGGTTGAGAATTTGATGCAAAATTTAACACGGTGTTTAGAGGGTCTTTTATTATTCCATTCTTAAATAGCTCATTGACGTAATTATTTTCTTCCTGTTCATTATTTTCCTTATAGTGGTCTCTGTTTCTAACTAGGAGTTGTAGTGTGTTTTCTCCCATCTTTATTGTATTGCTTTCGTAACAAATTCGCGCCTTTAATGGTCGGAGTAAGTCGTTGCCTATAAGTCCGTCGTAGTATTCGTGAAAGTTTGTTATGTAAAATTCTATTGTGTCGAGTCCTGTACCAAATTCTTTAAAAACGGGAATTTTGGCCTTCTCATAAATATTTATTTCGTGTTGCAGGGTTTTTATAGGGATTGGGGTAATTTTTTGTATCCATTTTGGATGACAAATATTTGGATTCAAGATGGAGTTGGTTGCGCCTGTGTCTATTATTAACTTTAGGTGTCCCAACTTAGTTTTAATTTTTATATATGGTAGTTCCCTGAGGCTGAAAATGGAAAATTTTCATTTTTGAATATGTTTTGATCGTGTTTGTTCGGTGTTTCGAAATTATTTACATCCATTGGTTCAGGTGTTGGGGGGCGGGTGTCCCATTGTGGGTTTGTTCTATCTTGTCGTTTAAAAGGATTCCAATTACTTCGTCCATCGTGTTGGTTATAGTTATGCTGATTATTACTTCTTTGTGCATTATGTTGGTTAAAGTTATGCTGAATATTACTTCTTTGTACATTATGTGGTGAATATTGTCCATTATGTTGGTTTATTTATTTCGGTCTGTTCGTCCTTGTCTATCATGTGAAAAGTTCTGTCCGTTATTGTTTGTTTGTCTCTGGGTTTTTCGGTTATGAGAGGAATTTTGAGTACTACATAATACTGTTGGGGTTTATTTGGTGGTTTTCCATATGTGGAAAATATCCCACCTGAAGGTGAACTATATGCGTAACCTGTCTGAAACAATATTTCTACTGCTTCTTCGAGAGTTTCGGGTTTTCTACACGTTAAAATCGTGCGCATAGGTTCAGGTAATTTTTCTTTGAACACATTTAGAGCAGTTCTTCTGTTATTTCTTGCACATTCATTTGCTGCTGGGCCTGGGCCAATTGTTAGTATTGTCTTATTGTTAAGGTTCCTAAGTCTTTTTTTTTATTTCGTTGTAGAATTCAACGCTGTTGGTAGCGAAATTAGTGCTCTTTAGTTTGCCGAATAATTCTTCTAGGCTACACCTGTCGCCAAAGTTGTGGTTTAATGTTGTCTTAATATCTGTCCAAGATTGGGCTTGGCAGTTAATTTCTATGATTTCCCGTGCCCTCCGAGTAAGTTTAGCTTTAATTAGGTCTGAGAATAAGAGTTGGGATGGCTCGTCATATGCGGCTCGTCATATCGGGTGTACTCTGTCTATCAAATTAGTGATATTTTGTAATTCGCGATAGTTCCCATTAAATTCGGGAAGACGACTTAAGTATTTTATTGGGTCTATTCTAACTGAAAGTGGTTGGTTTTGCTCAGACATTTCTGTTGTTATAAAAACGTCTTAATATTTTCCAGAGAAAGCGTCTATTCCTAGTAATTCTTCTACGTGGTTCTGGTATTGTGACTTCGTCAATGTCTGTCAGGTAACCGTCATTCGATTCAAACCCTGAATCTAAAGTATATTGTGGGTAGGGGTCTATGGCTTCTTCTACGAATTCTAAGTCTGAAGGGTAATCTGATACTGAACTATTATCACTCATATATATATATATTGCAAAAATTCTGATCACCACAAAATCTATTGTGCCTTTTTTAAAAAAAATTTGTCACCCAATTTTAAATTATATGTAAAAAATAAAAATTAATCTAATCTTACTTTTAGTTGGTATTGTCGTCCTCTTGCAGGTGTTGTCTTCTTGGGACTCGTGCAGTTGTTTTCTTGATGAATTTGAAGCTTTCGTGAGTTGTTGCTATTTAAGGCTGTGCAGTTCTCGGCGTGAACTGATTTGCTTCCTTCAATGATATACTTTTAGTTGAATGGTTAATTATGGTTTCGCCCTCTTGAAGGTGTTTTCTTCGTGGAACTCGTGCAGTTGTTTTCTTGATGAATTTGAAGCTTTCGTGAGTTGTAGCTATTTAAGGCTGTGCAGTTCTCGGCGTGAACTGATTTCCTTCCTTCAATGATATACTTTTAGTTGAATGGTTAATTATGGTGTCGCCTCTTGAAGGTGTTTTCTTCTTTCCGCTTTTATTAAAGGGTAATGTTGTATATATTTTTTTTTCTAAGGATATATCTTTATATCCTTATTTTATTTAAAAGATAAATCTTATTATCCTTTTTATATATATTTTTTTTTTCTAAGGATATATCTTTATATCCTTAAAAGATAAATCTTATTATCCTTTTTATATATATATTTTTTTTCTTAAGGATATATCTTTATATCCTTGCAGAGTCCGTATTAAGGATAAAAATCCCAGCACTATCACAAACAAAAAAAAAATTTTCACTTTTACTTTTATGTTGGATAGGACTTACGGATCCTACCGACTGCGCCACTTTTGGATCTTAAAAAATGTATAGATAAAAAAAACACTTTCACTTTTTCATTTTCAAATTAAGACTGACTTTATTTATTTTCTTATGCTTTCTTAAATACTAATTTTACAATTTATTATCTTATAGTTAAAATATATTGCAAAACAATTCCCAATAAATTTGTCTGTATTTAAATGCTGGAGTTGTATAAATTAATATTGAAATGTTTTATTGCAAAACAGTTCCCAATAAATATGTCTGTGTTTAAATGCTGGAGTTGCATTTAGTTAGTGGGAACGGAAATGCAAATTATTAGTAGCGAACTAAATAAAGTTCGTGAACTGTTCTTGGAATTGAGAATAAAGTAAAAGTAAGTAAATTAAAGTACGTACATATTTATGTACGTATGTTAATATTTATATTATTTTGGGTTGAGTTAGGGGAATAACAGGAAACATTATAACAATGTAGCTCGTGCCCAAGCTGAATTAACATATTTTTTATTTATATTATTACGAATAAACGTAATTATTATTCGAACTTATATGATATACCTATGAGAAGTAAAATTATTTAGGCTCAAGTTCAGTTTTATTGAAATAATGAAAATTTAAAATTACTAAGAGTTTTTTATGTTGAAAAATATTATTATTGAAGTTAAAACTTGTATTGGCGCGGTACGGAGAGTACATAAAAAATGGTAACAGTTTGGAACTCATACGCATTAAAATGCTTTAAATTTGTTTGCGTGTTTTGATATGAAGCGAGTGCTTTATACTAATAAAATAGATGTTTTTTTGGATTGTTATACTTGTTGTCGAACTGCGTATACCTGCTAGTTTTGCCATGCCACTTATTGTAAACGCAAATGCAAATGCGCCCGAGAAGTTAACAACCTAAATTTTTTCGCTCAAAACGAAGAGAGCGCCCTCTCTCGTGGGTGATGTTGCCATATATAAGAAAAACACTAATTTTTTGCTGCTCCAAAGAGGGCGCACTCTTCAATTTGAGCGATACTGATTAAGAAGAGTACACATAGATGGCACTCTCTTCATTATGAGCGAAAAAAATTTAGGTTGTTAACTTCTCGGGCGCAGTTGAATTTGCGTTTACAATAGGTGGCATGGCAAAACTAGCAGGTATGCGCAGTTCGACAACAAGTATAACAATCCAAAAGCCACATGTATTTTATTGGTATAAAGCACTCGCTTCATTACAAAACACACAAACAAATTTAAAGCATTTTAATACGTATGAGTACCAAACTGTAACCATTTTTTATGTGCTCTCTTCAAACTATATCAGTTTGTATGAAAATTTGCTATAAAGCGAGCTCAGTCAGCAGTGCTAGTAAGCTCACCTGTTGCATACGCCTTGATAAGTGGTTAAATTTGTTGCATGTATTTATATAATTGTTTATAACTACGCATAATTTTTTTTCAATAGCACGTGTATTTTTGTAATCATAAAACGTTTTTCCTTCTGTCGGCACTCCCGGAGTGCTACCCGTAGTTTTTTTTATATCCAATCAGTTTTCAGCAGAACGTATCAGTACTCATTTCAAGGCCGCTACACCTCTAATCAGCGTTCAATTGTCCATCTTTAAAATTTTCGTAAAATGGATCCTAATTGTGAAGAATATCAACTATTTAACCAGTTTTCAAAAGAAAGAGAATACAAAAATTAATTTTTAATACAGTTTTTATTCTACATATTGAAACAATTCTGGTTAGTACGAAGTTCCCTCATCACTGTTTGGAAATTACTAACAATCAACACAAAATCATAGTCCGTTATCATCAAAGTATTCTACTTTATAGTTTAACGTTTTGTTGTGTTTACTATATATATTAGGAACATTCACATTTTACTGTGACCCTTGTTATAAGGGTATGTAGCTCGTGCTCAAGCTGAATTAACATATTTTTTATTTATATTATTACGAATAAACGTAATTATTATTCGAACTTATATTGATATACCTATGAGAAGTAAAATTATTTAGGCTCAAGTTCAGTTTTATTTAATTAATGAAAATTCGAAATTACTAAGAGTCTTTTTATGTTGAAAAATATTATCAACTATTTAACCAGTTTTCAACAGAAATAGAATACGAGAATTGATTTTTAAATAATTTTTTATTCTACATATTGAAACATTTCTGGTTAGTACGAAATTCCCTCATCACTATTTTGAAATTCATTCAGTTTCAACTTTTGTAGTGTACAGACGCGTTTTTATAATCGTCGCAACTGAATATTAAAAATTTATTGAAAGAAAATTCACAAAAAAAAAATATACAAAAAAAAACCTTTATTAAACAGTTATCTTACTGGTTTTATTTTATTTTTTGCTTGTGTGTAAATACATAAATATTTGCATACACCAACTCATAAGTGAACACAAAAAAGAGAACTCTAAATGAGTTCACCTTCTAACAACAACAATAAACCTACAAGCAGTAGGAATGTACAATATATAACTTTGGTTGCTAACGACGACAAAAAAAATGAAGTAAACACAAACCTGAATATAACAGAAAACACAAATACTCGTGCGCGATCATTATCTCTCAACATGTTAAATAGCGATCAAGAAGCAACAACAATTGCACCTATTAGCAAACTTGGCAGCTTAGCTGTACAATCAAACAAACAATTAATAAATACCCAGGTGACCAACGTGCACAAAATTGTAAATGCAGTGAGTGAAAATAGTGATAATAAAATCCAAACTGGTATTGACAGATACATAACCGTGCTAAAAAGGGGAAGAAGTCCCAAATCAGCTGAAATAGCGTCAACGGCGAAAATGCCCAAAGATGGGAAAAAAAATATTAAACATTCTGAAAATCGTTTTGCGATTTTGAATGAATAAGCCGATGAAGATACAAGTACAACAAGGTCCACTAAACCACCGCCGATATATTTAAGAGAACAGAACTCCAACTTTTTGGTAAAAAGCCTTATCTCATTAATTGGAGAAAATGAGTTCTATGTAACTCCAATTAAGCGTGGCAAAATCAACGAAACTAAAATTCAGGTAACACGAGAAAATAATTACAGGAAAATTGTCTCAGGTTTTGAGACTAAAAACAAAAACTTTTATACATATCAACTGAAGAGTGCTAAAAGCTTAACAGTAGTTATAAAAGGAATAGATGCAAGCGTGGATCCGGAAGAGGTAAAGTCTGGCCTTGAAGATAGTGGCTTCAAAGTGAAAAATGTTTCAAACATTAAAAACAGGGAAAAAAATCCCCCAACCTATTTTTAGAGTCGAGCTACAGCCAGGCGACTTGAAAATTAAAGAAAATGAATCGCACCCAATCTATAGCTTAAAATACTTGTTGCATCGAAGAATTACCGTTGAGATGCCACATAAAAAACTGGACCTATCCAATGCATGAACTGTCAAGAATTTGGCCATACCAAAACTTATTGCAAGTTACCTACCGTTTGCGGTGTATGTGGCGAGTTACACAGTACCGCTAACTGTGACAAAATAAAAGGTGATAGCAAAGCAAAAAAATGTAGTAATTGCGGCGGAAACCACACTGCCCTCTTTATTCTCTTTTTAAAAATTCGTCGAACAGACAAGCAAATGCTACTCCCGCTCAGCCCAACACTCCTTTAAACTACCCACAGTTACCTCAACCGTCGTCTAGCCATAATCAATACTCAAATGTTTTAAAGTCTAACACGACTCTTACTCAACAAAAACCTAATAGTCAATTTTCATACGCTAATATTTTAAAGAGTAACCAGATTCCGGCGCAAAAAACTGTACCAGTAAATGAAGAATCAGGGCATAATTTTAGTCGTATTGAAGCCTCAATAGATATCCTTATACAAACAGTAAATACATTCACTCTCAACATGTCCTGTATGATGCAGGAAATGTTGAAAATGCAGTCTACCTTGTTGCAGGCTGTATTGAACAAACCATGAACTTAAGAATCTGTTTTTGGAACGCAAACGGCATCTACCAACATAAAAATGAAATTGAATATTTTCTTCTGGATAAACAAATCGATGTTATGCTTATCTCAGAAACTCACTTAACGTCCCGAAGCTATTTTCGAATTAGTGGTTATAATTTCTACGACACCAAGGATCCTCAAGGTAGAGCTTGTGGTGGCTCTGGAATCCTAATAAAAACTCGAATAAAACACTACCTACTAAACGACATTCGTGAAGAATATCTTCAAGCAACGAACATCTGCATTGAAAATTTTTATCAAAAGCTTGTGATATCATCTGTTTACTCTCCTCCCAGGTTTTCAGTTTACGAGAGTCAATATACCGCATTTTATACAACACTGGGGTCCCGTTTTCTAGCAGCTGGCGACTACAATGCTAAGCACACTTTTTGGGGCTCACGTTTAATCAGTCCTAAGGGTCGTGTTTTGTTTGACACAATTTCAAAAATGGGTTTGAATGTAGTTTCAAGGTGTCAGCCAACATATTGGCCAACGGATCGTCAAAAAATTCCTGATGTTATCGACTTTGGGATTATGAAAGGCGTGCCCAGAGAAATGATTGAAGTAGAAGCATCTCTGGATTTGTCTTCAGATCACTCGCCTACTATTATCACTATTTACTCACACACAACTACAACACCAACATGTGATTTACCGCTGACACCTGCACGTATTAACTGGCTGAAATACAAAAAATATTTGAGTGCTCATTGCACGGAAAATATGCCATTGAGAACCCTTGCTGACATAGAAAATTCTATTAGGTTGTTTGAAGCACATATTAATCAAGCTGCTCTTAATGCTTCTTCAATTCAACCAAATCAACAAGCGAGATTTAACAATATTTTTTGTGCAGATATAAAAGGCTATGAAAAACGGAGAGCTCGACGAGAATGGCAACGTTACAGATCGCCTCAGCTAAAATTAAGGCTTAAGGAGTGTACCAAACAGCTAAGAAAAGTTTTATAATCACAAAAAACAGCTTCGCTGCAAAAATTTCTGCATGAACTCGATGCAACACCATCAACAGATTATTCGCTGTGGCGTGCAGCCAGAGGACTTAAAAGGCCAGTGATTTTCAAACCACCATTACGAGCCTCTAATGGTGACTGGCCAAGAACTGATGCTGAAAAAGGTGATCTATTTGTTAAGCACCTAGAAAAAGTATTTACCCCGAATATTTCTGCTGATATTGTTGAACTGCCACCAGTCGTCTCTTTACTAGAAATACCGATGAGATTTAACATGACGGAGATTGAAAATACTATTAATAGTCTTAACACCAGAAAAGCCCCAGGTGTCGACAAAATAAGCAACAAAATGCTTCAACAACTGCCTTATATTGCAAAAAGAGTTATACTCTTCATTTTTAATAGTATTTTACGGCTGCAATACTATCCTGCAGAATGGAAGGTTTCGATGATTATTATGATACCAAAGCCCGGGAAGGATCATACGAAGGTTGAATCCTATCGGCCTATTAGCTTATTGCCCAACATTTCAAAACTATTTGAAAAGCTGTATATGAGCAAGCTGATGCCTATAGTGACTAGAATTGGATGCATTCCAGATCATCAATTCGGTTTTCGCAGACAACATAGCACTATTGAACAAACTCACAGACTTATGAACGTAGTTAGAGACACCTTTGAAAAAAAGAAATATTGCTCTGCGCTCTTTAAAGATGTTTCTCAAGCTTTCGATAAAGTATGGCACGAAGGTCTTATCCACAAATCAACACGCAATCTCCCCGCAAACATTGTCAAGCTTTTAAAAAGCTATCTAGAGGAACGAAAATTTGTAGTTAGGAAAGGCAATTTTTTAAGCCCTCCGCAGTCGATCGAAGCCGGAGTTCCCCAAGGCAGCATCTTCGGTCCCTTACTTTATTTAATTTATGCCTCTGACTTACCGTTAAGCAATAACATTCATACATCAACATTTGCTGATGATACAGCTTTTTTAAACGTCCATGAAAATCCAGTAGAAGCTTCCATCAACTTACAAGGGTATATATCCAAATTGGAAAAATGGCTTAAACAATGGCGTATAAAAATAAACGAGCAGAAATGTGTACACGTCACTTTTACGTTGCGAAGGGAAACATGCCCGCCTATACAAATCAACACCGAGACTATTCCGCAACACACTGTAGTCAAATATCTAGGCGTTCACCTTGATCGCCGTTTAACATGGAAATCGCACATAGACGCAAAGCTGATCCAAATGAATTGGCTTATAGGAAGAAATTCTATACTGAGCGTAGACTGTAAACTTCTACTATACAACGCGATCCTGAAACCAATATGGGCCTATGGAATCCAGCAATGGGGCACTGCCTCAGCATCGAATGTAGCAAAAATTCAAGGGCGACAAAATAAAATTATACGTACAATAACTGCAGCCCCTGGTATGTCAGAAACTATAGAATTCATAAAGATCTAGACGTTCCGTTGGTAAAGACAGTATTTTCGAAACACGCGAAAAAATACATTAAAAAACTTGAGTTGCACCCAAACCCACTTGCGCGCAATATTCTAGAGTATAGAGGCCACACCCGGCTTAGGAGGAGGGACACTCTTTATATCAGCCGTACACGAGAGATGTAAAACAACAAAAATCAACCGTTGTAACTAAAAATTTTGTTTAGCATTGGCTAAACTTATATTTAATATTTTTTAGATTTAAGATTTGAAAAACTTATTGATGTTTGAATCTATTATTGAAGATTCAATAAATAATATACATACACATCAAAAATGTACATGTATTGGTTTTGTTGAATAAGAATATATGTTTCATAAAAAGTACCACAATGTTGAAAAAAGTACTATTTTTGTTGACGGACAGTACCATTTCAATTTTCCATCACTGGTATGAGTACCAAACTGTAACCATTTTTTATGTACTCTCTTCAAACTATATCAGTTTGTATGAACATTTGCTATAAAGCTCACCTGTTGCATATGCCTTGATAAGTGGTTGAATTTGTTGCATGTATTTATATAATTTTTTATGTCTACTCATAATTTTTTTGGCAATAGCACGTGTATTGTTGTAATCCCAGACGATGTTTTCGGGTAGATTTTGCGTTATTTTGTGTATAAGACCTTCGTGCCATACTTGAGAAACATCTATAAAGAGCGCAGAGCAATATTTATTTTTTTTCAAAGGTGTCTCTAACAACGTTCACAAGTCTGTGAGTTTGTTCAATAGTGCTATGTTGTCTGCGAAAACCAAATTGATGATATGGAATGCATCCACTTCTAGTCACTATAGTCATCAGCTTGCTCATATACAGCTTTTAAACTAATAGGCCGATAGGATTCAACCTTCGTATGATCCTTGCCGGGCTTTGGTATCATAATAATTGATTGTTTGTGGCTATAGTAATTTCACTCCAAGCACATGAACTTGGATTGATACTATTTTGTTTGCCGGGATGTCCTTCAAGCACTTGAACTTGAAAAAACCGTTGAGAAGATCAATCAATAAAACACTTTAAATGCCTTAAGAAGATTGATAAATTCTTTATTTTCATTCTTGCTTTTATACTAAATTAACATAATAACAACAAAAATAAAATGCTTCACTTAACTTAATAATAACAAAATGTAAAATGCTTAACTTAACTTAATAATAACAAAAAATAAAATGCAACGAGTAACTTTATTATTGACCTATTTTTAATTATTGTTTTTACGTTAATAATAGCAAAGTTGATGTAATATGATAAATGCATGATTTTAATGCGGAAATAAAATGACCTACTTTCATGTTAAAGCAAAATTGCATTTTGGCAAATTTAGTAATTATTAAAATGTATGTTTAACAAAATGAGTTACAGTGACAAACAAATTTATATTAATATTTAAAATTTATATTTTATGACAAACAAATTTATATTAATATTTAAAATTTATATTTTATGAAATACTATGTTGGCCTAAGAGTCAACATTCTCCCCCGCATTGACCAATGGTCGATGGTGACATCAGGTCGAATTCATGCGTCTCCGACATCGGTGTTAATGGTTCTTGGTGGTGGAACTGGCTGAGAGGTGGGTTGGTTGCATCTGGGATTGTTGTTCTTTTGTTGTTTTGAATAGAATTTGACGAGTAAGATGGCAATTAATACAGAGATTATAAGTGCAGAGTAGCTGACTGCATGATGGTGAAAGCTATTGGACTTGATGAGTGCTGGTATGTGAACAACGGTTGATTCGTTTAGTTGTCTTTTCATTGCGCTTAGTTGTTTCTGATGGATTTCAATCTGGTCGTTGGTGCTGTTAAATATTTTAGTTATCTCTTGTGGTGTGCTAATATTATCTATGGGCCGCAGCTGAGCATATGATGTGTGTAGGGTGTTAGATAAACCAAAATGACCTTGGATTGTGATAGACGTGCCTTTAAGTGTGCAGCTTGATTCGATCTCTATTATTCCGGTGCTGTTTATTGTATATAGGGTATGTTGGGAACCGCAAACTGCTGACATTTCTAAATTTGCGGTGGTAGCGAAGATCCATTTATTTGGATCTTTTAGTTGTGCCCAGGTGGAGTTGCCTGCCAACCGAATGAGTTTGCATTTAGTTGTTTGCCGACTGTTGAAAATGTTTATTTCACAAGAATCACTCCCCTCATTTTTTCTAAGTTTGAACTGTTTGTTATTGCATATGAATACATCATCCTTAGGCATAATACAGTTCGATATCTCACGGGTTGTGAATGGAATGTATTCGTCTCTATGTGGATTTATAGCAAGGAGTGACTCTTCTGGTTTGATTGATATTAAACTATTATCTTTTATGGTTGGAACCGGTATTATGTTGAAAAGTTCTAAGAATTGATGGTCGACTAGAGGCAACATTACTTCGAATAAGACTTCGCTCCTGGTCACTGCTCCTTTGGCCTTCATTAATTTGTATAGTTGTACTAAATTATCGTCCTCAATTGGAAGTGTTCGGCGTGCTGGAAGATGAGCTTTTATTACCCTTAATTCGTTCCTTAATTGTGTTGGAGACAATAAAAGTGGACTAATTTTTCCATGGTGGGTATCGGTTAGTACGTCAATAATCTCCCTTTCAACTCCTTGTAAGTTTATTGCTGTCAACGTCAACTGATTGGCTAGAAGTGAGATTAATTGCATTTGGTTGATTTGGTCCTCCTGCTTGGCTATGGCATTCTCTTGCTCATTAACTTTGTTGATTATATCCATTATTTGTTTCTGAGTACTTAGTTCATCTCTCTTAATGATGTTGATGGTCGAGTCAATAATAGATGTTTGATTTTTAAGCAGTTGAAAAAGATAGTTTGATTCCTCCTTAGCATTCTTGATGGTGGTTGACATTTCATTTGCATAATCGGAGTCAAGAACGCCAAACAAAGATAATATAAATTTGTTTGTCATAAAATATAAATTTTAAATATTAATATAAATTTGTTTGTCACTGTAACTCATTTTGTTAAACATACATTTTAATAATTACTAAATTTGCCAAAATGCAATTTTGCTTTAACATGAAAGTAGGTCATTTTATTTCCGCATTAAAATCATGCATTTATCATATTACATCAACTTTGCTATTATTAACGTAAAAACAATAATTAAAAATAGGTCAATAATAAAGTTACTCGTTGCATTTTATTTTTTGTTATTATTAAGTTAAGTTAAGCATTTTACATTTTGTTATTATTAAGTTAAGTGAAGCATTTTATTTTTGTTGTTATTATGTTAATTTAGTATAAAAGCAAGAATGAAAATAAAGAATTTATCAATCTTCTTAAGGCATTTAAAGTGTTTTATTGATTGATCTTCTCAACGGTTTTTTCAAGTTCAAGTGCTTGAAGGACATCCCGGCAAACAAAATAGTATCAATCCAAGTTCATGTGCTTGGAGTGAAATTACTATAGCCACAAACAATCATTCAATTCAAGAATTCAATTGTATCGCCTGGCCAATTCCAGAAAACATCCAACTGGCCGATCCTGAATTCAACAACACCGCTAATATTGACGTTTTGCTAGGCGCCGAATATTACTTCGAGTTGTTGACCACCGGCAAAATTCACCTCTCACCAGAACTGCCAATTTTAAAAAACACAAGGCTGGGTTGGATTGTAAGTGGAAAGATAAGAGAAAACTATAGCAACTCAGCGGTATGTGCAGTATACGGTGAAAACGAAGCAGCCACGAACGAACTCGTCCAAAGATTCTGGAAACTGGACGAACTCGAGTCAATCAACTCTTTCACTGCTGAAGAGAAAAGGTGTGAACTACATTTCATCCAAACAACGACAAGAAACTCTGAGGGCCGATTTGTAGTGCGACTTCCCTTTTCACAAAACCCAAGCTGTCTAGGAGAGACAAAAAAGTTAGCATTCTCAAGATTGATGGCCTTAGAAAGGCGTTTATCGATGAACAAAGATCGTGCAACGTTTCCAATAATGTTGAAAGCCCCCCTTTTTACTCTACTGCTGGAGAATAGCTCCTTCTCTTGAATTAATTCGTTGCTTATTTGATTGAAGTTAGTTGTTAAAATGTTGCAAGTAAGTTGATGTTTAATGGGCGAACATAGCTGCTGTAGGGTTGTTATTCCTGACTGGAAGGCCTTCAACTCAGAATTAAATGGTGCTAAGTCATAGTAGATCATTAGTCTCCATTCAGCCGTTATTAGTTTTACATTCCCAATTCCCTCAAAGTATAATCCCGGGTTACCATGAAAGTTTTTTATTCTGACATTACTGCTCATTGCTACTGGAATTAAAATTACTGTTGTTATTATAGTAAGTAGCATTGAAGTCGACATAGGCCTAGATTTTTTAGATGGTGGACTGTCTGTTTCATCAACTGCAGCTGGGCGGGTAAGATTGGTTACTTCATTGGCGAGTGGTTCTTCCTGCTGCAATAGCGGCGCTAATCTATGAATAGGTCTTCGCTTTATTCCGGAGGCTGTTTTTATATCTGCCACCCTAACCTTGCCGTCGTTTCCCTCATAAGTTTTCAGGATTCTACCCAGTGGCCATTCCATTATTGGCAAATTGTCTTCTTTTACTATGACTAGGATTCCTTCTTTCGCGTTTTGAGATGACGTCTTCCATTTCTGTTTTTCTTGTAGATGGTGCAAATATTCTACTGACCATCTATTCCAAAAATCATGTTTAAGTTGCGAAACAAGGTTCCATCTCTTTACCAGTGAGCAAGTTGGGTTAAGGGCTGGAGTTTCCACTTGTGCCGTCAGTGGTTCTCCGATTAAGAAGTGACCTGGAGTTAAAGCCGTTAAATCGTTTGGGTCACTTGATAAAGGCGTAAGGGGTCGCGAGTTCAGAATAGCCTCAATTTCAATGATGACTGTTTCTAATTCCTCATGTGTTAGCGAAGCCGTTGATATACTGCGTAACAGTAATTGTTTGGCTGACTTAACAGCTGCCTCCCATAACCCGCCGAAATGAGGTGTCCTTGGAGGTATAAATTTGAATTCTATTCCGTCATTACTGCAACTTCGAGTTATCGCATCTTGTGAGTGTTTGGAAAATATGGCGTTTTTTAGTTCATCGAGCTGGTTCCGTGCCCCAACAAAGTTTGTAGCGTTGTCTGAATAGATAGTTTGACAACGTCCTCGTCGTGCGATGAACCTCTTGAGAGCTCCAATAAATGCATCTGTTGTGAGGTCAGTTACCACTTCTAAGTGTACAGCTCTTGTTGAGAAGCATACGAAAACTGCAATGTACACCTTGTGTGGTTTTTTACCTCTTATTTTGTAATGTACAGATAGCGGGCCACAGTAGTCAACGCCTGATATTAAAAATGGCCGAGTCGGAGTCACTCTGGAGGCAGGAAGATCTCCCATAATTTGTTGCATTAGCCTTGGCTTTGCCCTGGTACATCGGATGCAAGTTTGAACTATGTGTCTGGCAATTGACTTCCCTTTTATTATCCAAAATTGTTGCCTTGAGATGGATAACAGTGTTTGTGGGCCGCAATGATGATTGTCGTCATGTAACATTCTCATTATTAATTTGGAAATGGGATCATTGTAGGGCAGAACCATTGGGTGTTTAGCATTATATGAGATATTTGAAGCCTTTAACCTTCCGCCGACGCGTAGTATACTATTTTCGTCAAGAAAGGGTGATAGTCCACATATAGGACTTGCCTTATCGACATCCTTCCCTTTCTTTAATGCATTTATTTCATTTTTGAAGTCTGAACATTGCATGGCTCTGACTATAAGATGCTTAGCTGAAGTGAGTTCTAGTGGGCTTAGTGCATCGCTAGTCGGTCGTTCGGTCCTTGCTAATTTGGTGTTTTGAATGAAACGTTGCATGTATGCTATTATCCTTTGAAGCGTCTTGAATGAATTGCGGTTGTTGACCTTATATATAATGTCTTCCAATGAGGTTGAAGTTGCAGATATGGCACTGACTGGATTTGATTTGAATTCTTCAGTGGAGGATGGTTTCTGAATTTTGTTGAATTCCATTGGCCATTGACTCTCGTTTCCGTGTAAAAACATTGGCCCAAAAAACCAAAGGTTACACTGTGATAGTTTTTCTGGATTCAAACCTCTTGAGATGAGATCAGCCGGGTTTTGCTTTGAACTGACGTGCCGCCATTGAACACTTATGGTTTGTTCTTGAATCTTGCTTACTCTATTTGCGACAAAAGTACGAAGAGAAGATGATGTTGCATTGATCCAATGCAGTACTATCTCAGAATCTGACCATAAATACGTAGGCATGTCTTCAACTCGTAGTTCCTTTTTTACTCTTGTGGTAAGTTGAGCCCCAAGAAGAGCTGCACATAGCTCTAATCTTGGTAAAGTTACCTTTTTTATAGGGGCAACGCGTGATTTGGCACATAAAAGTCTCACCACGAGTCGTCCATCTTGTAGCTTGGATCGTATGTATACTGTGGCGCCATACGCCTTTTCAGATGCATCTACAAAGGTGTGTATCTGTGTGTCTCTTGTAATTTGACCATCAAAAATGTGCCTTTTGATACTTAACTTGTTAAGGTGTTTCAAATTTTGACGAAACATTACCCATTGGTTGTTAAGATCTGTTGGTAGTGGTTCGTCCCATGAGAGTTGTAATTGCCATAGTTGTTGTATGAATATTTTAGCAGCGACGACAACAGGTCCGGCAATTCCTAATGGATCGAATATTCGCGCTATATCCGATATTATAGACCGCTTGGTGATTTTATTGTTGTCTTGAATGTCTGCTCTGAGACAAAAATTATCCGCCTTGGGATTCCATGTTAATCCCAAAATTTTTATTGATTGATTATCAAAATCTAGATTGAGTTCTATATCTTCAGGAGAAATACCAGATAGTAGCCTTGAATGATTAGCGCACCATTTTCTTAATTTGAAACCAGCGCCTTGTAACAAGCGTGTCAACTGTTGTTGCATTTCAATTGCTGTTGTGAGGCAGTCAGATCCACTCATACCGTCGTCCACGTAAAAATCATCTCTTAATGTTGCTGCCCCTAATGGATATTTTAATATGTTTTTGTCTGCTAATTGCTGCAAACATTTTGTTGCCAAGTAAGGGGCTGCAGAAGTTCCATATGTCACAGTGTTTAGTTTGTAGGTTTCCACTGCTTCATTTGGATTATTTCTCCAATATATTAGTTGCATGTTTCGGTCTGCTGAGTGAACAAGAATTTGACGATACATTTTTTCAATGTCTGTACAGAAAACAAATCGTGGCATTCGAAACCGTAGTAGCATTCCAAAGAGATCTCCTTGTGTCGGAGGACCTACGCATAATATGTCATTGAGAGCTATTCCTGTTGAGGATTTTGCCGATGCATCAAACACTACGCGTAGTTTAGTGGTTTTACTTTCGGGTTTGATTACGCAATGATGTGGAATGTAGAAATGGGGGCTCACTACTTCTGAGTTATTTATGCGGGTCATGTGACCCAATTCTTCATATTGTTTCATAAAGTCAACATATTGTTGCCTAAGATCTTTGTTCATCGATAAACGCCTTTCTAAGGCCATCAATCTTGAGAATGCTAACTTTTTTGTCTCTCCTAGACAGCTTGGGTTTTGTGAAAAGGGAAGTCGCACTACAAATCGGCCCTCAGAGTTTCTTGTCGTTGTTTGGATGAAATGTAGTTCACACCTTTTCTCTTCAGCAGTGAAAGAGTTGATTGACTCGAGTTCGTCCAGTTTCCAGAATCTTTGGACGAGTTCGTTCGTGGCTGCTTCGTTTTCACCGTATACTGCACATACCGCTGAGTTGCTATAGTTTTCTCTTATCTTTCCACTTACAATCCAACCCAGCCTTGTGTTTTTTAAAATTGGCAGTTCTGGTGAGAGGTGAATTTTGCCGGTGGTCAACAACTCGAAGTAATATTCGGCGCCTAGCAAAACGTCAATATTAGCGGTGTTGTTGAATTCAGGATCGGCCAGTTGGATGTTTTCTGGAATTGGCCAGGCGATACAATTGAATTCTGTTGAAGGTTGGGCCGGAATTATGTTGGGAAGAACAAAGGCTTCTAGTCTTGTGTTGTAGTTACTTGTTGTAGACTGAAGATTAACGTTAACGCGTTGATTTGTATTTCTTGACTGACTGCCGATTCCTTCGATGCATAAGGATGTCTGCGATGACTTGAGTGATAAGCGATTTAGTAGCCGGTTAGTCACAATGTTGATTTGCGATCCTGAATCTAAAATTGCCTTGAAGATTCCAGATCGTCCGTTATTGCCTGTAATTTTTACCTGAGCTGTAGCTAACAGCACGTAACCTTTCCTTGTCTCAGGACAGTGAGCTGAAGCTACCGTTGAAGTTGAGACCTTACTGTCAGTGGAAGATTTGTTCGATGGTACAGTTAAGGGGTTGGTGTTCTGTGGATGCTTCTCCAAATGTACGAGTGTGTTGTGGGTTTTCTTACATTTCCTACAGGAACTTGCTGTGCAATGTTTTGACATGTGGTCGCCCTTGAAGCAGTTAACACAGAGTTTTTGTTGCTGTATCCACCTCAGTCGATTAGGTACTGACATCGATAGAAATTTGTTGCAGTAATACAAATGATGACTTCCATTGCTGCATAGTTTGCAATGGTTGTTTTCCTGGGGTGTGGTTGCTGCAGCTGAGGTTCTTTTTGGCGTTGTTTGTGTTCGTCCGACTGCTTCTAATGATTGAAATCTGCTTTCCAGAAAGCCCAACAGCTCTTCTAATGTTGGCAAAGATCTTGGTTGTTGTATTGATTGCTCGTATAACATGTGTGTCCCTTGATCTAGTTTTTTGATCAATATATTGACCAGCATGGGGTCCCATGTTGATGTATTAATATTCAAATTGTTTAGTGCTGAAATGCACTCGCGTGTTGTGTCATGTAACCCCTTTATGGCTACAGCAGAGGGATTATCAGCTATTTTTGGTTGGGCCAATAGTCTATTTATGATGCTATTTGTCAATATACGTGGATTACTGAAGCGGTCTTGAAGAGTTTTCCAGGCTGTTTCATAGTTGGTTTCGGTTAATGATAAATTTTGTATTAACCTTGCGGCCTCACCTGTTGTGTTTGTTTTCAAAAACCACATCTTTTGTATGGCCGGCATAGATTTCTTGTGAATCATTTCGTTGAACATGTCGTAAAATGGTTGCCAACTCAGATAGTCCCCATTGAATTTCGGTATTGTTACCTTTGGGAGAGGCAGTGGGTTAAGTATAGCTGAATTGCTTCCCAATTGTGATTCATTATTTATAGGTTGTTTGTGTTGATCGGCGAGAACAGAGAGTTTGACTAACTGTTCGTGGACTGAGTCTTCGAGGTTGTTGTAATCATCTTGATGTAAACCTTGGCTAGATGGATCTTCGATTTGTTGCCACAAGTCATCATATAAATTTTGAACTTGAGACCATAACTTTTTTATAGTCTCTGATTTTATTTCATAAAATTGTTTTGGCTGCTCTTCTATTAGTGTTTCCAAACCTTGCAGCAAACGTCTTAATGCTGTCATACGCGCAGTTATTAACCTGACCAGTCCTGGTGATTGCCTTTCTTCCAGATTGCACTGTTTGACTGAATCATTTACTGGTGTTCTTACGGATGGTACAGGTTTGGTATATGGTGTCGTGCACTTTTTTAGTTCGCACTCAATATATTCAATTGTTGAACTGTATTGTTCGCCAATAGATTTGTAAAGGTCCTTCGTAATATAGGGATCATCCTCTGATAAGCTGGCATCATTCCGAATTTTGGTTTCTATTTTTTCGAACGATTGCCATATGGTAGTTAATTTATTTAGCTTTGCCTTGTAAAATTCCTCTGTTCTTCTTTCTAACGGAGCTTTTCTTACGGTTGAAATTACTCTTTCAATCTCGCTTGCACTCGCCTTTTGTTGATGCATAAGTTCTTGTACTGCTGACATCTTGAGTAGTTTTTTGTGTTGCGTTTTCAATGTGAAACAGTTGGATATTGTAGCCCTGTGCTACTGTTTGTAATTTCGTACGAGTTTATAGTCGTAGCCCTGTGCTACTGTTCGTACCAATGTTTTGTTGTATTTTTTGCTGTGCGAACTGATGTTCTACACGTGGTTGCGTGTTTGTCTCAAAATTCTAAAGAATTCCTTACCACTGGTGGGGGGAGTATCAGTGAATTTAGAAACAATTAGGGGTCACCAATGATTGTTTGTGGCTATAGTAATTTCACTCCAAGCACATGAACTTGGATTGATACTATTTTGTTTGCCGGGATGTCCTTCAAGCACTTGAACTTGAAAAAACCGTTGAGAAGATCAATCAATAAAACACTTTAAATGCCTTAAGAAGATTGATAAATTCTTTATTTTCATTCTTGCTTTTATACTAAATTAACATAATAACAACAAAAATAAAATGCTTCACTTAACTTAATAATAACAAAATGTAAAATGCTTAACTTAACTTAATAATAACAAAAAATAAAATGCAACGAGTAACTTTATTATTGACCTATTTTTAATTATTGTTTTTACGTTAATAATAGCAAAGTTGATGTAATATGATAAATGCATGATTTTAATGCGGAAATAAAATGACCTACTTTCATGTTAAAGCAAAATTGCATTTTGGCAAATTTAGTAATTATTAAAATGTATGTTTAACAAAATGAGTTACAGTGACAAACAAATTTATATTAATATTTAAAATTTATATTTTATGACAAACAAATTTATATTAATATTTAAAATTTATATTTTATGAAATACTATGTTGGCCTAAGAGTCAACAATAATCATTGAAACCTTCCATTCTACCGGATAGTATTGCAGCCGTAAAATACCATTAAAAATGAATAGTAATATTCTTTTTGTGTTAAAAGGCAATTCTTGAAGCATTTTGTTGTTTAATTTGTCGACACCTGGGGCTTTTTTGGTGTTAAGACTAGCAATAGCCTTTTCAATCTCCAAAATATTAAATTTTACCGGTGTTTCTGGTAAAGAGACGACTGGTGGCGGTTCAGAATTATTAATAGAAATATTTGGAGTGAACACTTTTTCTAAGTGTTTAACGAAAATAACACCTTTTTCAGCATCAGTTCTTGCCCAGTCACCATTAGAGGCTCGTAATGGAGGTTTGCATATCACTGGCCTGCACGTCACAGCAAATAATCTGTTGATGGTGTTGCATCGAGTTCTTGCAGAAATTTTTGCAGCGAAGCAGTTTGTTGTTAAATCTCGTTTGTTGATTTGGTTGAATTGAAGAAGCATTAAAAGCAGCTTGTTTAGCATGTGCTTCCAACAACCTAATAGAACTTTCTATGTCAGCAGGTGTTCTTAATGGCATATTTTCCGTGTAATGAGCACTCAAATATTTTTTGTATTTCAGCCAGTTAATACGTGTAGATGTCAGCGGTAAATCACATGTTGGTATTGCAGTTGTGTGGGGGTAAATAATGATGATTGTAGGCGAGTGATCTGAAGACAAATCCAAAGATGCTTCTACTTCAATCATTTCGCTGGTCACACCTTTCATTATTCCAAAGTCGATAACATCAGGAATTTTTTGACGATCCATTGGCCAATATGTTGGCTGACACCTTGAAACTACATTCAAACCTATTTTTGAAATTCTGTCAAAGAAAACACGACCCTTAGGACTGATTAAACGTGAACCCCAAAATGTGTGTTTAGCATTGTAGTCGCCAGCTGCTAGAAAAAGGGACACCAGTGTTGTATAAAATGCGGTATATTGACTCTCTGAAATCGAAAACCTGGGAGGAGAATAAGCAGATGATATCACAAGCTTTTGATAAAAATTTTCAATTTAGATGTTCGTTGCTTGAAAATATTCTTTACGAAGTTCATTTAGTAGGTAGTGTTTTATTCGAGCTTTTATTAGGATTCCAGAGCCACCACAAGCTCTACCTTGAGGATCCTTGGTGGCGTAGAAATTATAGCCCCTATATCAAAAATAGCTTAGGGACGTCAAGTGAGTTTCTGAGATAAGCATAACATCGATTTGTTTATCCAGAAGAAAATATTCAATTTCATTTTTATGTTGGCAGATGCCGTTTGCGTTCCAAAAACAGATTCTTAATTTCAAAATAGCCAGCAACAAGGTAGACTGCATTTTCAACATTTCCTGCATCATACAGGACATGTTGAGAGTAAATGTATTTACCGTTTGTATTAAGCTCTCAATTGAGGCTTCAATACGACTAAAATTATACCCCGAATCTTCATTTACATTTACGGTTTTTTGCGCCTTACTCTGATTGCTTTTTAAAATACTAGCGTATGAAAATTTGTTGTTAGCTTGTTGTTGAGCACTAGTCGCGTTAGACTTGAAAATGTTTGAATATTGATTTTGGCTGGTGGACGGTTGAGGTAACTGTGGATAGTTAATATGGGTTTTATTCTGAGCGGGAGTAGCATTGGTTTTTTTGTTTGATGAATTCTTAAAAAACGAAAAAGAGTCTGAACACAATGTTTGCGGTGCGATTTCTCGTTGCGGAAGAGAAAAATAAACATAATACAACGGGACACGGCGACGGCAATACATTTACATTTTTATTAATTTATATGTGAATACATTCAAACATACTTCAAAATCAATTTTTTATACAATAATGTTGTGAACATCGCCAATTATTCAAAAACTATGGCAACATCAGAATGAGTATCTTAAATTGAGAGAATAAGAAATTCCGCAATAAAATTAAAATAGATTTTAATTTTATGCCGTTCCGCACTGCGGTTTTTTACTTCAAAATCGTATGAAAAACCGCACCGCAATAAATTGTCGCTAAATTGTGTTCAGACTCTAAAGGGGGCAGCCTCTTTAGTTGGCAGTGTGATTTCCGCCGCAATTGCCACATTTTTTCGCCTTGGGATCACCTTTTATTTTATCACAGTTAGCAGTACTGTGTAACTCACCACATACAACGCAGACTGTAGGCAACTTGCAATAAGTCTTCGTGTGCCCAAATTCTTGGCAGTTCAGGCATTGAACAGGTCCAGCTCTTTTATGTGGAAGCTCAACGGTAACTCTTCGATGCAACAAGTATTTTAAGTCATATATTGGATGTGCTTCATTCTTTTTTATTTTTATGCCATCTGGCTGTAACTCGACTCTAAATATTGGTTGGGGATTTTTTCTCTATTTTTAATGTTTGAGACATTTTTCACCTTGTAGCCACTATTTTCAAGGCCAGACTTAACCTCTTCTGCATTCACGCTAGAGTTTATACCTTTTATTACGACTGTTAAACTTTAGCACTCTTTAATTAGTACGTATAGAAGTTTTTATTTTTAGATTCTAAATCTGAAACAATTTTTCGGTAATTATTTTTGTTTCATTGATTTATCCGCGCTTAATTGGAGTTACATAAAACCCATTTTCTCCAATTAATGAGATAAGGCTTTTAACCAGCAAACTGGAATTCTGCTCTCTTAAAAATATGGGTGGGGCTTACTCGACCTTGTTGTAGTTGTGTCTTCATCGCCTTTCTCAAATAAAATCGCGAAACGATTTTCGGAATTTATTATATTGTTTTTTCCATCTCTGGGAACTTTCGCTGTTGAAGCAACTTGAGCTGATTTTGGACTTCTTCCCCTTTTTAACACGGTTAATTATCTATTCATACCTGTTTGAATTTTATTATTATCACTCATTGTACTCACCGCATTTACAATTTTGTGCACGTTGGTCACCTTGTTACTAATTGTTTGTTTGTTTGCTTGATTGTACAGCTAAGCTGACAACTTTGCAAAAAAGTGCAATTGTTGTTGCGTCTCGATCAATATTTAGGTTTGGAGAGCAAGATCGCGCACGAGTAATTGTGTGTTGTGTAGAATTCAGGTTTTCATTTCTGTCGTCATGAAGCAAAGTTAAATAACCATTCTTACTGCTTGTTGGTTTATTATTGTTGTTGTTGGTAGAAGATGAACTCATTTAGAGTTCTCCTTTTTTGTGTTTACTATATGAGCTTGTAGTTGCAAATATATATGTATATTACACTCAAGCAAAAAGTTAATTAAAAACCAGTATAATAACTGTTTAATCAATGTTTTGTTATTGTTTTTTTTTTTTGTGATTTAACTTTCAATAATTTTTAATACTCAGTTGCGACGATTATAAAAACGCGTCTGTACACTGCGAGAGTTAAAACTGAATTGAACTTAAACTGGAACTTTGTTTGCTTGTACCGTTTTTTGTTATTTTTATTTGTATTAAACGAAATAAAGTTTCAATAAACTTACGGATTTTCTTGTCATTTCAATTTACTTAATTTTAAATTTAATTTTGCTTCAGACCGATAAAATTTTATTTTTAAATTTCTTGTAAGAATTAATTAAAATTTTTTGTAAGATATTTTAAAATGGCAAATTTAAGAAAGGATACCATGGGCTCTTTACTATTGCCATACATATGGAGACGCTTAACCAAAAGCCAGAATTGTGTAAGAACTTTTTCATATGTACATACTCACATACATACACATGTAAATTACTCGTATTTTAAAACTCAGGTGATACTAAATGACAATGTTTATGAACAAATCAAATTTATTTTGTCATCAGAAAATCCTAAAGAGTGTTATTAAAATATTGAACAGAACATTCGAAATGCTTTAGAAGTTGGCCAAAATCTTGTTATTTTAGTATTAACAAATGACTTCAAAAAAGTTATACATATTGTAATAACTCACTAAAGCAATAAAACAGATCCACAAAATATTAACTAATTCAATTGTTTTTATTTATATATTTAATAAAGTTATTAACATTTATTTGCATTTTTCTAAATACACATCTGTGCAGCTTTAGTGTTGTTCGATAACTAACTCAATTCATTATATAGTGTTGCCAGATCTTCAGATCCCTCCAATGTTTTTTAACTTCAGCGTCAACCTCGAGTTAGGATTCTCCAGTTCCATGTGTGTCTCCAACGGCTCCGCCAAAGAATCGAATGTTCCAGAATCATCATCGTTGGGCTCCGACGTTGTTGGCAATTTCTTCAAGTGGCTAATGTTACGCCTGTATACTTTATCATTACCACGGACTATTTTTTTTTTTTTTTTGATAATTTTTATCATTTATTGAATCTTTAATTATAAATTAAATTATCAATAAGTTTTTCAAATCTTAAATCTAAAAAATATTAAATGTAAGTTTAGCCAATGCTAAACAAAATTTTTAATTTCAACGGTTAATTTTTGTGTTTTTACATCTCTCGTGAACGGCTGAGAAGAAGAGTATCCCTTCTTTTCAGCCGGGTGTGGCCTCTATAATGAAGAATATTGCGCGCAAGTGGATTTGGGTGCAACTCAAGTTTTTTTATATATTTTTTCGCGTGTTTTAAAAATACTGTCTTCACCAACGGAACGTCTAGATCTTTATGAATTCGATGGTTTCTGACATACCAGGGGGCTGCTGTTATTGTACGTAGGATTTTATTCTGTCGCCTTTGTATTCTTTCGACATTCGATGCTGAGGCAGTGCCCCATAACTGGATTCCATAGGACCATATTGGTTTCAGGATCGCGTTGTATAAGAGAAGTTTACAGTCAAGGCTTAGTATAGAGTTTCTTCCAATAAGCCAATTCATGGGCTGCTTTTAGTTTCATTTGTGTTAACTTTGCGTCTATATGCCATTTGCCATTTCCATGTTAAACGACGATCAATATGAACGCCTAGATATTTGACTACAGTGTGTTGTGGTATAGTCTCGGTGTTAGTTTTTACAGGCGGGCATCTTTCCCTGCGCAACGTAAAAGTGACGTGTGCACATTTCTGCTCGTTAACTTTTATACGCCATTGTTTGAGCCATTTTTCCAGTTTGGATATATATTCTTGTAAGTTGCGGGAAGCTTCTACAGGATTTTCGTGAACGCTTAGAAAGGCTGTATCAACCGCAAATGTTGATGTATGAATGGTACTCCTTAACGGTAAGTCAGAGGCATATATTAAATAAAGTAAGGGACCGAAGATATTGCCTTGAGTTACTCCGGCTTCAATCGACTGCGGAGGGCTTAAAAAATTGCCTTCCCTAACTACAAATTTACGTTCCATTAAATAGTTTTTTAAAAGCAATTAATTTGTGAAGTTTTTATTCGAACTGAGTGATGTTTAATCAAAGAAATTTTTAATTTTTCAGGCTTAAGTTCGTTTTCTCTAAATTTAATTTTATTATAAATTAAATTATTATTTAAATTAGAAAGAAAGACAAATCTAGTGGCTCTTAATACTTGAAACAGACAAAGAAAAAGTTTTTTGACTGCGCGGAGGGTTGAACTGACATCGATGTTTCGAGACTAACCACAGTCTCATCATCAGAGTTGTCTACCGCTTAGACCTCACTACCACCACGGCAGCTGCAATCAGACCAGTTAAAGATCCTCTACATTAATTAAATCTGCTGAATTACATGTAAGTTTTACACTACAGCTTTTTATAATTTTTAATGGGTTGGAACTTTACTATACTTTTTTCAAAGTCTATCTTGTTCAAGTTGAGCTTTTATTCTAGTGTCTCTTATTTCATTCCCAGGTGGCAGCCTTCGGCTACCAATACTCTAAGGGTTTTTATTTGGATTGCGCTTATATATACAGCTGTTTTTTTAAATTGTATAAACAACTGTATAAACACATTCCTAGCTACGTGCCTTTAGTTTTTGTAATTAATTTGTGAAGTTTTTATTCGAACTGAGTGATGTTTAATCAAAGAAATTTTTAATTTTTCAGGCTTAAGTTCGTTTTCTCTAAATTTAATTTTATTATAAATTAAATTATTATTTAAATTAGAAAGAAAGACAAATCTAGTGGCTCTCAATACTTGAAACAGACAAAGAAAAAGTTTTTTGACTGCGCGGAGGGTTGAACTGACATCGATGTTTCGAGACTAACCACAGTCTCATCATCAGAGTTGTCTACCGCTTAGACCTCACTGCCACCACGGCAGCTGCAATCAGACCAGTTAAAGATCCTCTACATTAATTAAATCTGCTGAATTACATGTAAGTTTTACACTACAGCTTTTTATAATTTTTAATGGGTTGGAACTTTACTATACTTTTTTCAAAGTCTATCTTGTTCAAGTTGAGCTTTTATTCTATATATCCAAATTGGAAAAATGGCTTAAACAATGGCGTATAAAAATAAACGAGCAGAAATGTGTACACGTCACTTTTACGTTGCGAAGGGAAACATGCCCGCCTATACAAATCAACACCGAGACTATTCCGCAACACACTGTAGTCAAATATCTAGGCGTTCACCTTGATCGCCGTTCAACATGGAAATCGCACATAGACGCAAAGCTGATCCAAATGAATTGGCTTATAGGAAGAAATTCTATACTGAGCGTAGACTGTAAACTTCTACTATACAACGCGATCCTGAAACCAATATGGGCCTATTGAATCCAGCAATGGGGCACTGCCTCAGCATCGAATGTAGCAAAAATTCAAGGGCGACAAAATAAAATTATACGTACAATAACTGCAGCCCCTGGTATGTCAGAAACTATAGAATTCATAAAGATCTAGACGTTCCGTTGGTAAAGACAGTATTTTCGAAACACGCGAAAAAATACATTAAAAAACTTGAGTTGCACCCAAACCCACTTGCGCGCAATATTCTAGAGTATAGAGGCCACACCCGGCTTAGGAGGAGGGACACTCTTTATATCAGCCGTACACGAGAGATGTAAAGCAACAAAAATCAACCGTTGTAACTAAAAATTTTGTTTAGCATTGGCTAAACTTATATTTAATATTTTTTAGATTTAAGATTTGAAAAACTTATTGATGTTTGAATCTATTATTGAAGATTCAATAAATAATATACATACACATCAAAAATGTACATGTATTGGTTTTGTTGAATAAGAATATATGTTTCATAAAAAGTACCACAATGTTGAAAAAAGTACTATTTTTGTTGACGGACAGTACCATTTCAATTTTCCATCACTGGTATGAGTACCAAACTGTAACCATTTTTTATGTACTCTCTTCAAACTATATCAGTTTGTATGAACATTTGCTATAAAGCTCACCTGTTGCATATGCCTTGATAAGTGGTTGAATTTGTTGCATGTATTTATATAATTTTTTATGTCTACTCATAATTTTTTTGGCAATAGCACGTGTATTGTTGTAATCCCAGACGATGTTTTCGGGTAGATTTTGCGTTATTTTGTGTATAAGACCTTCGTGCCATACTTGAGAAACATCTATAAAGAGCGCAGAGCAATATTTATTTTTTTTCAAAGGTGTCTCTAACAACGTTCACAAGTCTGTGAGTTTGTTCAATAGTGCTATGTTGTCTGCGAAAACCAAATTGATGATATGGAATGCATCCACTTCTAGTCACTATAGTCATCAGCTTGCTCATATACAGCTTTTAAACTAATAGGCCGATAGGATTCAACCTTCGTATGATCCTTGCCGGGCTTTGGTATCATAATAATCATTGAAACCTTCCATTCTACCGGATAGTATTGCAGCCGTAAAATACCATTAAAAATGAATAGTAATATTCTTTTTGTGTTAAAAGGCAATTCTTGAAGCATTTTGTTGTTTAATTTGTCGACACCTGGGGCTTTTTTGGTGTTAAGACTAGCAATAGCCTTTTCAATCTCCAAAATATTAAATTTTACCGGTGTTTCTGGTAAAGAGACGACTGGTGGCGGTTCAGAATTATTAATAGAAATATTTGGAGTGAACACTTTTTCTAAGTGTTTAACGAAAATAACACCTTTTTCAGCATCAGTTCTTGCCCAGTCACCATTAGAGGCTCGTAATGGAGGTTTGCATATCACTGGCCTTTTAAGTCTTCTGGCTGCACGTCACAGCAAATAATCTGTTGATGGTGTTGCATCGAGTTCTTGCAGAAATTTTTGCAGCGAAGCAGTTTGTTGTTAAATCTCGTTTGTTGATTTGGTTGAATTGAAGAAGCATTAAAAGCAGCTTGTTTAGCATGTGCTTCCAACAACCTAATAGAACTTTCTATGTCAGCAGGTGTTCTTAATGGCATATTTTCCGTGTAATGAGCACTCAAATATTTTTTGTATTTCAGCCAGTTAATACGTGTAGATGTCAGCGGTAAATCACATGTTGGTATTGCAGTTGTGTGGGGGTAAATAATGATGATTGTAGGCGAGTGATCTGAAGACAAATCCAAAGATGCTTCTACTTCAATCATTTCGCTGGTCACACCTTTCATTATTCCAAAGTCGATAACATCAGGAATTTTTTGACGATCCGTTGGCCAATATGTTGGCTGACACCTTGAAACTACATTCAAACCTATTTTTGAAATTCTGTCAAAGAAAACACGACCCTTAGGACTGATTAAACGTGAACCCCAAAATGTGTGTTCAGCATTGTAGTCGCCAGCTGCTAGAAAAAGGGACACCAGTGTTGTATAAAATGCGGTATATTGACTCTCTGAAATCGAAAACCTGGGAGGAGAATAAGCAGATGATATCACAAGCTTTTGATAAAAATTTTCAATTTAGATGTTCGTTGCTTGAAAATATTCTTTACGAAGTTCATTTAGTAGGTAGTGTTTTATTCGAGCTTTTATTAGGATTCCAGAGCCACCACAAGCTCTACCTTGAGGATCCTTGGTGGCGTAGAAATTATAGCCCCTATATCAAAAATAGCTTAGGGACGTCAAGTGAGTTTCTGAGATAAGCATAACATCGATTTGTTTATCTAGAAGAAAATATTCAATTTCATTTTTATGTTGGCAGATGCCGTTTGCGTTCCAAAAACAGATTCTTAATTTCAAAATAGCCAGCAACAAGGTAGACTGCATTTTCAACATTTCCTGCATCATACAGGACATGTTGAGAGTAAATGTATTTACCGTTTGTATTAAGCTTCCAATTGAGGCTTCAATACGACTAAAATTATACCCCGAATCTTCATTTACATTTACGGTTTTTTGCGCCTTACTCTGATTGCTTTTTAAAATACTAGCGTATGAAAATTTGTTGTTAGCTTGTTGTTGAGCACTAGTCGCGTTAGACTTGAAAATGTTTGAATATTGATTTTGGCTGGTGGACGGTTGAGGTAACTGTGGATAGTTAATATGGGTTTTATTCTGAGCGGGAGTAGCATTGGTTTTTTTGTTTGATGAATTCTTAAAAAACGAGAAAGAGTCTGAACACAATGTTTGCGGTGCGATTTCTCGTTGCGGAAGAGAAAAATAAACATAATACAACGGGACACGGCGACGGCAATACATTTACATTTTTATTAATTTATATGTGAATACATTCAAACATACTTCAAAATCAATTTTTTATACAATAATGTTGTGAACATCGCCAATTATTCAAAAACTATGGCAACATCAGAATGAGTATCTTAAATTGAGAGAATAAGAAATTCCGCAATAAAATTAAAATAGATTTTAATTTTATGCCGTTCCGCACTGCGGTTTTTTACTTCAAAATCGTATGAAAAACCGCACCGCAATAAATTGTCGCTAAATTGTGTTCAGACTCTAAAGGGGGCAGCCTCTTTAGTTGGCAGTGTGATTTCCGCCGCAATTGCCACATTTTTTCGCCTTGGGATCACCTTTTATTTTATCACAGTTAGCAGTACTGTGTAACTCACCACATACAACGCAGACTGTAGGCAACTTGCAATAAGTCTTCGTGTGCCCAAATTCTTGGCAGTTCAGGCATTGAACAGGTCCAGCTCTTTTATGTGGAAGCTCAACGGTAACTCTTCGATGCAACAAGTATTTTAAGTCATATATTGGATGTGCTTCATTCTTTTTTATTTTTATGCCATCTGGCTGTAACTCGACTCTAAATATTGGTTGGGGATTTTTTCTCTATTTTTAATGTTTGAGACATTTTTCACCTTGTAGCCACTATTTTCAAGGCCAGACTTAACCTCTTCTGCATTCACGCTAGAGTTTATACCTTTTATTACGACTGTTAAACTTTAGCACTCTTTAATTAGTACGTATAGAAGTTTTTATTTTTAGATTCTAAATCTGAAACAATTTTTCGGTAATTATTTTTGTTTCATTGATTTATCCGCGCTTAATTGGAGTTACATAAAACCCATTTTCTCCAATTAATGAGATAAGGCTTTTAACCAGCAAACTGGAATTCTGCTCTCTTAAAAATATGGGTGGGGCTTACTCGACCTTGTTGTAGTTGTGTCTTCATCGCCTTTCTCAAATAAAATCGCGAAACGATTTTCGGAATTTATTATATTGTTTTTTCCATCTCTGGGAACTTTCGCTGTTGAAGCAACTTGAGCTGATTTTGGACTTCTTCCCCTTTTTAACACGGTTAATTATCTATTCATACCTGTTTGAATTTTATTATTATCACTCATTGTACTCACCGCATTTACAATTTTGTGCACGTTGGTCACCTTGTTACTAATTGTTTGTTTGTTTGCTTGATTGTACAGCTAAGCTGACAACTTTGCAAAAAAGTGCAATTGTTGTTGCGTCTCGATCAATATTTAGGTTTGGAGAGCAAGATCGCGCACGAGTAATTGTGTGTTGTGTAGAATTCAGGTTTTCATTTCTGTCGTCATGAAGCAAAGTTAAATAACCATTCTTACTGCTTGTTGGTTTATTATTGTTGTTGTTGGTAGAAGATGAACTCATTTAGAGTTCTCCTTTTTTGTGTTCACTATATGAGCTTGTAGTTGCAAATATATATGTATATTACACTCAAGCAAAAAGTTAATTAAAAACCAGTATAATAACTGTTTAATCAATGTTTTGTTATTGTTTTTTTTTTTTTTTGTGATTTAACTTTCAATAATTTTTAATACTCAGTTGCGACGATTATAAAAACGCGTCTGTACACTGCGAGAGTTAAAACTGAATTGAACTTAAACTGGAACTTTGTTTGCTTGTACCGTTTTTTGTTATTTTTATTTGTATTAAACGAAATAAAGTTTCAATAAACTTACGGATTTTCTTGTCATTTCAATTTACTTAATTTTAAATTTAATTTTGCTTCAGACCGATAAAATTTTATTTTTAAATTTCTTGTAAGAATTAATTAAAATTTTTTGTGAGATATTTTAAAATGGCAAATTTAAGAAAGGATACCATGGGCTCTTTACTATTGCCATACATATGGAGACGCTTAACCAAAAGCCAGAATTGTGTAAGAACTTTTTCATATGTACATACTCACATACATACACATGTAAATTACTCGTATTTTAAAACTCAGGTGATACTAAATGACAATGTTTATGAACAAATCAAATTTATTTTGTCATCAGAAAATCCTAAAGAGTGTTATTAAAATATTGAACAGAACATTCGAAATGCTTTAGAAGTTGGCCAAAATCTTGTTATTTTAGTATTAACAAATGACTTCAAAAAAGTTATACATATTGTAATAACTCACTAAAGCAATAAAACAGATCCACAAAATATTAACTAATTCAATTGTTTTTATTTATATATTTAATAAAGTTATTAACATTTATTTGCATTTTTCTAAATACACATCTGTGCAGCTTTAGTGTTGTTCGATAACTAACTCAATTCATTAAATAGTGTTGCCAGATCTTCAGATCCCTCCAATGTTTTTTAACTTCAGCGTCAACCTCGAGTTAGGATTCTCAAGTTCCATGTGTGTCTCCAACGGCTCCGCCAAAGAATCGAATGTTCCAGAATCATCATCGTTGGGCTCCGACGTTGTTGGCAATTTCTTCAAGTGGCTAATGTTACGCCTGTATACTTTATCATTACCACGGACTATTTTTTTTTTTTTTTTTGATAATTTTATTATTTATTGAATTTTTAATTATAAATTAAATTATCAATAAGTTTTTCAAATCTTAAATCTAAAAAATATTAAATGTAAGTTTAGCCAATGCTAAACAAAATTTTTAATTTCAACGGTTAATTTTTGTGTTTTTACATCTCTCGTGAACGGCTGAGAAGAAGAGTATCCCTTCTTTTCAGCCGGGTGTGGCCTCTATAATGAAGAATATTGCGCGCAAGTGGATTTGGGTGCAACTCAAGTTTTTTTATATATTTTTTCGCGTGTTTTAAAAATACTGTCTTCACCAACGGAACGTCTAGATCTTTATGAATTCGATGGTTTCTGACATACCAGGGGGCTGCTGTTATTGTACGTAGGATTTTATTCTGTCGCCTTTGTATTCTTTCGACATTCGATGCTGAGGCAGTGCCCCATAACTGGATTCCATAGGACCATATTGGTTTCAGGATCGCGTTGTATAAGAGAAGTTTACAGTCAAGGCTTAGTATAGAGTTTCTTCCAATAAGCCAATTCATGGGCTGCTTTTAGTTTCATTTGTGTTAACTTTGCGTCTATATGCCATTTCCATGTTAAACGACGATCAATATGAACGCCTAGATATTTGACTACAGTGTGTTGTGGTATAGTCTCGGTGTTAGTTTTTACAGGCGGGCATCTTTCCCTGCGCAACGTAAAAGTGACGTGTGCACATTTCTGCTCGTTAACTTTTATACGCCATTGTTTGAGCCATTTTTCCAGTTTGGATATATATTCTTGTAAGTTGCGGGAAGCTTCTACAGGATTTTCGTGAACGCTTAGAAAGGCTGTATCAACCGCAAATGTTGATGTATGAATGGTACTCCTTAACGGTAAGTCAGAGGCATATATTAAATAAAGTAAGGGACCGAAGATATTGCCTTGAGGGACTCCGGCTTCAATCGACTGCGGAGGGCTTAAAAAATTGCCTTCCCTAACTACAAATTTACGTTCCATTAAATAGTTTTTTAAAAGCAATTAATTTGTGAAGTTTTTATTCGAACTGAGTGATGTTTAATCAAAGAAATTTTTAATTTTTCAGGCTTAAGTTCGTTTTCTCTAAATTTAATTTTATTATAAATTAAATTATTATTTAAATTAGAAAGAAAGACAAATCTAGTGGCTCTTAATACTTGAAACAGGCAAAGAAAAAGTTTTTTGACGGCGCGGAGGGTTGAACTGACATCGATGTTTCGAGACTAACCACAGTCTCATCATCAGAGTTGTCTACCGCTTAGACCTCACTGCCACCACGGCAGCTGCAATCAGACCAGTTAAAGATCCTCTACATTAATTAAATCTGCTGAATTACATGTAAGTTTTACACTACAGCTTTTTATAATTTTTAATGGGTTGGAACTTTACTATACTTTTTTCAAAGTCTATCTTGTTCAAGTTGAGCTTTTATTCTAGTGTCTCTTATTTCATTCCCAGGTGGCAGCCTTCGGCTACCAATACTCTAGGGGTTTTTATTTGGAATGCGCTTATATATACAGCTGTTTTTTTAAATTGTATAAACAACTGTATAAACACATTCCTAGCTACGTGCCTTTAGTTTTTGTAATTAATTTGTGAAGTTTTTATTCGAACTGAGTGATGTTTAATCAAAGAAATTTTTAATTTTTCAGGCTTAAGTTCGTTTTCTCTAAATTTAATTTTATTATAAATTAAATTATTATTTAAATTAGAAAGAAAGACAAATCTAGTGGCTCTTAATACTTGAAACAGACAAAGAAAAAGTTTTTTGACTGCGCGGAGGGTTGACCTGACATCGATGTTTCGAGACTAACCTCAGTCTCATCATCAGAGTTGTCTACCGCTTAGACCTCACTGCCACCACGGCAGCTGCAATCAGACCAGTTAAAGATCCTCTACATTAATTAAATCTGCTGAATTACATGTAAGTTTTACACTACAGCTTTTTATAATTTTTAATGGGTTGGAACTTTACTATACTTTTTTCAAAGTCTATCTTGTTCAAGTTGAGCTTTTATTCTAGTGTCTCTTATTTCATTCCCAGGTGGCAGCCTTCGGCTACCAATACTCTAGGGGTTTTTATTTGGAATGCGCTTATATATACAGCTGTTTTTTTAAATTGTATAAACAACTGTATAAACACATTCCTAGCTACGTGCCTTTAGTTTTTGTAATTAATTTGTGAAGTTTTTATTCGAACTGAGTGATGTTTAATCAAAGAAATTTTTAATTTTTCAGGCTTAAGTTCGTTTTCTCTAAATTTAATTTTATTATAAATTAAATTATTATTTAAATTAGAAAGAAAGACAAATCTAGTGGCTCTTAATACTTGAAACAGACAAAGAAAAAGTTTTTTGACTGCGCGGAGGGTTGAACTGACATCGATGTTTCGAGACTAACCACAGTCTCATCATCAGAGTTGTCTACCGCTTAGACCTCACTGCCACCACGGCAGCTGCAATCAGACCAGTTAAAGATCCTCTACATTAATTAAATCTGCTGAATTACATGTAAGTTTTACACTACAGCTTTTTATAATTTTTAATGGGTTGGAACTTTACTATACTTTTTTCAAAGTCTATCTTGTTCAAGTTGAGCTTTTATTCTAGTGTCTCTTATTTCATATACAATTTAAAAAAACAGCTGTATATATAAGCGCATTCCAAATAAAAACCCCTAGAGTATTGGTAGCCGAAGGCTGCCACCTGGGAATGAAATAAGAGACACTAGAATAAAAGCTCAACTTGAACAAGATAGACTTTGAAAAAAGTATAGTAAAGTTCCAACCCATTAAAAATTATAAAAAGCTGTAGTGTAAAACTTACATGTAATTCAGCAGATTTAATTAATGTAGAGGATCTTTAACTGGTCTGATTGCAGCTGCCGTGGTGGCAGTGAGGTCTAAGCGGTAGACAACTCTGATGATGAGACTGTGGTTAGTCTCGAAACATCGATGTCAGTTCAACCCTCCGCGCAGTCAAAAAACTTTTTCTTTGTCTGTTTCAAGTATTAAGAGCCACTAGATTTGTCTTTCTATCTAATTTAAATAATAATTTAATTTATAATAAAATTAAATTTAGAGAAAACGAACTTAAGCCTGAAAAATTAAAAATTTTCTTTGATTAAACATCACTCAGTTCGAATAAAAACTTCACAAATTAATTACAAAAACTAAAGGCACGTAGCTAGGAATGTGTTTATACAGTTGTTTATACAATTTAAAAAAACAGCTGTATATATAAGCGCATTCCAAATAAAAACCCCTAGAGTATTGGTAGCCGAAGGCTGCCACCTGGGATTGAAATAAGAGACACTAGCATAAAAACTCAACTTGAACAAGATAGACTTTGAAAAAAGTATAGTAAAGTTCCAACCCATTAAAAATTATAAAAAGCTGTAGTGTAAAACTTAAATGTAATTCAGCAGATTTAATTAATGTAGAGGATCTTTAACTGGTCTGATTGCAGCTGCCGTGGTGGCAGTGAGGTCTAAGCGGTAGACAACTCTGATGATGAGACTGTGGCTAGTCTCGAAACATCGATGTCAGTTCAACCCTCCGCGCAGTCAAAAAACTTTTTCTTTGTCTGTTTCAAGTATTAAGAGCCACTAGATTTGTCTTTCTTTCTAATTTAAATAATAATTTAATTTATAATAAAATTAAATTTAGAGAAAACGAACATAAGCCTGAAAAATTAAAAATTTCTTTGGTTTTTTAAAAGCTTTACGATGTTTTCTGGTAGATTTTGTGTTAATTTGTTGAAAAGACCTTCGTGCCATACTTTATCGAAAGCTTGTGAGACATCAATAAAGAGCGCAGAGCAGTATTTCTTTTTTTCAAAAGTGTCTCCAACAACATTCACAAGTCTGTGAGTTTGTTCAATTGTGCTATGTTGTCTGCGAAAACCGAATTGATGATCTGGAATACATCCATTACTAGTCACTATAGGCATCAGCTTGCTCATACACAGCTTTTCAATTAGTTTTGAAATGTTAGACAGTAAACTAATAGGCCGATAGGATTCAATCTTTGTATGATCCTTGCCGGGCTTTGGTATCATAGTAATTAGCAAAACCTTCCATTCTTTAGGATAGTGTTCTAGGCGAAGAATACTGTTAAAAATGAATAGTTTTATTCTTTTTGCAGTATAAGGTAATTCTTAAAGCATTTTGTTGCTTATTTTGTCGACACCTGGGGCTTTTCTGTTGCTAAGACTAGTAATAGCCTTTTCAATCTCCACAATGTTGAATTTTAGCGATATTTCTGGTAAAGAGACGACTGGTGGCAGTTCAACAATATCAGCAGAAATATTCGGAGTGAATACTTTTTCTAAGTGTTTAACAAAAACTGCACCTTTTTCAGTTTTTGCCCAGTCAAATTCATCTGCACCAAACGTTGGTGTCAGTTTATTTGGAAAAATAACATTTTGCAGTAATACTTTCTCTCCCACCTCTATATTGTCTTTCGCCCCACGATTTTTGTGCCTTCCTTTTTTTTTATTAACAGTATCCATGTCCCTAGCCTCCGCATCTAAAATATTCTCGTTGACATCAAGGAACGATGGTATTTTGTCTCGAATTACGCGGTTGAACAATAGTTCCGTTGTGGCTTACCCGGTTGTTCCATGAGGAGTGACATTGTACATACATGTTCTGGCTGCACGCCACAGCGAATAATCTGTTGATGGTGTTGCATCGATTTCTTGCAGAAATTTTTGCAGCGAAGCAGTTTGTTGTTAAATCTCGCTTGTTGATTTGGTTGAATTGAAGAAGCATTAAGAGCAGCTTGTTTAGCATGTGCTTCAAACAACCTAATAGAATTTTCTATGTCAGTAGGTGTTCTCAATGGCATATTTTCCGTGCAATGAGCACTCAAATATTTTTTTTTATTTCAGCCATTTAACACGTGCAGATGTCAGCGGTAAATCACATGTAGCTGATGAGGTTGTATGCGAGTATATAGTGACAATTGTAGGCGAGTGATCTGAAGACAAATCCAAAGATGCTTCTACTTCAATCATTTCGCTGGGCACACCTTTCGAGATTCCAAAGTCGATAACATCAGGAATTTTTTGTCGATCCGTTGGCCAATATGTTGGTTGACCACTTGAAACTACATTTTTGAAATTGTGTCAAATTGTGTCAAACAGGACTGATTAAACGTGAACCCCAAAAAGTGTGTTTAGCATTGTAGTCGCCAGCTGCTATAAAACGGGACCCCAGTATTGTATAAAATGCGGTATATTGACTCTCTGAAATTGAAAACATGGGAGAAGAATAAACAGATGATATCACAAGCTTTTGATAAAAATTTTCAATACAGATATTTGTTGCTTGAAGATATTCTTCACGAAGGTCATTTAGCAGGTAGTGTTTTATTCGAGTTTTTATTAGGATTCCAGAGCCACCACAAGCTCTACCTCGAGGATCCTTAGTGTCGTAGAAATTATATCCACTAATTTTAAAATAGCTTCGAGACGTCAAATGAGTTTCTGAGATAAGCATAACATCGATTTGTTTATCCAGAAGAAAATATTCTATTTCATTTTTATGTTGGCAGATGCCGTTTGCGTTCCAAAAACAGATTCTTAATTTCATGTTTTTTTCAATACAGCCTGCAACAAGGTAGACTGCAATATTTTTTGTGCGGATATCGAAAGGCTTTTGACTGAAAAACGGAGAGTTCGACGAGAATGGCAACGTTACAGATCGCCTCAGCTAAAATTAAGGCTTAAGGAGTGTACCAAACAGCTAAGAAAAGTTTTGCAAACAAAAAAAACAGCTTCGCTGCAAAAATTTCTGCAAGAACTCGACGCAACACCAACAGATTATTCGCTGTGGCGTGCAGCCAAACGACTTAAAAGGCCAGTGGTATACAAACCTCTATTACGGGCCTCTAATGGTGACTGGGCAAGAACTGATGCTGAAAAAGGTGCTCTTTTCGTTAAACACTTAGAAAAAGTGTTTATTCCAAATATTTCTGAACTGCCACCAGTCGTCTCTTTACCAGAAACACCGCTAATATTTAATTTTGTGAAGATTGAAAATGCTATTGCTAGTCTTAACACCAAAAAAGCCCCCGATCGACAAAATAAGCAACAAAATGTTTAAGAATTACCATATATTGCAAAAAGAATTATACTATTCATTTTTAATGGTATTTTACGGCTGCAATACTATCCGGCAGAATGGAATGTTTCGATAATTATTATAATACCAAGGCCCGGCAAGGATCATACGAAAGTTGAATCCTATCGGCCTATTAGTTTATTGCCCAACATTTCAAAACTATTTGAAAAGCTCTACATGAGCAAGCTGATGCCTATAGTGAGTAGAAGTGGATGAATTCCAGATCATCAATTCGGTTTTCGCAGCCAACATAGCACTATTGAACAAACTCACAGACTTGTGAACGTAGTTAGAGACACCTTTGAAAAAAAGAAATATTGTTTAGCGCTTTTTATTGATGTCGCACAGGCTTTTGAGAAAGTATGGCACGAAGGTCTTGTCCACAAATTAACACAAAATCTACCCACATAAATCGTCAGCTACCTAGAGGAACAAAAATTTGTAGTAAGGGAAGGCAATTTTTCAAGCCCCCGCAGTCGATTGTAGCCGGAGTCCCTCAAGGCAGTATCTTCGGTCCTTTACTTTATTTAATATATGCCTCTGACTTACAGTTAAGAAGTAACATTCATACATCAACATTTGCGGATGATACAGCTTTTCTAAGCATTCATGAAAATCCTGTAGAAGCTTCTCGGAATCTACAAGGGTACATCTCAAAATTGGAAACATTCACAAGTCTGTGAGTTTGTTCAATTGTGCTATGTTGTCTGCGAAAACCGAATTGATGATCTGGAATACATCCATTACTAGTCACTATAGGCATCAGCTTGCTCCTACACAGCTTTTCAATTAGTTTTGAAATGTAAGACAGTAAACTAATAGGCCGATAGGATTCAATCTTTGTATGATCCTTGCCGGGCTTTGGTATCATAGTAATTAGCAAAACCTTCCATTCTTTAGGATAGTGTTCTAGGCGAAGAATACTGTTAAAAATGAATAGTATTATTCTTTTTGCAGTATAAGGTAATTCTTAAAGCATTTTGTTGCTTATTTTGTCGACACCTGGGGCTTTTCTGTTGCTAAGACTAGTAATAGCCTTTTCAATCTCCACAATGTTGAATTTTAGCGATATTTCTGGTAAAGAGACGACTGGTGGCAGTTCAACAATATCAGCAGAAATATTCGGAGTGAATACTTTTTCTAAGTGTTTAACAAAAAGTGCACCTTTTTCAGTTTTTGCCCAGTCAAATTCATCTGCACCAAATGTTGGTGTCAGTTTATTTGGAAAAATAACATTTTGCAGTAATACTTTCTCTCCCACCTCTATATTGTTGTCTTTCGCCCCACGATTTTTGTGCCTTCCTTTTTTTTTATTAACAGTATCCATGTCCCTAGCCTCCGCATCTAAAATATTCTCGTTGACATCAAGGAACGATGGTATTTTGTCTCGAATTACGCGGTTGAACAATAGTTCCGTTGTGGCTTTCCCGGTTGTTCCATGAGGAGTGACATTGTACATACATGTTCTGGCTGCACGCCACAGCGAATAATCTGTTGATGGTGTTGCATCGATTTCTTGCAGAAATTTTTGCAGCGAAGCAGTTTGTTGTTAAATCTCGCTTGTTGATTTGGTTGAATTGAAGAAGCATTAAAAGCAGCTTGTTAAGCATGTGTTTCACACAACCTAACAGAATTTTCTATGTCAGCAGGTGTTCTTAATGGCATGTTTTCCGTGTAATGAGCACTCAAATATATTTTGTATTTCAGCCAGTTAATACGTGCGTCAGCGGTAAATCACATGTTGGTGTTGCAGTTGTGTGGGGGTAAATAGTGATAATAGCAGGCGAGTGATCTGAAGACAAATCCAAAGATGCTTCTACTTCAATCCGACGTTGTTGGCAATTTCTTCAAGTAGCTAATGTTACGCCTGTATACTTTATCAATACCACGGACTATGACATCGTTTCCTTTCCGCTCAACCACTTCAAATTCATCTGCACCAAACGATGGTGTCGGTTTATTTGGAAAAATAACCTTTTGCAGTAATACTTTGTCTTCCGCATTCAGTTTCAACTCTCGTACTGAACAGACGCGTTTTTATAATCGTCGCAACTGAATATAAAAAATAAATTTAAAAAAAAAATTGTTTTAAGTCACAAAATATATAAAAAAACAAAACATTTATTGAACAGTTATTTTACTGGTTTTATTCTATTGTTTGCTTGTGTGCAATATACAAAAATATTTGCATACACAAACTAATATAAGTGAAAATAAAAAAAGAGAACTCTGATGAGTTCATCTTTTGACAAAAACAACAATAATCCAAGCAGTAGGAATGTACAATATATAACTTTAGTTGCTGCTGACGACAATAAAAAAATGAATTAAACAAAAACCTGAATTTATCAGAAAACACAAATACTCGTGCGCGATCATTATCTCTGAACATGTTAAATAGTGATCAAGAAGCAACAACAATTGCACCCATCAGCAAACTTGTCAGCTTAACTGTACAAACAAACAATAAGTAACAAGGTGATCAACGTGCACAAAATGGTAGATGCGGTGAGTACAATAAATGATAATAAAATTCAAACAGGAATGGACAGATACATAACCGTGTTAAAAAGGGGAAGAAGTCCAAAATCAGCTCAAATAGCTTCAACAGCGAAAGTTCCCAGAGATGGAAAAAACAAAATAAAAAATTTACAAAAATCGATTCGCGATTTTATCTGAACAAGACAATGAAGACACAACTACACCAAGGTTGAGTAAACCTCCACCGATATATTTAAGAGAGCAGAACTCTAGTTTTTTGGTAAAAAGCCTTATCTTCCTAATTGGAGAAAATGAGTTCTATGTAACTCCAATTAAGCGCGGAAATATTAACGAAACAAAAATCCAGTTAGTGCAAGAAAGTAATTACCGAAAAATAGTTTCTGACCTTGAGTCAAACAACAAAAATTTTTATACGTACCAATTAAAGAGTGCTAAAGGTCTAACCGTCGTAATAAAACGTATAGACTCTAGTGTGGATCCAGAAGAGGTTAAATCTGGCCTTGAAAATAATGGCTTCAAAGTTAAAAATGTTTCTAACATTAAAAATAGGGAAAAAAATTCCCCAACCTATTTTTAGAGTCGAGCTTCAGCCAGGTAACTTGAAAATAAAAAAAATGAATCGCACCCAATCTAAAGTACTTGTTACACAGAAGAGTTACAGTTGAGATGCCACATAAAAAAATCCAATGCATGAACTGTCAAGAATTTGGCCATACCAAAACTTATTGCAAGTTGCCTACCGTTCGCGTTGTATGTGGTGAGTTGCACAGTACCGCTAACTGTGACAAAATAAAAGGTGATACCAAGGCAAAAAAATGCGGCAATTGCAGTGGAAACCACACTGCTAACTATAGGGGCTGCCCTCTTTACTCTTTTTTTAAAAATTCGTCAAACAGAAAAACAAATGCTACTCAGCCCAACACCCCTTTAAACTACCCTCTGTTACCTCAACCGTCGTCTACCCATAATCAATACTCAAATGTTTTAAAGTCTAACACGACTCTTACTGAACAAAAACCTAATAGTCAATGTTCATACGCAAATATTTTAAAGAGTAACCAGACTCCGGCGCAAAAAACTGTACCAGCAAATGAAAAATCAGGGCATAATTTTAGTCGTATTGAAGCCTCGATAGAGATCCTAATACAAAGAGTAAATACATTTACTCTCAACATGTCCTGTATGATGCAGGAAATGTTGAAAATGCAGTCTACCTTGTTGCAGGCTGTATTGAAAAAAACATGAAATTAGAATCTGTTTTTGGAACGCAAACGGCATCTGCCAACATAAAAATGAAATAGAATATTTTCTTCTGGATAAACAAATCGATGTTATGCTTATCTTAGAAACTCATTTGACGTCTCGAAGCTATTTTAAAATTAGTGGATATAATTTCTACGACACTAAGGATCCTCGAGGTAGAGCTTGTGGTGGCTCTGGAATCCTAATAAAAACTCGAATAAAACACTACCTGCTAAATGACCTTCGTGAAGAATATCTTCAAGCAACAAATATCTGTATTGAAAATTTTTATCAAAAGCTTGTGATATCATCTGTTTATTCTTCTCCCATGTTTTCAATTTCAGAGAGTCAATATACCGCATTTTATACAATACTGGGGTCCCGTTTTATAGCAGCTGGCGACTACAATGCTAAACACACTTTTTGGGGTTCACGTTTAATCAGTCCTGTTTGACACAATTTGACACAATTTCAAAAATGTAGTTTCAAGTGGTCAACCAACATATTGGCCAACGGATCGACAAAAAATTCCTGATGTTATCGACTTTGGAATCTCGAAAGGTGTGCCCAGCGAAATGATTGAAGTAGAAGCATCTTTGGATTTGTCTTCAGATCACTCGCCTACAATTGTCACTATATACTCGCATACAACCTCATCAGCTACATGTGATTTACCGCTGACATCTGCACGTGTTAAATGGCTGAAATACAAAAAATATTTGAGTGCTCATTGCACGGAAAATATGCCATTGAGAACACCTACTGACATAGAAAATTCTATTAGGTTGTTTGAAGCGCATGCTAAACAAGCTGCTCTTAATGCTTCTTCAATTCAACCAAATCAACAAGCGAGATTTAACAATATTTTTTGTGCGGATATAGAAAGGCTATTGACTGAAAAACGGAGAGTTCGACGAGAATGGCAACGTTACAGATCGCCTCAGCTAAAATTAAGGCTTAAGGAGTGTACCAAACAGCTAAGAAAAGTTTTGCAAACAAACAAAACAGCTTCGCTGCAAAAATTTCTGCAAGAACTCGACGCAACACCATCAACAGATTATTCGCTGTGGCGTGCAGCCAAAGGACTTAAAAGGCCAGTGGTATACAAACCTCTATTACGGGCCTCTAATGGTGACTGGGCAAGAACTGATGCTGAAAAAGGTGCTCTTTTCGTTAAACACTTAGAAAAAGTGTTTACTCCAAATATTTCTGAACTGCCACCAGTCGTCTCTTTACCAGAAACACCGCTAATATTTAATTTTGTGAAGATTGAAAATGCTATTGCTAGTCTTAACACCAAAAAAGCCCCCGATCGACAAAATAAGCAACAAAATGTTTAAGAATTACCATATATTGCAAAAAGAATTATACTATTCATTTTTAATGGTATTTTACGGCTGCAATACTATCCGGCAGAATGGAATGTTTCGATAATTATTATAATACCAAGGCCCGGCAAGGATCATACGAAAGTTGAATCCTATCGGCCTATTAGTTTATTGCCCAACATTTCAAAACTATTTGAAAAGCTCTACATGAGCAAGCTGATGCCTATAGTGAGTAGAAGTGGATGAATTCCAGATCATCAATTCGGTTTTCGCAGCCAACATAGCACTATTGAACAAACTCACAGACTTGTGAACGTAGTTAGAGACACCTTTGAAAAAAAGAAATATTGTTTAGCGCTTTTTATTGATGTCGCACAGGCTTTTGAGAAAGTATGGCACGAAGGTCTTGTCCACAAATTAACACAAAATCTACCCACAAAAATCGTCAGCTACCTAGAGGAACAAAAATTTGTAGTAAGGGAAGGCAATTTTTCAAGCCCCCGCAGTCGATTGTAGCCGGAGTCCCTCAAGGCAGTATCTTCGGTCCTTTACTTTATTTAATATATGCCTCTGACTTACAGTTAAGCAGTAACATTCATACATCAACATTTGCGGATGATACAGCTTTTCTAAGCATTCATGAAAATCCTGTAGAAGCTTCTCGGAATCTACAAGGGTACATCTCAAAATTGGAAACATGGCTAAAACAATGGCGGATAAAAGTGAATGAGCAGAAATGTGTACATGTTACTTTTACTCTACGCAGGGAAACATGCCCGCCTATACAAATCAACACCGAGACTATACCGCAACACACTGTTGTCAAATATCTGCGCATTCATCTTGATTGTCGTTTAACATGGAAATCGCACATAGACGCAAAGTTGATCCAAATGAAACTAAAAGCAGCCCAAATGAATTGGCTTATTATATCTGGCGCTGAATTTACACCAAACAGTAGATTCTTGTATCTGAACAGCCCTTTTGACGTTATGAAAGTAGTTATTTCACGACTCCCTTCGTCCAGTTCCAGTTAGTGGTATGCATTTTTGAGGTCTAGTCTCGAAAAATGTTTTGCTCCTTGAAGTTTGGTCATAAAGGCATCGAATGTCGGAAGTGGATAATTCTCCCTCAATATTGCCAAATTGGCACGCCTCATATAGATGCATAGACGGATATCGCCGTTCCCTTTAAATACAACCACCACTGGAGATATCCAAGGGCTAGTTCGTACCACTGGCTCTATGATATCTTGTTTGACTGCTTCGTCCAATTTTTCTTCGACCTTTTCCTCTAACGCCGACGGTACTCTACGCAGTGGTTGTTGGACCGGTTTCACGGATTTATCAATTGACAGTGAAATTTTAATGCTATTAATTTTCGGAAATATTTGACTATCTTGGATTTGATTGATTCCAGGGCCTAATTTCAAAACGTTCAATCTGATGGCAGTATCTCGACCCAATAAAGATTGACCCCCATTCTCAATAACATAGAATGAGGAAATCAGGTTTAAAACTAAGTCTAGACCTATTACAAAAACTGTCTTAATCTTGAGCAGATCGTTTCTAGCATACGCACGAAACTGATTCTCAGATTCAGTTCTAACATTAGGCTAGCAATATCTAGATAGATATTTCGTTGGTAGCCATACCAACCTGTAAAAAATAAATAAAATTTAAAACATAAATACTTGAGTACGTGCTCAAATAAATGTACAATTTTGTAAACGAGAGATTTACTTTACATTTTTTGCCTTATAAATACTTTTAATGGCAACCAGCGGTTGTCTAATTGTATAGGTGTAGAAAAGTAAACACATTCATAATGGAAAAGTATTGTTGTGTGTGTTTGAAAAAATTTTTTAAAGGTTATTTTTATGCTTTGTAATTCAAAAAAATGCTTGTGAGTTTTTGTATAAATAGATGAGCTTTGGAATTTTTTAAACATAAAAGGTAAAACATCTACTGATGAATTGGTATAGCTACCAACGAAATATATATCTAGATATTGCTAACCCGCAACAAATAAATAAAATTTTAAACATAAATACTTGAGTACATGCTCAAATAAATGTAAAATTTTGTAACGGGGAGATTTGCTTTTCATTTTTGCCTTATAAAATACTTTTAATGGCAACCAGCGGTTGTCTAATTGTATAGGTGTAGAAAAGTAAACACATTCATAATGGAAAATTATTGTTGTGTGTGTTTGAAAAATTTTCTTAAAGGATATTTTTATGCTTTGTAATTCACAAAAATATGCTTGTGAGTTTTTGTATAAATAGATGAGCTTTGGAATTTTTTTAAACATAAAGGGTAAAACATCTACTGATGAATTGGTATAGCTACCAACGAAATATATATCTAGATATTGCTAACCCGCAACAAATAAATAAAATTTTAAACATAAATACTTGAGTCCATGCTCAAATAAATGTAAAATTTTGTAACGGGGAGATTTGCTTTTCATTTTTGCCTTATAAAATACTTTTAATGGCAACCAGCGGTTGTCTAATTGTATAGGTGTAGAAAAGTAAACACATTCCTAATGGAAAATTATTGTTGTGTGTGTTTGAAAAATTTTTTTAAAGGTTATTTTTATGCTTTGTAATTCACAAAAATATGCTTGTGAGTTTTTGTATAAATAGATGAGCTTTGGAATTTTTTAAACATAAAGGGTAAAACATCTACTGATGAATTGGTATAGCTACCAATGAAATATATATCTAGATATTGCTAACCCGCAACAAATAAATAAAAGTTATTAACATTTATTTGCATTATTCTAAATACACATCTGTTCAGCTTTAGTGTTGTTCGATATCTAACTCAATTCATTAAATAGCGTTGCCAGATCCTCACAAATATGTACATACTTCATATATATTTTTGTTGTTTTCTTTAAGTTGAAAAATATTAAAAAATATTCTATAGAACAGAATTTCCCAATAGGACCATCGGGTTTGCAGAAGGTAATAAAACTAATTGTTTAACTTGTTAAAATAACTGAATTGTTTTTTGATAACAGGGAGTGCAAAACATGGTTATATAACATCAACGTCAATTTTCGAACCAACGAAGAGGAACACGTGATGGTTTGTTTCTCAAACAAACGAATTGAAAATACTAAACAAATTGTAAAATAAGCATACCGGGTGCGGAAACTTTTTTCTAACACTATTGTGTTATAATTACACACTATACAAAATTTACGACGAATTATGAATCCCAATATTATTATTACTTTTTTTTATAAATTCAATTTCTTTTTTTACTGTTTGTTATTTTTTTTTTTTTACTACACATTTTTATATTATTATTTATTATATAATTTAATAATAATTTATTTTATATAATTTTAATAAACTGAAGTAATTAAAATTTAAATCGAAAAATATTTCTTTTCGTTAGCGATTACAAATATGACTGAAAAAATAGTAAAAAAAGACACGAAAACGATCAAAAATACGACTAAAAAACGACTTATAAAAGATTCGCAAACGATTAGAAATAGGACTGAAAAATAAATCGAAAAAGGCTCGAAAATAATTAGATATACGACTAAAAATGATTCGAATAAGACTCGCAAACAATCATAAATACGACTAAAAAATGACTCGAAAAAAACTCGCAAATCATTAAAAATATGAGTCATAAATTACTCGAAACTGATCAGAAAAGTGTGTAATAAAAGACTTCCCAAGAATCGTCGCGGGTAGGGAACCATTTTCTCCCGAGAAAACAAACATTTATGATCAGAAAATGAGCTCATATATGCTTATTTTAATCACGCAGAGGAGTCATAAATGACTCGAATATGATAAATTTTTTCATAAAATGCTTGTAGGGTAATAATAAGTAATGCAAATACATATATACATATGTATTAATGTTCGGTTAAACCGTATTAACCTCTATGTGTGCCTAGAATACTTTTTGAGAAAAAGTTATGTCTAATGGTAGTTAAAAAATCAAAAGATAGTGCAGATTCATTCAAATACCCAATGGGTGATAAATAATTAACATATGACCAACTAAAAAGTTTTCGGTTTTTATAAATATCCGATATAACTCTATTTTCATGAGAAGAAGTACTTGATATAAATTTTCGAAGGATGTCACAAACGTAGAGTCGAACAGGTGTAAGCTGATTGTTGTTGCGAATTCATCGATAAACTTATCAACTTCAGAATTTCACAAATTTCTAATAGCAACAGGAGAATGATGAGAAAGTCCCTCAATAATATCATTCCTAAATTTGTCCCAATTTGTTTTTTTTAACGAAGTGAATGTTGACGGAGGTTTTAACAAAAAATCTAAGTTTTGAAGAATTATATTTCTAATTTTAAAGGGAAGTGATCTGAAAAAGTAGAAAGACTATGAATTGTAAAATTTGGATTCATCAAATCAACAAAATTACTGCTTAATAAGAAATGATCAAGAAAAGAACTGCCATTAGGAAATGAAGGAAACCTGTTACAAACTCTAACAAAGTGTGATGAAAAATTTTGAAGCCAATTAAAAACACAATGCCATTTGAATTATTACAATTGTCGCCCCAAACCACATGTTTCGCATTAAAATCACCACCAATTAAAGTTCCATCATAATTATTGTAAAATCTAGCTAGAATGGATAGACCGTTATAAATTTTTGACTGATCGAAATTACAAGGTAAATAAAATGAACCAAGCAATTTTTTTTTGGTAATTTAATAATTTGAATGTTACAACTAAGTAATACATATGGAAATTTAATACCTGGAAAATAAACCCTAGAGCAATCATATCGATTTCATAAAATAACACCTACACCTTGGAGCTATTCTCCTTAAAGAGTATCCTTCAAAATTTAAGTTCTGATTTTCCCTGAAATGAGATTCCTGAATTAACGCAACATCAATACAATTAACATATTTAACAGATGTAATCTACGATTCTCCTCGATAAGGGATCTAACATTGAAAGTTACTAAATTTAAACGATTACGGACCATAATACATATTAATTTCATCCAAAATACCCATACACTGCTTCCTAGCAATATCCCTTGATAAAGATTTGTAACCTTTAATAAATTTTAGAATATTATAATCTAATATCAAAGGTTCTGATTCGCACAATGATTGACCAATTTTCATAAACTCTTGAATTTTTTTTTTTTTAAAACTTTATTATTTATTGAATCTTCAATTATAAATTGAAAAATCAATAAGTTTTTCAAATCTTAAATGTAAAAATACATTAATATCGCACCCTAAATACAAAAGGGTCACAACTCAAAATTTTCCACAACTGACTTTTTTCCATAAATTAATTCAGAGTACACATCTCTAACTGCGGCAAAAATTTCTTTCACATCACTATCTTCTTTAACTGGAAAAATACAGTTATGTCTATTTTAATGTTAAGTGTGTTGCTTCTGCACGAAAACAGTTTTTTGTCTCTCCTGAAAATTTTAGTATTTTGAGTTGTGACCCTTTTGTATTTAGGGTGCGATATGTTTAGCCAATGCTAAACAAAATTTTTAATTTCAACGGTTGATTTTTGTAGATATACATCTCTCGTGCACGACTGAGAAAAAGAGTATCACTCCTTCTCAACCTGGTGTGGCCTCTATAATTTAGAATATTGCGCGCAAGTGGATTTGGGTGCAACTCAAGTTTGTTAATGTATTTTTTCGCGTGTTTAGAAAATACTGTCTTTACCAAGGTCTTTCTGAATTTGCTAATTTCGGATATACCAGGGGGCTGCTGTTACATTACGTAGAATTTTATTTTGTCGCCTTTGAATTTTTTCTACATTCGATGCAGAGGCAGTGCCCCATATCTGGATTCCATAGGACCATATTGGTTTGAGGATTGCGTTGTATAATAGAAGTTTACAGTATAGGCTTAGTAAAGAATTTCTTCCCATAAGCCAATTCATTTGGGCTGCTGTTAATTTCATTTGGATCAACTTTGCGTCTTTATGCGATTTCCATGTTAAACGGTGATCAAGGTGAACGCCTAGATATTTGACTACAGTGTGTTGGGGAATAGTATCGGTGTTGATTTGTATAGGCGGCCATGTTTCCCTTCGCAACGTAAAAGTAACATGTACACATTTCTGCTCGTTAACTTTTATACGCCATTGTTTGAGCCATTTTTCCAATTTGGATATATACCCTTGTAAGTTGAAGAAGCTTCTACTGGATTTTCATCGACGCTTAAAAAAGCTGTATCATCAGCAAATGTTGATGTATGAATGTTATTGCTTAACGGTAAGTCAGAGGCATATATTAAGTACAGCAGGGGCCCGAACATGCTGCCTTGAGGGACTCCGGCTTCAATTGACTGCGGAGGGCTTAAAAAATTGCCTTCCCAAACCACAAAGTTACGTTCAATTAAATGATGATGTTTGCGGGTTGATTTTGTGTTAATTTGTGGATCTGAAATGGGGTAATTGGTGCTAAACAAAAAGTGTTTCGACGTGTAAAAATGGAATAAAAAGGAATTATAATAATTCTCGTATTCTATTTCTGTTAAACAGTTGATATTCTTTCCCAATTAGTATCCACTTTACATCAATTGTACAAATGGACTAACGAACGGCGATGAGAGGCTTAGTGGCCTTGAAATCGGTATACAGGTACGTCTGATTATACATATGTATATACAAATTTTTTTTTTTTTTTTTTGTGGTAGTTTTATTATTTATTGTATATTGAAACATCAATAAGATTTTCAAATCTTAAATCTAAAAATACATTAATATATGTTTAGCCAGTGCTAAACAAAATTTTTAATTCCAACTGTTGATTTTTGATGTTTTACATCTCTCGTGTACGGCTGAGAGAAAGAGTATCCCTCCTTCTCAACCGGGTGTGGCCTCTATAATTTAGAATGTTGCGCGCAAGTGGATTTGGGTGCAATACTAGTTTTTCAATATATTTTTTTGCGTGTTTTGAAAATACTGTCTTCACCAACGGAACATCGAGATCTTTGTGAATTCGCTGATTTCGGATATACCAGGGGGCTGCAGTAATTGTACGTAGAGTTTTGTTTTGTCGCCTTTGAATTTTTTCTACACTTGATGCTGAGGCAGTGCCCCATAACTGGATTCCATAGCCCCATATTGGTTTCAGGATCGCGTTGTATAACAAAAGTTTACAGTCAAGACTTAATATAGAATTTCTTCCAATAAGCAAATTCATTTGGGCTGCTTTTAATTTCATTTGTGTCAACTTTGCGTTTATATGCGATTTCGATGTTAAACGACGATCAAGATGAACGCCTAGATATTTTATTACAGTGTGTTGCGGTATAGTCTCTGTGTTGATTTGTATAGGCGGGCATGTTTCCCTGCGTAAAGTAAAAGTAACGTGTACACATTTCTGCTCATTCACTTTTATACGCCATTGTTTTAGCCATGTTTCCAATTTTGAGATGTACCCTTTTAGATTCCGGGAAGCTTCTACAGGATTTTCATGAACGCTTAGAAAAGCCGTATCATCAGCAAATGTTGACGTGTGAATGATACTGCTTAACGGTAAGTCAGAGGCATATATTAAATAAAGTAAAGGACCGAAGATACTGCCTTGATGGACTCCGGTTTCAATCGACTGCGGGGGGCTTGTAAAATTGCCTTTCTTAGCTACAAATTTTCATTCCTCTAGATAGCTTTTTATGAGCCTGACGATGTTTGCGGGTAGATTTTGTGTTAATTTGTGGACAAGACCTTCGTGCCATACCTTACCAAAGGCGTGTGCGACATCAATAAAAAGCGCTGAACAATATTTCTTTTTTTCAAAAGTTTCTCTTATAACATTCACAAGTATGTGAGTTTGTTCAATAGTGTTATGCTGACTGCGAAAACCGAATTGATGATCTAGAATACATGCAGTGCTAGTTACTATAGGAGTCAGCTTGCTCATGTAAAGTTTTTCAAAAAGTTTCGACATATTGGACAATAAACTAATAGGCCGATAGGATTCAACCTTTGTATGATCCTTACCGGGGTTTGGTAACATAGTAATCATCGAAACCTTCCATTCTGCCGGATAGTATTGCAGTCGTAAAATACTATGAAAGATGAATAGTATTATTTGTTTTGCAATGAAAGGCAATTCTTGCAGCATTTTTTTGCTTATTTTATCAATACCTGGTGCTTTTTTTGAGTTTAGACTTGTAATAGCCTTTTCAATCTCCACAATATTAAATCTTAGCGGAATTTCTGTTAAAGCGACGACTGGTGGCAGTTCAATAATATCAGCAGAAATATTTGGAGTAAATACCTTTTCTAATTGTTTAACAAAAAGAGCACCTTTTTCAGCATCAGTTCTTGCCCAGTCACCATTTGAAGCTCGTAATGGAGGTTTACATATCACCGGCTTTTTAAGTCCTCTGGCTTCACGCCACAGCGAATAATCTGTTGATGGTGTTGCATCGAGTTCTTGCAGAAATTTTTGCAGCGATGCTGTTTTTTGTGTTTGCAAAACTTTTCTAAGCTGCTTGGTACACTCCTTAAGCCTTAGTTTTAGATGAGGCGATCTGTATCGTTGCCATTCTCGTCGAGCTCTCCGTTTTTCGGTCAATAGCCTTTCTATATCTGCACAAAAAATATTGTTAAATCTCGCTTGTTGTTTTGGTTGAATTGAAGAATCATTAAGAGCAGCTTGTTTAGCATGTGCTTCAAACTACCTAATAGAATTTTCTATGTCAGTATGTTTTCTCAATGCCATATTTTCCGTGCAATGAGCACTCAAATATTTTTTGTATTTCAGCCAGTTAATACGTGCAGATGTCAGCGGTTAATCACATGTTGGTCTTGCGGTTGTGTGTGAGTAAATAGTGATAATAGTAGGCGAATGATCTGAAGACAAATCCAAAGATGCTTCTACTTCCATCATTTCGCTGGGCACACCTTTCGAGATTCCAAAGTCGATAACATCAGGAATTTTTTGTCGATCCGTTGGCCAATATGTTGGCTGACCACTTGAAACTACAATCAAACTCATTTTTGAAATTGTTTCAAACAAAACACGACCCTTAGGACTGATTAAACGTGAACCCCAAAAAGTGTGTTTAGCATTGTAGTCGCCAGCTGCTAGAAAACGGGACCCCAGTGTTGTATAAAATGCGATATATTGACTCTCTGAAATTGAAAACCTGGGAGGAGAATAAACAGATGATATTACAAGCTTTTGATAAAAATTTTCAATACAGATATTTGTTGCTTGAAGATATTCTTTACGAAGGTCATTTAGCAGGTAGTGTTTTATTCGAGTTTTTATTAGGATTCCAGAGCCACAACAAGCTCTACCTCGAGGATCCTTAGTATCGTAGAAATTATATCCACTAATTTTAAAATAGCTTCGAGACGTTAAATGAGTTTCTGAGATAAGCATAACATCGATTTGTTTATCCAGAAGAAAATATTCTATTTCATTTTTATGTTGGCAGATGCCGTTTGCGTTCCAAAAACAGATTCTTAAGTTCATGGTTTTTTCAATACAGCCTGCAACAAGGTAGAATGCATTTTCAACATTTCCTGCATCATACAGGACATGTTGAGAGTAAATGTATTTACTGTTTGTATTAGGATCTCTATCGAGGCTTCAATACGACTAAAATTATGCCCTGATTCTTCATTAGCTGGTACAGTTTTTTGCGCCGGAGTCTGGTTACTCTTTAAAATATTAGCGTATGAAAATTGACTATTAGGTTTTTGTTGAGTAAGAGTCGTGTTAGACTTTAAAACATTTGAGTATTGATTATGGCTAGTCGACGGTTGAGGTAACTGAGGGTACTTTAAAGGGGTGTTGGGCTGATCGGGAGTAGCATTTGTTTTTCTGTTCGACGAATTTTTAAAAAAAAGAGTAAAGAGGGCAGCCTCTATAGTTAGCAGTGTGGTTTCCACTGCAATTGCCGCATTTTTTGCCTTGGTATAACCTCTTATTTTGTCACAGTTAGCGGTACTGTGCAACTCACCACATACAACGCAGACGGTAGGCAACTTGCAATAAGTTTTGGTATGGCCAAATTCTTGACAGTTCATGCATTGGATAGGTCCATTGTTTTTATGTGGCATCTCAACTGTAACTCTTCTGTGTAACAAGTACTTTAGATTATAGATTGGGTGCGATTCATTTTTTTTAATTTTCAAGTCACCTGGCTGTAGCTTGACTCTAAAAATAGGTTGGGGGATTTTATCCTTGACTTGAAAAATTTTTTTTTCTTATATATTTTTTTATGCGACGATTATAAAAACGCGTCTGTTCACTACGAGAGTTGAAGTATCATGAACTAATGTTTGGCAAAATAAATACTATTAGTAATTTGAATTTTCATTAATTCAATAAAACTGAACTTAAGCCTAATAATAATAATTTCTCATGTAAAAATTATTTTGGTTTTAAATTCGTAACGATTATGTGCGTAACCATAAATTTATAAGACATGATGCGAAAGTTGCCAAATATTTCAGTTATTTTAAAAAAAAATAGATATTGAAAACCATGTCGGTTAAAGTGATTTCGCGGCTAAGGCTCGATATACCTAATGTTAAATCTGCTACTTTTTAATTTCAAATACACCTTTAATACAATATTATGATAAGAGTTTCTAAAATATTTTAAAAAATATATACATATTTACCGTATTATCTCTTAGACATATTATTTGCGTTTTCATAAAAAAACATCCTTTTAAATTTTTGGCATACGGTAATACATGTATTACCATGTAAATACACCTTTAATGTAATATATTTTTTGGATTTGAAAATAAATGAGCTTTATTAATTTCGGCAATATATTTTACAATTCATTACCCTGCAATCAAATACTTTTACTTTCCCCTTAAATAAAACACACATTTGTGTAAAAATTGCTATTTTCTGAACTATCACTAAGTCAAGCGAAAATTAATTGTATAAGTACTTTATAGATGTAAATAACTTTGCAACGGACATCCCTTAACGGTTTAAATGCAACATGAATGTATTAAGGGTGTCTAAACCTTATTATATCCAAAAATGTTGGTACAAGCTTACTATTAATTAAAAACAAAGATTTGGGGTAGGCGAGCATTACTTTCTTTTAACGTTGTACTATGTGTGATAGCACTTGAGAGAAGTTAAAAGTTTTAAGCACATGTCAAAGGAGAATTTATGGCCAACGGCAGACATAATATACATAAGTATGTACAAAAAGAATAAAAAAATGCCTTGCCCTTTAGCCCCAAACAATAATTTACAAATAAACTGCGCATTGTCTAAGAAGAAGCAAATACATCTATCAATATATCAATATAATCTATCAATATAATTAATAGGCAATTGGTTTTTTTGTGCTGCCCTTTATGCATACATTATAAAATCGACTTCTACCAAATTTGAGATATTTTTTTCACAGAATTGAAAAAGGTATTATGGGTTTTTGTCGGTTCAGTATTTTTTAACCTATAAGCGTTTTGTTGCTACTACACATTCACACTTATTACTAATGCAGGCTACATTAGTAATCATAAATGTACACACATCCACGTTTATGTGCAAAATAACCCTCCAGTTTTAAAAGTAGAAATTGACTCCAAATCGTTAGGTAGTTCACCTTTAGTTTCTCTCACTGATGTACATGTACGCGCACTCAGAATATGCATAAATGTTAATGCCTTTAACCCAAACTTTTTTTACGAGTGAAAAAAAACTGAAAATCAACAAAAAAATAAAAAAAAATTTATGTATGTATGTAAGTGTTATGATTTTTTGTTGGAGTACAATTAGAATTTCGTGGTCAGTGAATGTTAAATTTTTAGTAAAAAGAGTTTATTTTTTTTTAGGAAGGTAAAATGAGCATAAAAAAAGAAAAATTACAATTAATTGTGAAATTATATAAATATTGAAAAAGCAATTTGATAAATAAACAAAAATCTAAAATATTTAATTTTCTGAGTATTTTCATTAAGGAAATATGTATCATTAGTGATCTTACTGGTACATTACGACTAGCGAAATAGTTGTGTTTTGCTGACTAGTAAATTCAACGATTTGATCGTATCAATTACCTACCGTCAATGTCATCCCCATGTTAAAATCGTCAGTCGAGTGCATTGCTAGTAGTTAGTCTGGTAGTTAGTGGTAACGGCTGGTAGTTAGCGAAATAGCTAGTCATTCGCTATCTACGCCGACTGCAGGGAAAGATCATGCATTAGTGGTGGCAATTGTTGAGTATTGGGCAACGAGTATAGAGGAGAGAACAGTTTGAGTGCCTTATTTTATGCTTTTGAATGCAATCACAAAAAATGTGCATATTGTTGTCAATTAGCATCATTTCAGTTAAACAACACATGACACAATTGAGAAAAAAATTAATATGACGAATAACATGCCTTGCATTGCATGTCTTCTGTTAATAACACCTAAAACTTACTAAAGCAACGAATAACAAACGATTTGTATGAATGGTCGCAATACTTATTGAATAAAACGTAAAATTATTTTCTTTGAAACATTTTACTATATTTTTGGGGTTTCTTTTTTTCACTTTAACACTAAAAAAATTAGAAAATATATACATACATACATATTTCATATTTAATTAAAAAATATAAAATTAAAGTTCCAGAAATTTCGTTTTTACAGGATATGATATGAAAAATACTTTTAAGTAGATGAAAAATTAAAAAAAAATTAAATGCATATTTAATTTAAAAGAATGAAAAATAAGAGTAAAATAGCTTTATTACAAGAAATATATAATTAAGAAATAACATGAAGCATCTAAGACAAGGCTAAAAACCATTTATCAACTCGAATAACAACAGAACTTAACTCTATTGAGTTATATGGGAAATGACAACAGTTCACGAACTTCTTATGTATATAAATTTTTAGGCTTAAGATTTGTTATTAGTCGATTTGATAAATGTTTGTTACTCCTTATTTTACAATTTTGAGAAGACCAATTACATATGGGCACTTCCAAGATTGTAAACGGGACATTCGCACACGTTTATATTGACAAAACTGTAAAAAACAACCTGATTTTCATTTTTTAAATTAATGATTATTTTAAATCACAATTAGCTTTTTAATTTCCGCAAATAAAATTTTTCGCTTACTGTCGTGGTTTCCGAGATAATTGCAAAAAGCCAGTGATTGTAAACGGGAAAAAAATGAAAGTGGGTTTTAAGGGGTAACCGTTTAAACAGTGATTTCTGCGAAACCTGACACAATATTTTATTGGGATTATTTTAAAATGTTGCGTACTAATGTGCCCTAAAAATGGTTTCGATTTCAAAATAAAATATGAATTACATTTTTTTAAATAAATTGTTAAAGAAATTGTAAACGGGACATTGTAAACGGGACAATTTTTCCACCATGATTTAAAATTTTTTTATGTTGCTATTTATAATCCTTTATATAAGAAACTTAATAAAAAATGTTTTTCAGATCATAAATATGCCTTAGATTAGAGTATTGTTGTTCCAAATGCATATTTTCTAATAGACACAAGTATGTGCTAAAAGTTGTAGTACTTCGTTTACCAAAGAAATTTTTTTTCTTCGCTGGATCAGTTTGAAGACTTTTCAGGAACCTCTTATAATTTTTTTTATTGTCTTCACACCTTTTATTTTCCATCTGTTTAAAAATATTTATTTAAATTAAAAAAAATTCTTAATTCTTAAAACAAGTATACTAACGATTGTAAAACGGTGCTCAAAGGAGCACTAACAAACCAAAAAAAAGTTGTTGTTGTAAATGTTTCAATTTTCGATTTTTTTAACAAATTCACTACTTTAGCTTTAAACTTTAATTTGCAAACTGATTCGATCAATGATCACCGAGTACTAAAACTAACAGCCATACCTAAACAAGAGCGGCAAGCGTTTTTTAGCTGTCAAAAGTTCTCATGCCCATACAATTTGTATGGAGCATCCCGAAATAACGCGGCGGCAAAATTTTGCAATTGGAAAATCCGATTTTGAAAGCGCGTTTAATAGTGAAGTTAGCTGCAAAAGACAAGCACTCATGATACATTGACTATAAGGTAGTCTTACAAGCCCAAGCTGACAATTCTTGTAAATTACTTGTTTTTTATTTGAAGAGTTAAATTTTGATTTGTATTTACGTATTTTTTCGTATTTGAATGAGTAATTTTTATTTATATTTTAGTCACAGGTTGAAACATGCACACATACACATTTATACTTTTGACTTCTGAGGAATTTTTTTGTTGTGTTTGTTGTAGAGATGCATGTATTATTAGGTTATGAGTATACTATTATAATCAGGGTTGTTATATATTTTGTAATAACTCTGTTTTTATGACAAAGCGTTGACGCTCGTGTTTAGGAATGGTATATCAGCGTTAACGCTAGGCGGTAGAAAACGTTCCGCTTTCCGCTCTTGTTTAAGTATGGCTGTATATGCCTTTTTTTGATTGTAAACGGGACAGAGAAGTAGCATGTAAGACATAAGTAAAATTGTTACCGTTACTTAGACTTTTTTCGATCCCTTCTATTTTTTTCTTTACGCTTTGGTGTTTATACAATAACTTAGTAAGAAGAGTGCGAACTATATTATACTAAACACTGAAAAAAAAATTGCAAAAATTAGACAAATAGAGGTGAAATGCAATAATATTAATTTTACATCATTCAGGTCGATTTTTTTGAAATAAACAAAAAAAAAACAACAAAATTTTTATATATTAAAGCAAATATAAGCAATTCTCTAAATAAATCTTGAAAAGAAAAATTTTTTTTTTCCATTTTTTAAATTTGGTCCGTGGTTGACGTTTTTTTGGAAATAGCCATATGTAATACTAAGTTTGTTTATATTTACAAACTGAATTCAAAAACAGTATATTAGAGCTATGCTCTATATCGCGCGTTGTGAAAGGGGGCTAGACGGAAAAAATTCTCACGAAAAGTTGTAACGACACTTTTTGCTATAAGCTATTGTACTGTATTGTATTTAAAATCACGACGAGAATATATCGATGGCTTCATTCCAGAGTACGCTAAGTCTAAAAAGTGAATTTTACAGGAGACGCGTTCAAAGTTTATTTGGAATTTCTCAAAGGCCGTATAAGATAGAAATTCACTTTTTTCGGCGTTAAAAGTTTTGATCTGCGTTTTCGCGGATAATAAAAAAAGGAAGACTTTTGTCTTTTGTGGTTGAGTTTCTACTGACTTTATTATTATTTTTCTTGCCTTAAAATAGATTACAATTGTGTTTTTTTCAATATAATTTTGCTTATAAAGTAAAGTTATAAACTTTGTTTTTTCAATATAATTTTGCTTACGAAGTAAAATTATATTTAGAGCGCAAAACAAACATTTCGTGGAATTCTGTATGCAAGTGTTTTACCTGTACAAACAAAAGTATTGAATTGCATTTTCGTTTGGGAACGGAAATGCAATTTTTATTGAAAAGTTTAAATTATATTAATTTTATTAAAATCGAACAAAAGTTTAACGTTTCTTGGAATTCTGTCTGCAAGTGTTTTACTTGCGTAAACAAAAGTATTGAATTGCATTTTCGTTTGGGAACGGAAATGCAATTTTTATTAAAAAGTTTAAATTATATTCACCCTCGTTATGGGAATAACGGGTGGTACTGTAACAGTTAAAATCATATTTATTGTAGAATTTTTTTAGTGTGTACGAATTATAAATACTGGTAGTAGAACATGGTTACAAATGACTTAGGCCAATTTAGAATGTACAAAACTTTTTGCGTTGTTCATCCAAGTGGACTTAGCATCTTTTTCTTTTTATACGCTGACGACTTTCTCTAAACTAAACTGTTCTATGTTTAGTTACACGCGCGAACTGTTTTTGTTTATTCAGGGAATAACATGCTAAGTACACATAGCGACACTCAAAAATGTACCTAGTGTATGCTAAGTAGGCTTAAGCTAAGATCCCACTATCGGCGCAATGCACCAATTTTCGTCGCAATTCATGTGCCGATAGTGTGACCGCACACAATTTTTCAAAATGCGACAATCTGCGCCGAAATTGTGCTGAGTATGGACAATCAAAATCAACCTTGATGCGCCGATAATGTGAACCTACTATTGCACAATGTTAAGCAATCAATTTGTAAAAAAATGCGCCGATTTTTGTCGGCCACTCGTGCGCCGATCAAAGTCGACAACCAGTGCCGATACACGGGCTGGAAAACCGAATTTTGAAATTGCACCACCTTGTAAAACTATTTTTTTTAAGCTTAGTTGTACCAAAATTAATTTTTTATTATCTTTTATGCATTTAAATTTTATTTATTTGTTGTGGGTTAGCATATCTACATATGTATATGCAAAAAATTAATAAAAATTTTAAAAACAAATTCTTGAGTATTTGCTCGAATAAATGTTATATTTTATTCATATTTTTTTAAAAAATTGTTATGCGTTAGGTAATCTATGTACATATATGCATTTCGTTGTTAGCTTAATACCAACTCATAAGTAGATATTTACTATTCATATTTAAAAGGTTCCAAAACTCATCTTCTCATACATAAACTCGCAATAAAAAGTTTTCGAATTACTAAAGCATACGCAAAATTGCTTTTAAAAAACTTTAAAAACATTACACAAATAATTTTTTTTCATTCGATATAAATCTGTTTACTTTTCTTATAACTTTTATACAGTTACACAACCTTTTGTTGGCAATAAAAGTTTTTATAAGGCAAAATAAAAACAAACTTCCCTTTTACAAAATATAACCTTTTACTCAAGTATTTATGTTTTTGGTAAGGATCAACTGATGAGTTGGTATTTAACTACCAACGAAATGCATATATGTAAATTAGCTAACCCATAACAAGTAATAATATTTTAAAAACATATATTCCTAAGTATTTGTGCGAATAAAATGTTATATTATATATATATACATATATATACATATATTAAAACATTTAATATAACATTTGTACTGTTAAACAGAAAAAAAACGATTTTACCATCCCTGAAAACATCTGTTTACAAAATAACAAGAATAGAAGTACGTGCTGCGTAGTAGTAAATTCAATTAAAATTCATTAATTTTTTATTATTATATACATATAAATACTCCTATACTAATTACATACATATATACACAATATATACGGCCAAAGCAGTTTTCTCTTTTTCATTGTAATAAATGCCGAAAATTAAACTGTATTTGCCAACAAGCAAATAAACAACCCAGTTGGCCAAGTCTTTAAGACATCTTTAACGACGGGTACAAGACAATAGTAAGTCGTAGAAGACATACTGAAGACAGCTCCATACATATCGTGGACGAAATTTTCATACAAATGGCGGCGAGGTCACCCAAGACGAGATGAGCGACAATGTCGCTCAGTTTGTCGTTGACCTTTTCCCAATGCCATGTTCTTTAACAATTTCATCGACGACTATTTAAAGTACAATACCTCCACATTGTCACTTAAGACTATAGAAAGGACAATATCCATCATCTTGTCGTCGACGACTACATAAGCGATATAGTTGCAATCTGATCGTTAACGACTATTCTGGCGAATTTGTCTCTCAAAGTGTATTCACGTCTTGTGTAACCCCCGCAATTAAATAAAAAGTAAACAGAAATTTTATATTTGCAACTTAAATTTTATTTCAGTACTTTTTTATAATTACATAAACATTTAATTAAATTAACAAACATAAACATTCAATTGCTAAATTAGCGAAAACGAATTAACATTATAATTAATTATATTGTAAAAATAATAAATATGCTTTAAGTTTAAAGTTTAAAATAACATATCTTCAATTATTTTCCTTATTACTACCTTTTCTGGAATTTTCTTTATTTGTAGTATTTTTAACTCTACGACAAACTGTACGCAGCTCTTTCACAAACTCTTCATAGCTCTGGTTTTCGTCCTTTGTGGCTTCTATTTAAATTTTTTTTTTAGATTTAGCTTCTAAAATAACATCAATCATCAAATTATTTTATTTACTTACCAAAGATAGCATTTAATACGTGTCCATAATTTTTCAGTGATTTTTTCCCCTTTGTGCCATCGTAGTTATACTTCATAATTATATTCTTCCCCAAAATTCTCTTAATATTTTTTATGCTGCCGGCTAGATTTCGTTTCATAGCATTTATCTGAAATAAAATATTTTTACATTAATTTTAAGAATCTACAGTTAAGTTGATATGCATATACTTAGGTATACTTACAATCTGCATCCCGTCTTCTGATGCTAGCTTTTCCTCCAAATCTACTAACTTATCTTCGGAATCTATTGGGAATAGCGTTTGGCTTGCTTGGAACATACCGAGATTTCGACGAAGTAAAACGTTATTTTCGGCAAAAATTTTTGTGATTTCATCCTGTCGAGCTATTACCAGCGCTAGTTTGTTTTTCAGCTCATTTATATTATAATTTATTTCATCCTGTCGTACTATTAGCAGCTCTATTTTTCTTTTCAGTTCATTTATGTCATTATTTATTATTTGTTCCATTATTTTATAATATTTTGAGGGATAGCTTAACAATAAAAATGCTATAATATAAAGTACATAAATTAATTAAATACAATTATGTAGTATTGGAAGTAAGATAAAATTGGTTTTGTAGGGCAGACACATCATTTTGCATTTGATTGCATTGATATCGATCTCAAATTCTTTATCTCCTTGTAAGCTTTCAATCAGCACAATTCCTAATTGTTTGGATGGAATAGGCAGAACGTAAAATTTTTTTGTATTCTGAAGCTTTACCCCGTACAAAGTGTTACCTTGAATTCGTATGATTTTAATAACTGCCCCCATGTCACCGTTCGTTTGGTTTTTTAACAAACTAAAATTGTTTGGCAAATTTGTGCTCAAATAGCAATTTGTGGTTTTGAGCTTCAAGAGTTTCCCTTTTCTTTTATCGCAACTTATTTCTTTTCTTTCAGTTACTATAGAACGGGATTCAAAATGTTTTCTAATTTGTTGTAAAATTTGATTGGGCTTCTTAACACATTTTTTTATGGACTGCATAAAATTTTCGAAATCGTATGCTGTAAAGCTTGTAAGCAGCCCCATTTCTCTGACACAGTCGCACAAAGCAAGTTATGTACATTGTACGTCAAATACTTTTCTCCATATATACTGGAATAAAATGCAACAAAATCCCGCAATAGAGTTTCAGAAGCATCTAAATTATTTTCAAAAGAATAAGGACAACAAAGAAGCCGATAGGCGCAATGAAGTAGAAGAAAGTGGTAGTAGGTATCATCATTTACAATGTCTTTAATGAGTACTATACCTGTATAAAGTAAAAACTGGCGATACTCTGTAGCTTTCCACTTTTTCAACTCTTCTATTGGGCGAGGAGTGCGGCCGAATTCTCTCGGAATAAACCCTACTATTGATAAGAAACCATTTGTCATTAAAGTTCTTTCATTAGGATTCATACTTTTAATTAATAAATTTAAAATTTTTTTCGTTACACCTAAATCTATCATATGCATGGGGTCAATTGGAAATTGTGTGACCATTTTAATGTTCGCTTCTTCTAGATTTGTTAGATTACTTCGAAACATAACAGAATGATGCTCAGGATGTGCTCTACTTTTAAACATAGCATCAGTCCTCCTTTCCCCAATAACATCAGAGTACACAGTAACTTTGTCCACCTTCCTGCCAACTTGCGTGCACCTGCTACAACCATGAAATCCATTATGACCGACGCATCCTGTAACGAATGCTCTGGCTGGAGCGTCGCAAATAAAGGCCCTTACAACTACAATTATATTTTTGTTTTTGTAGGAAATGCCATTGACAAAGAGATCTTTTAATTCAACTACAAAGTCGTGCAGGTAGGAGTTGATGCATACGGGTTTCTTGATTCCGCAGTAAATTCCGATTGGAAACAAGCAATCTACATTTAAATTTATTATTTTGCCTAATATCGGCCACAACCCTACGGAACTGCTTTTAAAAAGTGGTAATCCGTCTATCCCAATATCAAGTTGAATCTCCTTAACATTATAGAGTAATTCATCTAACTTCAGTATTTGCTTCTTAAGACCAAAATGATAATATGTGCCTGGGTTCACTGTACGAGTCAAAAATGGTGTTAATTTATCATACAGAAGCTTTTTTGTATTTTTAGGTACAGCAATACCGTCTTCATATAAAACATTTAAAATATCGTCACCTAACTTTCTTCCTACATGGTGTTTAAAAAAAATACGCTTTAACTTTTCACTCAAATCGGGCTTTATCTTTTTTTCTTTATCTTTCCGAACAATTTCTCCCACTTCAACATTATTGTCATGTACATACAAACTGTTACTTCCACCTGCTCTATCAAGCCTTTCCAAAAAAACTAATTTTTGGCGTTGAATATCACGTTGTATAGATCTTACTGAAGACATTTTTACATTTTACAATGTTACTAGTTATAAAAAAATAGTTTATATATACCACTTACTGACTTACAAAAGTAATATTATTTAATAATATTTATTTAATATTATTTTCACTTAAATGTTCTTTCAACTTCTGATGTTTTTACTCAACTAAATATTAAGCAGCTACGCATTTTATTTCTTATGTTGTCCCTTTTCAAAGTGCCGTTGTTTTTTATTTTTTTTTTTTGTTTTCTTGTTTGCACTTCACATTTACAGACTTTGTCGATCATCTTATTGTTATTAAAGACTAAACGCGTGAATTTGTCGCTCAGATTGTCCCCAACGAAGTTGTATTATAGAGAACAAAGCTTTATTAGAGACAAAACGAGGGACATTGTCGCTCAGATTGTCTTCAACAAAAGTTCAATTGAAGAGATAACGTAGACATTGTCGATCAGATAGTAATGAACGACGATTTCCTTTATATTGTCGACTAGAAAACCTAACCGACAGACGACATGTCGTGCATTAATCGTCGAAGGCAATGTCGTCTACGACGATTTGGCCAACTGGGAAACGCATATACATATACATACATACATACTCGTACATACAATACATACATACTCGTACATACAATACATACATGATTTAATTTGCCCAATAATGCACGATAGTGTAATCGCATTGTACCGATTATTGTCGCAATTGAGATTTGTCCGATATGAGCCGAAAAATATTGTCGCAATATGCGACGATAATGGGACCGCCCAAAAATTAATTGTGCAATGCTTTTACATGTGTGCAGATATAGCACGATAAAAATTGTCGCAGATTGTGCTGTTTGCGCCGATAGTGGGGTCTTAGCTTTAGAAAGCATAACAACAATAAATGCCCTTTCTAAAGAATGCTATGTTAACTTAGTTTTAAAAAAAATTTTACAGTTCTCTTCCAAACAATACTGAATGTACTTAGCCCTTTTCGGAATGCAAGTTTTTTAAAACTTAAGTCGTAGGCTAGGTACAATTGTGAGCATAACATTTGATAGGGTTGTCCGATAAATTCGAGCTTTCGACAGGACTCAAGTTACATCGATCGAAATTCAAATAAACAAACTCCTTCAAAACATGCTAAGTCGACTTAGCATACTCTGGAATTAAGCCATTGATATGTATGTAGATATGTATATGGCGTGTTACTCACATTCAACTGCAATAACAAAAGCAAAATGTTATACATATATACTCATATGAATACATACTTATGAATGTACATATGTTAGTGTTTCGTTTTTGTTCTGCTTTGTGTTGCTGAGTTGCCGAGCTACCCACCAAACAAAACGTCAAGCGTTTGAAATATTATGCTTTGATGAATGTAGTACAAATTAGGCCAACAAAATTAATTGAAAATAATTTTTGGTTTTTTCCATTAAATATATATTATATTATTTAAAAACTTAACTAAAATTTTTAAAATATGAATTAAATTTCTTAAAACAATGTCATAAACTCAGAAAAAATATTAAATATTCACACATTTTATGTAAGTACATATATACCTAATGGGCATAGCTCTAACCGGGTGTCCTAAGACACCTCTCTTCTTTTTTATTCACTGATTTCGGGGCCACTGATTTCAGTAATTAAATTGCCTGCCGCAGAAAAAACTCTCTCCGAGGCAGCACTACTGGTAGGGATAGCTAAAATTTGTTTCGCAAGATTTTATGCGATTTGATATTGTTGTGGGATCTGGTATTAGGTCCAATATATCCGCTTGACTCCCATATTTTGCTCCGATATTTATAAGAGCTTAAGCTAGTTTTATAAACCCCTTGCCACTAACGGCAGAAAATGGGCGACATTCCTCTACAACCCACTGGGCGCATACATTTATAAAATCTTTGTCAAAACTGCTGACTTTTTTTAATTTAGTACTAGAGTTTTGCTCTACGTAGCATTTGTGCCGAATTAAATTTAATGTTTGTTTTCCATTGTATTTATACAAGTGATTACACTTTTCGCAATGCACGAATCCATTAATTATTTCGTTATGCTCATTTTGTATGAGAGACAAAATTTTCCATATACATACATATTACTTTTTCTGTTTTCTTTAATAGTGCAAAAAACACCTGTATTTATTTTTGCCAAAATTTCTTCACACTGCATTTTTTAATATCTACTCGAAAAGGTCAACGAATACTAAACGAATGGTGCGATTGGTTTTATTTGTTTAATGCGTTATATCTTTATTTCGTTGCTTGACATGTAACGGCATTATTAAAATGAGTGGTACAAAGGCAATCATCAAAAACAATTAATGTACATAAGTACATATATGTATATGTATATAAGGTGACCAACTATACTCATTTACTGAGTTTTGTACTCTTTTTTCGCAAACCGTACTCTTTTCAAATACTGTACTCTGAAAGTACTCATTTGTATAATTTTATACTCATTTGTTTTTCTAAAACATTTTTTCATTTTTACCCGTTTTTACCTTATTTCCATGGGCTCACAGTGGCATGATGTAATAAACAAGGTGGCAGCAGGAGAAAACAAGAACTTGGCAGCACGAGAAAAAGTAACGGCTAGCTAACTTAAGCTGTCAAAAATATAACCAGAAAAACAGCTCTTTGACATTTGAAGCGACCTAATAAGTAGAGCCAAAAATAGTAAGCTTTCGTAGCGCTGCCATCTTGTTTATTGCATCATGCACATTACTTTTGATGTTTTCAGAGTTGGCATCACTGCTACGGCATGCCTGACAGCCTTGACGTATGCGTAGTATGTACGGAAAAGTTTTATGGGAATTCCCTTTCTGTTTAATTAATTTGAAGTTAGAGAAAACCATGGTCTAATAATCAGGTCTGCGCAAGAAGGAATATGGTTTTTGTAGGGTTGTGTTTTGACCGTTAAATAATCTGCAAAAAATAGTAAACTGCGCAATCTTGTCAAAAGTTGCTTACATTTTTGGCCGGCATCTTGAATATTTTTGTTTACGTTATGCTTTTTATTTTTGCATAACCAATAAATACATACATATGTACAAACCACATTTTATTTTAGGGAATGATTATTGGAGCAGTGAGAAGTCGCAACTTTCTGTAAAAACATTATCTGCCGTCTTAACAGTCAAATTTAATATGCAAAATGAAAGTTGTTCGGATGTGGCTACATTATTAGACGAACATCCTCGTTTAACAAAAAAAATCCACTCCGAAGAAAAATATGTTTTTAAAAGAAAATAAAGTTTTTATCGTTTTTTCATCTTTTTTTTTCACCTATGAAATACTTGCAAAGTGTACTCTTTTTGGATAAAAAATAGTTGGTCACCTTAATGTATAGCAATAGCATTAGTTATTGTTGTTGAGTGAATCATGGTGGAATAATCAGGTGTGCGCAAGAAGGAATATGGTTTTTTGTAGGGTTGTGTTTTGACCGTTAAAAAAATGGAAAAGTATGCTTTTCTTGTCAAAAGTTGTTTACATTTTTGGCCGCCATCATGAATATTTTTGTTTACGTTATGCTTTTTGTTTTTGCATAACCAATAAATACATACAAAACAACTTTTGTTTTGTTTTGTATACAGCTTTGTTTTGACAATTTTAAATTAGTTTTACACAAACAAAATGCATGTCGTTTTTTATTGTTGTATTCTTACGTGCACCTTATTATTCCACCATGGAGTGAATGTATGAAGGCACACATAAAACGAATGCTGTATTCTATTTTCTGATATACATATGTACATATGTATGTACATACATACATATATACATATGTACATATTTCATATCACTTGTTGGATGATGTTTAAAAGCGAAGTGCAATTTTCCTTTTTTTTAATTGTTGCATAATTTTTTAAACAAATACAAATTTAAAACAAAAGTATACATATAGGGAATTAAAGAGAGCTAGACCATTTCTGGTGCCAAAAGCACCAAAAAAGGTGTGAAAATCCTAAGTAAACAAACTGATAAGGATTGCAGGTGTTCATGTGAGGTGTGAAAATTCTAAATAAACAAAACTGATAAGGTGTCTAGCTATGTACTTATATTAGTGTGTACCAAAAAAAAATTTTTCTTGTTCCCCCACCTTTTTTTGAAAGCTTATAGGGTAAAGTATTTTTGTGATTTTTTTCAGATTTTTCGGAAGAGGTTTAGAGGTCGCTAAAATCGAATTTAACCAAAAAATCGGGTTTTCTCGACTTATTTTGAATTTTGCGCATTACTCGGCCCATTAGCACGATTTTCTTTGTTACTAAGTCAATTTTTTTAAAGAAAACTGTTCAAACTTTACTTCTCTGTGCAGATATTATAAGTTTCGGTAATATTTTTGCTCATTTGGGTACCCTTTATGACATTTTTTTATAAATTTAGCATAAATTTTAAAAATAATGCTTTGTAACTTTTAAAATTTCTATTGAAGTTAAAAAAACTAATGATTCAGTTTAAAATGTGGATAAATTCTGAGTCATTTAAAAAAATAAATATTGAATTTGCTCTTACCGTTCCAAAGTTATACCCTTTTTAAGTTTTGTACTCATTTACACATGTACACAAATCCGATACATATCTGGCAAACACATTACAATATTTTTAATTTCACAAAATGAGTATTTATTATTTTTTAATAGATTTTTGTATACTTATACACAAAATGAGTACAAAATTTAAAAAGGGTATAACTTTGGAACGGTAAGAGCAAATTCAATATTTATTTTTTTAAATGACTCAGAATTTATCCACATTTTAAACTGAATCATTAGTTTTTTTAACTTCAATAGAAATTTTAAAAGTTACAAAGCATTATTTTTAAAATTTATGCTAAATTTACAAAAAAATGTCATAAAGGGTACCCAAATGAGCAAAAATATTACCGAAACTTATAATATCTGCACAGAGAAGTAAAGTTTGAACAGTTTTCTTTAAAAAAATTGACTTAGTTAGAAAGAAAATCGTGCTAATGGGCCGAGTAATGCGCAAAATTCAAAATAAGTCGAGAAAACCCGATTTTTTGGTTAAATTCGATTTTAGCGACCTCTAAACCTCTTCCGAAAAATCTGAAAAAAATCACAAAAATACTTTACCCTATAAGCTTTCAAAAAAAGGTGGGGGACCTATAAAAATCGAAAAAAATTTTTTTTTTGGGACCCACTAATGTATATACATATTAATGACTGCGGGGGTTCAGATAAGTGCAAAGGACAGGAGGAAGAGAAATTAACAAAAAGGAAAGATTGTATAACTTGACGTTAGAATATTGATAAGAATAGTACTAGTGAGTTGATCATGGAATATGTATACAACTGCAGACTTGCATTTGTCAGTTTTATATTGTTTCGAGGTTGAATAAAAATTTAATGAGTTAATGTATTGTGAGATAGAAATTAAAATGATTGTAGGTGTTGAGGTGAGGTGCAGAGATCATACATACATATATGTCAAACACACTGATAAGGTGTCTAGACATGTTCCAATAGAGGGAGGTTATGGACGTTAGAATATTGATATGAATACTTTCAATAAATTGATCGTGTGTATTTGTTATTTGTGTTAGTAGACAGGCTAAAAAAACTACGGAAAGCACTCCGGGAGTACCGACAGAAGTGAAACAATTTTGTGATTACAACAATACACGTGCTATTGCCAAAAAAAATTATGCGTAGATATAAACAATTATATAAATACATACAACAAATTTAACCACTTATCAAGGCGTATGCAACAGGTGAGCTTACTAGTACAGCTGACTGAGCTCGCTTTATAGCAAATTTTCATACAAACTGATATAGTTTGAAGAGAGTACATAAAAAATGGTTACAGTTTGGTACTCATACGCATTAAAATGCTTTAAATTTGCTTGTGTGTTTTTATATGAAGCGAGTGCTTTATACCAACAAAATACATGTTGTTTTTGGATTGTTGTACTTGTTGTCGAACTGCGCATACCAGCTAGTTTTGCCATGCCACTTATTGTAAACGCAAATGCAACTGCGCCCGAGAAGTTAACAACCTAAATTTTTTTCGGTCAAAATGAAGAGAGAGCCATCTCTGTGTACTCTTTTTAATCAGTTTCGCTCAAATTGAAGAGTGCGCCCTCTTTGGTGCACCAAAAAATGAGTGTTTTTCTCATATATGGCAGCATCACCCACAAGAGAAGGCGCTCGCTTTATTTAGAGCAGCGATAGGCAACCTATACTATTACATTTTGCTACTGTGTGAGTTATATTTATTCTCCCTCTCACAATAAAACGGTGCTGCCACTGGTAATGTTTGATGCCCATATAAAAATGTGGGTAAGTTTGGTTTTTTCTGGATTAAGAATGTCTATAAACATTTCGTTAGTGTTTTGAAGTTCATGAAGAAATGTTTTCTCTGCATGGCTTAAGCCTGGTACTCTGTTCGAATTTGTGAAAAATGTTTAGGTACATTGATTATTTCGTACGAAAATTTTTACACAGAACTCATATGTATTATTCAAAGCATATACAAAAGGTGAGCTAGACAGCGCAGCTGACTCAATTCGCTTTATATTATACTAACTTTAGATTCATACTAACTGATACAGTTTAAAAGCATACATGAATAATTGTTATAGTTTTGAAAGCAGTCGTAGGAAAACGTATTAAATTATTTGTGTTTTGATATAAACCCAGTACTTTATACCAATAAAATACATGTTGTTTTTGCAATGTTGTACCTGTTGTCGAACTGCGCATACCTGGCATTCTTGCCTTGATTACAATTTATACATTTGTCAGCTGTTGACTAAAATTTCGTGCGAAAAAAGTACTGGCCATGTTGTTTCGCAGCTGAAAAAAAAAGTTGCTATAAACATGTTTAATTCTAACAGATACAATTCGCGTGTTTTCCGATGTAAGAACACAGTACTACTTTTGCAACATAATTTCAGAAATGTTTCATACGAAATACTTTTATATACAGTTTGACAGCATTTCGCACGAAATTATGAACAGAGTACCAGGCTTTACACGGCAGTGTAAAAGGAAAACTTATTTTTGATATCGTTAATCTTTTGTTACGTAAGCTAAATAAGTTTGGTATTTCCGGAAAGCTTTTATTGTTTTTTCAAAGTTTTTTGCTTGACAGGAAACTTATAGTAAAAATTGTAAATACTTCCTCTTCCGTAGTGATTGATGCATACTCTGGAATCCCTCAGGGAACACATATTGGTCCATTGCTTTTTATACTTTTTATTAATGATTTACGTCTATGCTTTAAATTTGCGAAGTGTTTGTTATTTGCCGACGACTTAAAATTATATTATATATATTATATTATATATAATATCGTCAATCAATATGACTGTGAAAAATTGCAAAGCGATATAGACAAGCTGTCAGTTTGGTGTTCTGAGAATAATTTAAATATAAATGTCTCGAAATGTTGTATAGTCTCGTATACACATATTATCAATCCAGTTGGTTTTGTTTATTCTAGTGGTGGCTGCCAACTTAAACGAATACTTGTTGTCAAAGATTTAGGCGTAATATTCGACAACAAGTTAAGTTTTAATAAACATATGGATTTTATTATTTCTAAGGCTTATAGTATGCTTGGTTTCTTAAGGAGGAATTCTATAGATTTTAAGGACGCATATACTCGTAAATCTATTTACATTTCTTTAGTACGAAGTATTTTGGAATATTGTTGTGTTATCTGGAATCCTTATCAAGTTGGATCATCCATTCGTATTGAGCGCATTCAAAAAATATTTACAAAGACTGCTTTAAAGTTAATATGGACTTTCGAAACACCATCTTATGATGTTAGGAGGAAGTTTCTTGATTTGCAATCTTTAAGCGATCGAGGAACTTGTTCTTCATTAATTCTTGCTTATAATATATTATCTGATAATATTAATTGTCCAGAAATTAAAAATTATTTTACTATATACAACCCTCCTAGAGATTTGAGAATAACCGTATCTTCGAGGTACGCATTCTTAGAACGAAATATGGAAATAATGAACCAATTGCCAGATGCTTACATTTATGTAATAGCTTTACTCCGCTTTTAAATTTTAATATAAGTTATAATATGTTCAAATTGTTGTTATTTAAATATTATAATTAACCACGATAAGTAATCTGTAAGAATATGATTCTGTAGATGAATAAATAAATAAATAAATAAAAGTGTTCTTTCTTTAGCTGATAAGAATAAGTTTAGTTATGTATGCACCGATGCTGCCAATGTAATGATGGGTAGAAAATATGGTTTTGTAGGGCATTTACTTAAAACTAATTTGAATATTAATGTTTTTCATTGTATTATACATCAACAGGCATTGTTTACAAAAAATTTAAATGTAATGAATACAATGAAAATTCTTGTTCAAATTGTTAATAAAATACGAGTAGGCATTGCATATTGTTCATCACACATCTTTTCTTATTTTACCTACAAAAAAAGGTGGGACAATTTTTTTTTCTGGCAACGTTCAGATTGTTAAAGAATGTGATACACACAACCTGTCTGTTTGAATGCTCAAGCTAGACTGATTAAATTTGTTTATTTCTCTACAACGCGTGTACACACGTACATAAGAAAAGAGAATCCAAAAGGCGCGGCGCCCTGTTTTGCCTGTCGCTGAATTAGAGGGAAATAATTTAGGTTGTTAACTTCACTCCGAGTAGGCATTCGTACAAACAAAATAGCTACAAGCGTGACGGTGTCGAGAGTTCTGAGGTTTTGTCTCATCCAAAACCTTCGTACCGCGCCAATAGAAGTTTTTACTTCAAAAACTTAATTTTTAAATTATCTTGCCACGATGTAGCAGCTATTGTCCAAAGACAACAAATATGGGTTGCAAAAGGTTAAAAAAAAATATTATGATGATATTTATAAATCTAAAGGAATATACGAGTATGTATTATTTCGATATAATTGCATACAAAAAAAAAATAATAATAATTCTCGTTGTTAATGATATTTTTCTTCTTTAAGCTAATAAGGCCTAACGTAGTTAATGTTAATAAAATAGCTTTATTACATTTTTTACCCAACGTTTCGTCAATTTTTTGTTGACTTCTTCAGGGGTTTCGTCTATTTAAAATTTTTAAAAAAACATTAGGTCCGTTTGTTTACTTTTACAGTAAAATGCAGTAAATGAGTAATAAATGTGTAAACAGCAGAATTTACTCTCCAAAAAAGTACGCGAACGGAAAAATTGTAAAAATTCGTAAGATTTAGGCAACAGCTGATGGAAAATAAATATAGTGTTGAAAAATTTTTATATTATTGGATATTTGAACAATTTAATCATCGGTACTCGATTAAATACTTTTTATAACACAAATATTTTAATAAAATATAAACAATTTAATTTATGTAATCTTTCCCATTTCTTCTTCTTTTATTTTATTTGATTTTGCATATTTGTGTGTGATTAAATTTATTCAAAATACATGAATATTTCTTTTTGCTACTGACTATCGTAAAATGAAGTGCAGTACTAAGTACCCAAGTACTTTAGAATTTCACAACTCCAAATAATTAATATAACAACTCCACAAAACTAAAATAACTTTTATTTTCCATTAAAAGGCATGTAGGTAATTTTTTCGCAAACAAGTTCAATTTAATGTTAATTTACTTTTATTTTTGTTTTATTTTTACTTAAATTTTTAGTTTGATAAATATTTTAGTCACAAATTACATACTTTTTGTTTGTTTACCTTTTGAATCATATGTTTTCTTGTTTTACTAAACTTCACTCCGAAAAATTTCTGCAGTAAAAATTTGCAAGTTCTCAATTAAGAACTGTCACTTTACGCTCTCAATTTGTGTTCTCATTTACTGTATTTTGTGTAAACGAACGCAATTTAGTAAAATGCAGTAAAGTTCAGTAAAAAATAGTAAAAACTTTTGGGTACTCGAACACACTTATTATATGTATTATATTTTGAAAAGTTTTTTCGCTGTACATTATTTACTTACAATAATACAAATGTTCAATTAAAAAGGATTGCAATATAAACTTGTTTTTGACATTTTTAAATGCCGAAATGGTTTTGAAAAATTAATAAATAAAAATATACTGTAAAAACAGAGTTGGTGTTGTTATTTGATTTCAACAATATAACAGGTGTTGATATTATTGGTTTCCTCTTTTATGTTTATCGTTCTCTCTATGTTCTTTTGTATGCGCGAGCTTTCGATTGTGTATCTTTTTCTCTCTATATTTTCTCTTTCTAAAATTCTCACATTATCAAAATCAACTGTATGTTTGTTGTTGATGATATGTGTTGACAAAGCTGTTGATGTTTTTTGTTTTTCAATATCACTTCTATGTTCTGCCATTCTGACAAAACAAAAGTACATATCTGTGGCAATAAATGATAATGGCTTAAGTCGAAATTTCGTGTTTTGAGATATTAAGGATTTTTTCTAAAATAAATTGTGTTTGGTTTTTATATAAAATTTTTAGCCACAGAAAAGGATGCACATTTATTTAGAACGAAACTTTTAATTTTATATAAAAAAAAAAGTTTTATTTGTTAATATTAGCTGTTTTTTATTTAAGATGTTATGAAAAAATTCATTCGCAGAAAAATAAAAACTTAAGTGAACTTAAGCTATTATATTAAAAGGCAAAATAAATAAATAAAAGTGTTCTTTCTTTAGCTGATAAGAATAAGTTTAGTTATGTATGCACCGATGCTGCCAATGTAATGATGGGTAGAAAATATGGTTTTGTAGGGCACTTACTTAAAACTAATTTGAATATTAATGTTTTTCATTGTATTATACATCAACAGGCATTGTTTACAAAAAATTTAAATGTAATGAATACAATGAAAATTCTTGTTCAAATTGTTAATAAAATACGAGTAGGCATTGCATATTGTTCATCACACATCTTTTCTTATTTTACCTACAAAAAAAGGTGGGAAATTTTTTTTTTTCTGGCAACGTTCAGATTGTTAAAGAATGTGATACACACAACCTGTCTGTTTGAATGCTCAAGCTAGACTGATTAAAGTTGTTTATTTCTCTACAACGCGTGTACACACGTACATAAGAAAAAAGAATCCAAAAGGCGCGGCGCCCTGTTTTGCCTGTCGCTGATTTAGATGGAAATAATTTAGGTTGTTAACTTCACTCCGAGTAGGCATTCGTACAAACAAAATAGCTACAAGCGTGACGGTGTCGCGAGTTCTTAGGTTTTGTCTCATCCAAAACCTTCGTACCGCGCCAATAGAAGTTTTTACTTCAAAAACTTAATTTTTAAATTATCTTGCCACGATGTAGCAGCTATTGTCCAAAGACAACAAATATGGGTTGCAAAAGGTTAAAAAAAAATATTATGATGATATTTATAAATCTAAAGGAATATACGAGTATGTATTATTTCGATATAATTGCATACAAAAAAAAATAATAATAATTCTCGTTGTTAATGATATTTTTCTTCTTTAAGCTAATAAGGCCTAACGTAGTTAATGTTAATAAAATAGCTTTATTACATTTTTTACCCAACGTTTCGTCAATTTTTTGTTGACTTCTTCAGGGGTTTCGTCTATTTAAAATTTTTAAAAAAACATTAGGTCCGTTTGTTTACTTTTACAGTAAAATGCAGTAAATGAGTAATAAATGTGTAAACAGCAGAATTTACTCTCCAAAAAAGTACGCGAACGGAAAAATTGTAAAAATTCGTAAGATTTAGGCAACAGCTGATGGAAAATAAATATAGTGTTGAAAAATTTTTATATTATTGGATATTTGAACAATTTAATCATCGGTACTCGATTAAATACTTTTTATAACACAAATATTTTAATAAAATATAAACAATTTAATTTATGTAATCTTTCCCATTTCTTCTTCTTTTATTTTATTTGATTTTGCATATTTGTGTGTGATTAAATTTATTCAAAATACATGAATATTTCTTTTTGCTACTGACTATCGTAAAATGAAGTGCAGTACTAAGTACCCAAGTACTTTAGAATTTCACAACTCCAAATAATTAATATAACAACTCCACAAAACTAAAATAACTTTTATTTTCCATTAAAAGGCATGTAGGTAATTTTTTCGCAAACAAGTTCAATTTAATGTTAATTTACTTTTATTTTTGTTTTATTTTTACTTAAATTTTTAGTTTGATAAATATTTTAGTCACAAATTACATACTTTTTGTTTGTTTACCTTTTGAATCATATGTTTTCTTGTTTTACTAAACTTCACTCCGAAAAATTTCTGCAGTAAAAATTTGCAAGTTCTCAATTAAGAACTGTCACTTTACGCTCTCAATTTGTGTTCTCATTTACTGTATTTTGTGTAAACGAACGCAATTTAGTAAAATGGAGTAAAGTTCAGTAAAAAATAGTAAAAACTTTTGGGTACTCGAACACACTTATTATATGTATTATATTTTGAAAAGTTTTTTCGCTGTACATTATTTACTTACAATAATACAAATGTTCAATTAAAAAGGATTGCAATATAAAATTGTTTTTGACATTTTTAAATGCCGAAATGGTTTTGAAAAATTAATAAATAAAAATATACTGTAAAAACAGAGTTGGTGTTGTTATTTGATTTCAACAATATAACAGGTGTTGATATTATTGGTTTCCTCTTTTATGTTTATCGTTCTCTCTATGTTCTTTTGTATGCGCGAGCTTTCGATTGTGTATCTTTTTCTCTCTATATTTTCTCTTTCTAAAATTCTCACATTATCAAAATCAACTGTATGTTTGTTGTTGATGATATGTGTTGACAAAGCTGTTGATGTTTTTTGTTTTTCAATATCACTTCTATGTTCTGCCATTCTGACAAAACAAAAGTACATATCTGTGGCAATAAATGATAATGGCTTAAGTCGAAATTTCGTGTTTTGAGATATTAAGGATTTTTTCTAAAATAAATTGTGTTTGGTTTTTATATAAAATTTTTAGCCACAGAAAAGGATGCACATTTATTTAGAACGAAACTTTTAATTTTATATAAAAAAAAAAAACGTTTTATTTGTTAATATTAGCTGTTTTTTATTTAAGATGTTATGAAAAAATTCATTCGCAGAAAAATAAAAACTTAAGTGAACTTAAGCTATTATATTAAAAGGCAAAATAAATAAATAAAAGTGTTCTTTCTTTAGCTGATAAGAATAAGTTTAGTTATGTATGCACCGATGCTGCCAATGTAATGATGGGTAGAAAATATGGTTTTGTAGGGCACTTACTTAAAACTAATTTGAATATTAATGTTTTTCATTGTATTATACATCAACAGGCATTGTTTACAAAAAATTTAAATGTAATGAATACAATGAAAATTCTTGTTCAAATTGTTAATAAAATACGAGTAGGCATTGCATATTGTTCATCACACATCTTTTCTTATTTTACCTACAAAAAAAGGTGGGAAATTTTTTTTTTCTGGCAACGTTCAGATTGTTAAAGAATGTGATACACACAACCTGTCTGTTTGAATGCTCAAGCTAGACTGATTAAAGTTGTTTATTTCTCTACAACGCGTGTACACACGTACATAAGAAAAAAAGAATCCAAAAGGCGCGGCGCCCTGTTTTGCCTGTCGCTGATTTAGAGGGAAATAATTTAGGTTGTTAACTTCACTCCGAGTAGGCATTCGTACAAACAAAATAGCTACAAGCGTGACGGTGTCGCGAGTTCTGAGGTTTTGTCTCATCCAAAACCTTCGTACCGCGCCAATAGAAGTTTTTACTTCAAAAACTTAATTTTTAAATTATCTTGCCACGATGTAGCAGCTATTGTCCAAAGACAACAAATATGGGTTGCAAAAGGTTAAAAAAAAATATTATGATGATATTTATAAATCTAAAGGAATATTCGAGTATGTATTATTTCGATATAATTGCATACAAAAAAAAATAATAATAATTCTCGTTGTTAATGATATTTTTCTTCTTTAAGCTAATAAGGCCTAACGTAGTTAATGTTAATAAAATAGCTTTATTACATTTTTTACCCAACGTTTCGTCAATTTTTTGTTGACTTCTTCAGGGGTTTCGTCTATTTAAAATTTTTAAAAAAACATTAGGTCCGTTTGTTTACTTTTACAGTAAAATGCAGTAAATGAGTAATAAATGTGTAAACAGCAGAATTTACTCTCCAAAAAAGTACGCGAACGGAAAAATTGTAAAAATTCGTAAGATTTGGGCAACAGCTGATGGAAAATAAATATAGTGTTGAAAAATTTTTATATTATTGGATATTTGAACAATTTAATCATCGGTACTCGATTAAATAATTTTTATAACACAAATATTTTAATAAAATATAAACAATTTAATTTATGTAATCTTTCCCATTTCTTCTTCTTTTATTTTATTTGATTTTGCATATTTGTGTGTGATTAAATTTATTCAAAATACATGAATATTTCTTTTTGCTACTGACTATCGTAAAATGAAGTGCAGTACTAAGTACCCAAGTACTTTAGAATTTCACAACTCCAAATAATTAATATAACAACTCCACAAAACTAAAATAACTTTTATTTTCCATTAAAAGGCATGTAGGTAATTTTTTCACAAACAAGTTCAATTTAATGTTAATTTACTTTTATTTTTGTTTTATTTTTACTTAAATTTTTAGTTTGATAAATATTTTAGTCACAAATTACATACTTTTTGTTTGTTTACCTTTTGAATCATATGTTTTCTTGTTTTACTAAACTTTACTGCGAAAAATTTCTGCAGTAAAAATTTGCAAGTTCTCAATTAAGAACTGTCACTTTACGCTCTCAATTTGTGTTCTCATTTACTGTATTTTGTGTAAACGAACGCAATTTAGTAAAATGCAGTAAAGTTCAGTAAAAAATAGTAAAAACTTTTGGGTACTCGAACACACTTATTATATGTATTATATTTTGAAAAGTTTTTTCGCTGTACATTATTTACTTACAATAATACAAATGTTCAATTAAAAAGGATTGCAATATAAAATTGTTTTTGACATTTTTAAATGCCGAAATGGTTTTGAAAAATTAATAAATAAAAATATACTGTAAAAACAGAGTTGGAGTTGTTATTTGATTTCAACAATATAACAAGCGTTGATATTATTGGTTTCCTCTTTTATGTTTATCGTTCTCTCTATGTTCTTTTGTATGCGCGAGCTTTCGATTGTGTATCTTTTTCTCTCTATATTTTCTCTTTCTAAAATTCTCACATTATCAAAATCAACTGTATGTTTGTTGTTGATGATATGTGTTGACAAAGCTGTTGATGTTTTTTGTTTTTCAATATCACTTCTATGTTCTGCCATTCTGACAAAACAAAAGTACATATCTGTGGCAATAAATGATAATGGCTTAAGTCGAAATTTCGTGTTTTGAGATATTAAGGATTTTTTCTAAAATAAATTGTGTTTGGTTTTTATATAAAATTTTAAGCCACAGAAAAGGATGCACATTTATTTAGAACGAAACTTTTAATTTTATATAAAAAAAAAAACGTTTTATTTGTTAATATTAGCTGTTTTTTATTTAAGATGTTATGAAAAAATTCATTCGCAGAACAATAAAAACTTAAGTGAACTTAAGCTATTATATTAAAAGGCACAATAATTTTTATTGATAGTAAGTCGAGATTAGTGCTTTAGGTTAAATTGAAACATGCGGAAAACCTGATATAAGATAATTTTTTTTAAGATTTATTAGAAATATAAGAAACAAAAAAAAAATAATCCATTGATAACAAAAAATTTTTATAAAATAATAAATTAAATTAAAATTATTTCACATTTTGATACATTAATAAGTATAATATATAAGGAATCACTCATAACTATCATCATATTCAGTTAAATCTGGATTTTCTGTATTTAAATTTTTATAGAAGTCTCTATATATTTCGTCAACAAGAGGTAACATATCTAATAAGTCCTTTTTCTTATTGGCATTTATTTGTATTGGTCCCTCATAACATATTTTTAAATCATTAACTTTCACAATATTGAATCCCCGCTTTTGTATATTGATGAATTTGAATGGATCTTCTTCATTGAGCGATTTTTTAAAATATACTTTTCCAAATTCTTTGGTAAATCTGAACCACTTGATCTCATTCCAATTATATTTTTCTCCAGCATTGTCAACTTTTCGCCAAGTAAATAACTGTTTAGCAGCGTTCCCAAAATCAAATATTTTGCTTTGATCCATTTCCGTAACCAAAAATGGTTTTTTTATTCCAATAGATCGAACAAATTGATACCAATCACGAGGATGGTGAATTTTTATCAGTGTGTTTTTTTTCTTTTTCTCTATTAGAGCATGGTCGCTATCACACTCCATGTGAGTGTGACCAGGCACTAAGAATTTGTGATCTACAGTAGTTAAATTGTTATCCATTTGCGCAAAAATTGCACACATTGTTGCAACGTAACTATTTTTATTTTGGCCTGGACAGCAGTCACTATAAAAAACTGCGTGTTTTGTATTAGAGTCCATATTTAAAAGATGATTGAAAACATAAGAAGCTATCTCATTACCACCTCTTTTTGCTAAGGCTTCATGCCACATATTGGTTGATTAGACACAAGGTCATGTAAAGTTAAATTGAATGTCCATAATGGTCGTTTGTAAAACGATAACGAAGTTCTCAACATTGGTGTTGGCAGACATTGCTGAAGATCAAAACAAAATACCTTAAGTGAAACATCATTCATAGCTTTTGTCTTATCAGCTTTTTTCGAGTCATATGCTTGTTGTGCTTCATTGTGATGATTTGCTTGTTCTGTCATTAGAGAACCAACCTCTTCAGATGTAGCAATATTTATCTTATGTTCAAATAAGTCGCATTTATGGCAAGTATCCACCTTCGGTTTTTTAAATTTCAATCCCATTTTATTAAACAGCGTCGAAAAAGTTGATAACGACACAGAATGGTAATATTGCTCGCAATATAAGCGATGCATTGATGCCACAGATAAGTCACTTGGAAGATAACGTAATAATGTATCACGACGGCTGTAGTGTGACTCATATGACGGAAAACTCTTTATGAATTCATAAATTTCGTTTTCTTTATCAGATGATGATTTTCTGGCATTTCGATGTTTCCCACGTTTATCCATAAATCCAGTTCCATTAATTTTTGCTTTAGCAACTGATTTAATAAATTGTTCTGACTCACACAAAGTATATCTAAAACATTTTTGGCATACCGATATTTTTTCACCATTAATTTCTAAAAAATAATTGTAAGAATGATCTCTTATTCTTGCATTTACATCGGTCTTAAATCTCTTAACAGTTTTAGTCTGCTGCACTTCCATTAATCCAGCAAGAGCTGCTCTGCGCAAACAATATGATCCGTGCGACCAATAACTCTTATGTATTTCCTTTTGCTGATCGTAAGATATTTTATCAGCGCAGTTTTTCCGGCATGGTTCCGACTTATGCAGCACGCGCCCGGGAACTATTTTTCCGGACTTTGAAATATAAGACTTTCCCTCGTTTCTCAATTTTTTTGCATGTTTTCTTGACCATACTGCAGTATCCGCAACACTTGATGTGTTCTGCTTAATTTAAATTATTAATAATATCAAACCATAAATCAGAGTTACTTGAAATTGAATTCAGATCACACGTGTATCATCTTCATTTTCCGTATTATTTGCATCAACATCCATATTCTTATTATTATCAGGACATAAATTACCACAAAATGCAACTTCTATATTAGTATTATTTTCAGAAAGTGTATTATCATTTAATATAGCATTAATTTACTCTGCAGAAGGAGACACACTTTCAATAATATTATTATCCATTTCTCTATGATGTTATTCGCGCCAACACTGTCTTGAAAGTGAACACAACAGCTTATTATTTGAAAAAATTTCATAAGTACACACACTAAAATAAACCTAACTGCAGTTAAGAACCGTTATTTTTCAACTGCATTTTAACATAATAGCCTAAGTAGAGTTAAGATGTATTGCAAAATTAAATATTAAAAATATCGTAAAAATGAAATTCTGTTATAAGAACTCATGTTCACTTACATACATAAGTAGACAAAATTAAAGGAGGTTTTCGTATTATAAAAGCTTATTTAAATATAAGGTATTTTTTTATGAGGAATAATTTGAATGGGCTGTTAGTTATTGAACTTAAGTGTATACAAGTTTTAATGCTCAAACATTTTGTTATGGATGTAGTTACTTAAAAAAAAAAAACTAAGTTGATTTAAGATGTTATGACTTATGTACTATTTTTCAAAAAGACTTAAGTTAAAATATAAATGCGTTTAGTTTTATCAATAGTGACATTTTATACTTGAAATTTAGATGATTGATAGATCTTGAAGAAGAGAATAAGAATATGTAATAAAATGAAAAAGCACTTATGTATATCAACTTAAGCCATTATCATTTATTGCCACAGATATGTATGAATGTGCGTATATATATTTATATGTCAGCGAATTTACAGGTCCAAGAATTGTACAATGCACATTCATATAAAGTGTGTTCATTTACTTTACTAGTAAAAATTAGTAACGAGAGAGTAACAAAAATTTTTCCAAAATTACTCTCAAAAATGTGAAAAAGTAAATGAACACTTTACTAGTAAAAATTTGCAAGTTAAAGTAGTGTTGTAATGTATAGATATACACATATGAGTACTTAATAACTACCTCTATATTTTTTGGACAAATTATACATATACATACATATGTATATTATCATAAAAATAATGTGATTATGGTCATTTATATTCAGCATTGTCGTGACTGGCGTTTTTCGAGTACTGCTTGTAATAGAATGATGAAAAGTTTTGCAATTTTATTTAATCTAGTACTAGGCGTAGTCGAAACATACTAAACACGATAAGGGTGATTAGCTACTTTTGAATAAAATTAATGAATAAAATATCGATTTTTAATTAGTTTATACGCTATAACATATTATCTGGCATATTTAACAAATTATGCCAGATAATAGTAGTTCCTTCAAAACATATTTTTGTAATGGATGATTTTCGTGATTTACTTTTACAAATTATTATAAATTTTTTGTCCGATTTCTTTATTTGTTAGAAAAAAAAAACGCTATTCGTAAGATTATTGTAGCTTTTAATTTCTAAATTTCTACCTTGTAGGTACTGTAATAAAAAGCTTTATCCAAAATAAAATATCATTTCGCAATATTAGTGCAAATAAAACTCTCTGCGGTCCACATGTGGACATATGGTGTTAGAAATAGAATTTGACAGTTAAAAACCAAACTATTTCAAAGTAAATTTTAATAATAATTTAGTTTATTTGCAAATAAATACATATATATCTGAACTAATTGAATTATTTGCTTGCTTAGTGTAAAGTACCGAGTACCTAGGTACTCATAAAATTTACAATACTAAAAGTAACAGCTGGTCTGTGAAAATTAAAGAAAAAAGAAAACAAAAACATCCTTTGCCACTGATGTACCAGATACTGTGTTGCTTAGTTCAATTCCATTAAACATCTTATTTTGCTTCTGTTGTTCCTAAGATACATCTTTTTAATACTTTTTATCGTTTTAAAAGTTCACATTTACTTACAATTTCTTAAATTTTCCAAAATATTTTTATTTGCAACTTCATTTAGAAATATTGTTTTGTAAACACAAACGCAAAACAGCTGTTTGAATAATTATTACAAGTAAAAATTTTACTTGTAAAAACTTGCAAGAATTTTTCTGTCTCTCAATTTTTTACGCTCTTTCAACACTCTCTCGTTGCAAATTTTTTGGGTTAATGAACGCTTTCTAGTAACAATTGTTACAAATTTGTAACAATTTTTAGTAAATGAACACAGCTAACCATACATAAGTATTTAAACATGTACATATACAAACAACAAAATAGCACATACATACATATAAAAAATGAACGAAATTCATTTTTATAAATTCCATACACTAGCGCCATAGACTTTGTAAGCTAGAATTTATTAATAACAAAGTGTTACATACTTTATTGAAGAGACGTGATGTGGTATGCAAAGTTTGCCGCTGGGTATGTTACTATCTCTGTCTCTTTACCTTTAAGCACTCAAACTTTTTAAGCATATAAGAATAACCACTACTACAATAAAATTTTGTTTACGTACAAAAATGCGAAAGTAGTACTAAGTTACGCTGCCTTTACACATGAAAGTAGTTTCATGAAATTTCTGTATACGTATTATAAATAAAAATTGTGATGAAATAGACGACTTTCTTGAAAATTTCTTGTCTGTTTACAGAGGAAAGTGAAAGTTCATTTTAAATATGTCGTCGATGAGAAAGGTTGCTAAAATTACTACATAAAAAGAGTTGCCAATATACATACACATAGACATCAATAGGGCAATAGTTGGAAATAATTACAATTGATAATTTTTTAATGAATTTATTATTACAAAACAAATGAAATGGCTTAGTTTTGTATATATAAAGAAAAATACTGTAATTATATTCATATATATGTACAAAATAACTAAAATGTTGAATTATCCGTTTAACACAATCCTGTAACTGTGTACAAGTCTGTTTAGTGGGCAACACTGTTTCCCGTTCTGTCATTTTACTTTCAGAAAGTGTCAGAAAATTACTGTCTTGAAAAATTCGTTGAAAGCTGAGTGGAAAGTAGAAAACGTTTAAGTGTGTTAGTGAAAAAGTGTGAGTGTATTGCGACTTTCTTGCAATTACTTTCATGTGTAAACGCTATGTTAAAAAACTTGTACCATTTGAGTGGAACAGTGCATGTGTTTAATATGTATACATACATATGTATATGTAGGTATACATACATATATTTGATGATCGCAGTCGTCAATGTTTACCAGCAAAGCATACGAAAGTGTTGTTGCTTTGCACAGTGAAGAACGACAAAAAAACAAATATATTTCGTATTGCTAGTGCTGAGTGCTGTATGTGTGTATTAAAAAACACAGCCTATAGCTAAAGGTAGAATTAGTCTTGACTTTCTGTTCTGTTCCGGATCAGCTGTTCATATTTTGTGTATGCAAAACATGTATTTTCAATTAGTTGTTCTGTTCTGTTACGGACCATTCTGTTGAAAACTGAATTTTACTTACAGTTCTAAGTAGGCTTGCCACCCGTACTTTATAATAAAGTATTGTACGTTTTTTTGATTAATTGTACTCTATACTTTATACAAACAATAAAGTACACCAAAATACTTTATTTCGCATGCTTTGATCTATCTACAAATCAAAAGAGATTCGGGTTATATTAGTCATTTGTTGACGTTTTTTTACAGTGGCGATTCTTTCTTAAGACTATGTCATGGCAATTTGGATATTTGGATATGAAACAAGCAAAAAAATTAACCTTTTGTCTGCAACGGAACTGAACAGGGAAATTCACATGAATTTTTTACTTTTTATCGATAAAGCCTTAGGGCCAATAATTCAGTCATTTAAGTTTAAATGTTATTTATATACAAAATTGAGTTTTTCACTGCAAAATTAAGTCAACATTTAATAGCCAACATTGCGCATTCAAATACTACATAAGTTTGCTTGTTCTTCTTATTTAAAACAAAGCTAATAAAAAAATGTGTGGCTGCTGACAAGTTGCATCCAACTTTCGTTTGTTTTGTCGTTATTATCCTTTTAATCGTTCTTGAGTTTGCTTTTATTCTCTTAAAACAATTCAGCAGTTCTTAATTATGCTTAATTTTAACTAAAATAAAAATATATACATATGTTTTGGATTTTACTTTATTTGTTCTAGTCAGCTGTTCTGAAGGGAAATTTGTGGGAAATTTTTTTTATTACGTTGTGCTACCAAGTTCTCAATACAATTAAATAAGAACAATTAAATACGACTGAAAAACAGAAGTAGCACTTAAATGCAACATAAATTTAAATCAAATCACAGCAAATGTCAACATAAGTGAAAAGTTAAAGTGCTGGTATTTAAATTTCTAAATAGAGCAAAACACAACATTTTTCTTTAATCTACTACGGCAGTCGAAGTCGAATCGAGAATAAATAAATTTCTCAATTTGAAAATAATTTCCCTTTTCGTTGTTATTTTATTTTCAATCATTTTCAAACATTTGTCGTTTGAAAAAAGGTTTTATTTCAAATCATTCTCAATTTGAAATCAAGCCTTCGTGTTTGTTGGGAATAAGTAAATTGATCAAATTGGTGTTGGTAAGTGTGAAAGGCATTACCCGCTAGTTCTGGTAACTAGTTTTGAACTAGGAGATTCGTTAGTTACATAGTAACCAGAAGTAGTTACCACCAAATCTATTTTAAGTTTTAAATACTGTTTACTTTAACATGGTGATGTCATTGGAGGGGGTCAATTGGCTATTCTCTGCATTACTAATATCTACATAGTTCAGTAACCGACTACTTAAGTATTCAAAACGTACTAGTTATTTGACGCTATTCCTGGTGATAAGTAATCAGCTAAATTGCTAGATACAAATTACTAGTTCAGTAGGTAATTGGTCCACATTATCTAGTATAGTAATTAGGTACTTTTAACGCATTTTTTTACTAAACATACAATTTTTATTTAAACGAATTTGAAGACAAATTAAAAAAATAATACATTTTCATTAAGAATACGAAAATAAACTTATAATAATTCATTTGTTTTATCAAAAAAGTGCATTATTTGAAGTAAAAAATATATATTATTTTTGGTATTAGGTACTATCATCAGCTGTTGGTTTTGAAACACATTTATATCTAAACTGGCGTTTTTTCTGTCTTTGCATTGCTTTGCGAATTTTCTCTTCTGGTGATCCAATGGTAGTGTCTTTTTGAAGTGACACAGCTTCTGAAATTGAAAGATGCAATTAAATTGTTAAGTTTTTAGATTAAGGAAAAACCATAACAATAAACAATTACCTATGAGGACACTATATATATTTTCCAATTTCTTCAGACTATGTTTACCATGGACACCATCAACATTAAATTCCAATGAAACCTTGTCATCAATAACATACTTAAAACTTTTTAATACACCACCAGTTTCTAAAATTGATGTTACAACCTGAACCTATGAGATTTATAAAAATAACGTTAATTGATAAAACCAAAAAAATTTTGCTTACAAAATAAAGTATAAAGGAATGGGCGCCAAGAAAATAGTCTGATTACTAATATGTATAATATATGAATATAATATATAATGGTCATAAAAAAATACTCACATATATATTCCTATTTTCTTCATTAATCGTCTCATTCAAATGAATCAGCTTTTCCACCGTAGTTATAGGAAATTCTTTGTGAATCGGAACTTCGGCACATTGTTTCTTTAAAAGATTCTCTACCACTACTTTGATTTCTGAGACTGCTTCCATAAGAATTTTAATTTGACCTACAAAAATTAATTTATAATTTATAATGGCTTGACCATCCGGAGTAATAATAAAAAGGGGTACCTCGAATATCATAAAGTTCTTGCTGCATATTTGTTACAATGTCGTTTACTTCCTTTATACCTTTGGTTATGGAGTTATTTTCTGAGTTTGTAGGAACTTTGTCTGAAATTTAATTTATATATTATAGTAATCTCAATTAATACACTAGGATATCATTTTTCTTCTGAATTCCGACTACTTCACCTGCATATCTGTGGTTAAAAACAAATTTTTAGAACATTAATATTTCAACCGTTTTTGTACAAATTGATATGATGGTCAAAAACCTTTTTTTCTCCCGCAGATATACAGAGGAAGAAGTTGTAATTCTAAAAAAAATTATTTTACTGCCTCAAAAACTTTAAAAAGGACTGTAACATTATACTTACTTTCAGAATTTATTGCAAGTTCTACTCGTTTTATTTTTTTACTGGGACTAATGGGATCCCACATAGTTATTTTTGGTGATTATATTCTTTTAATTAAAATAAGGGAACAATAATATAATAAAATTAACGATATCCATGTAAGAGTGGCAATATTAGTAACTTGTTCATGTATGGAATGGCTACAGCTTTACATTCTATGTCTGACAATGAAAATATTTCTTTTATTTCCGATGGTTCTATATCTACCAAAACAACCCCCAATGACATCGAGTCACATGGGTCTATGTAAAAACTTTCAATATTTTTAAATCTTCGACATATTAGTATTCCTCCATTATCGTGAGAAAAATTAATTAATAATTATTAATCTTTTTAAATTCCTTTTACTTATCATTGTTACCTTTTTAGTTTTAAATCACTTTAACAAATTAACTTTAACAAAATCACTTTAACCGCACCGCACGTCTTTTTTATTTAAATCTGTAAAAAATACTAAATAAAGAAAGAAGAATGACAAAAATGTACAATATTTGAAGCGAGGATAACGGATCTTTTGTTTTTTTTCTCGTTAATTGTACAAAAATAAAAACTTGCGATTGTTCTATCTATTTGTAAATCCAATAGTAATGTATGATGTAGAAAAACAGGAGGCAAAAAAATATGTATGTAAACTAGTAACTTAATTAGCTATAGGTAATGCATAAAAAAGTATATTTAATACTTATTGCACTACATATGTATAGCCTGTTAATAAGTAGTGTAATTGATAAAACCTGCCAATTTTCCAATTTCCATTCTAAAAGTTTCTGACAAAATAGCAATTGATATTTGTAACTAGATTTATAACTATACATATGTATAAAAAAGACAATTGACTATTTGCAAAACAAGCGGGTACCTTTGAGCAGTTTATTTTGAAAGTGGCATAAGTCACATTTTTTTGTTGATTACAAATTTTTTACAAATGAAAAGATACCGTTCAATTTTATTTAGTGTTGTTATTAACTCGATTTTTTTGAAAAAGTGACTAATGCCAATTTCAAAATAAACGGCCCATTTATGCATGTATAAGTGCGTGCACATGTACATACATACACATAAATGTTAATGCCTTTTGGGATCGTAATATCTTAGAAATAGTAGCTCGTATGGAAAAAAATATTATAAAAAATATATGAACTGCGGATATACATATGTACATATGTACATAATTGTCAATATATAAGGGGTGTTTCACAGACGAAATGAATTTTCAGCCGCACAATTTTTGTTCTTTTATTCACACACGAATGTGTATTGGTGTTTTTTGTATTAATTTGAAGTTTTTCTTTCGTTGCATACACATTATTATTATTATACACATTACGGAACATAAGTATGTACATAGTTGGCAGAAATATTATGGCGAGAATAAGTGATGATGAATTGGCAATTATTTTAGGAGGAATTACAAGTATAAGAAGTGAATTTACTGAATATTTTTGGAATGGAATTTTAAACATCAATATAAAAAATTTTTAAATTGCTTCACAACTTCTATACTAATAAAAAACTTTAGCCAACATTTTTCAAAGTTTTTAATTTAATTGTGTATGTAACTTATTGATTCTCTTAGAGCTTTTGTAGTTTTTTAAGTAAATTCTGAGAAATTTTATAATTAATCGTTAAAAAATTTTATGTTTTTTAAAAGATTTATTTACAAATTTAATCAATTAACAATTAATAAACATAAACCGCCTTATTTACAAAAAATATTTTCTGCTTATAAATAAAATAAAAACATAAAATACCAAAATATAAAATTTATTTGAGAAAAATATTAAAAAACAATTAACAATTAATAAACATAAACCGCCTTATTTAAAAAAAAATATATTTTCTGCTTATAAATAAAATAAAAACATAAAATACCAAAATATAAAATTTTACATTTATTTGAGAAAAATATTAAAAAACATATAAATTACCTAAAAAAAATTAAAAATGAATTGAGAATGTTTCATACTGTTTTATTAAAACATACATAAATGTATAAATTTTGTTGGCGCGACCTACCCCCTTCTTCTTTGTAATTCATGTTCACTGAACGATTGCTAAATAACGACTGAATACGGTTTGCAAAAAAAGAAAACACAGAACCTGTGTATTCGTAAGTGTGTATGGATTAGTTTTGTGCTGCTTGTGCGGGTATGAGGCTGGATAAAAATTGTGCCAACGAAAAACCGCTGTCTTCACCCCTCTCGCCTAAAAACTCTTATTTTTAGCCAGCATAATTCATGCCGTTTGTGAAGGCAGTAACGAGTCACTTATTGGGCCGCGTGAATAAAAAGGTGGCTAAAGCTAATACTAGAAAATTTTAAGTTTAAACTAGATTTGAGGTGAATAAAAATTTAAGTTAAAGCTAGTACTTTTTGCAGTCTAGTACAAGCTAGTTTTTCCAGCGTTTGCTGGAAATATGTGTGATTAAAAACTAGTAAGTACTTAAAATTACTAGTTTTAACTTGAATTTTTGTAAGCATGTCATTGAGGTGCTGGAAATAAGTTTATTGTTGGTTTATTCGTTTTAAAGTGCATTGTCGTTTGTTTTTATTTAAATATGATGACTGCATTGATGAATTATGATCATTCCTCATGTTTTAATTTGTTTTTTCAATTGACCAATTGTAATTTCCTGGCCAAATTTCTAAATACAAAAAAAACAGGGCATTATTTTTTGCTACTCTCACTGACAGCACTTGAGAATTTTTAAATATAATTTTATGCTTTTGGAGCATATCAAAAAATTTCGACCTATTTTTGTCGCCCATCGTGATAATAAATAATCAAAACATACTTCTAGTGTTGCCAAAATGTTTTACCACAAGTTTTGCTTAGAACTTATAAGAAAAGTGTTTTTTTTCTAACAGAGGCAACTCTTTTATTCAGCCGCATATGTTTATTTTTCCAGCTTATGCTACCGCTTTTCAGCACTAGCTATGTAGCAGTAGCAAAGACTTATTCACACTTTTTCTACTACTAGTAGTAGTACTAGTAGTTATTGTGTTCAGTGTAGCCAGGTAAATATTGTCTAATGTCTCCAAATTAAAAAGTGTTGTCCCCAAAAATCCCCATTTTAAAACTGGAAATCCCCAATTTTGTCCCCAATAAATATATGTATGTATATTAAGCATCATAAAAAACATTTTTTTAAATTAATTTTATTACATACATTTGTTTCAGCTAATGCACTCGTATGTGCTCAATGGAACTTTTGAATCCATAGAATATTTTAAAATTCCATACACGGAATTTATTTTTGTTTTTGTGCTTTCGAGTTATAAATTTATAAATAACTCAAAATTGTCTCTAGCCTCAGTGAATATTTTAAGCATTTATTTTGTTAGTACAGTTAAATATGTAATCTAAAAAAAAAATTGTTTGAACTCCTTTTGCTTCTAATTCCTTTGAACATTCTATGCCAACATCAATTTTAGCAACAATCAAATTACTTTCCCTATCGTCAATTAGTACATCCATTTTGGCAATATCGAATTCAATAAATTCTGGTTTTAAAAATTTTGAACAAATTGTTATAAAAACCAACATTCTCAATACCATCGCCTTGAAATAATCGAAATATGGAGAAGAAAAACGCCAAGATACATAAACTTATATGTATGTAAATAAATGTATGAAAGAAAATGGTAAAATAAAGCAAAATTGATAATAGGTATACTGAAAATGAAAAATCCCCAAATCCCTCCCCACGATAATCTGTCCAAAAAACCACCTATTGGGGATTGTGTTGTGATTGCTGAAAAACAGTGATGCCAACTATTTATAATCGAAATGTGCACAGGAGTGTAACAAAAAGCGCCAAAATGCGCTAAATATTAGTAAAACAAAAGGCGCTAAATATATTAATTTAAATATAAGCTTTTTTATTAATTAAAAAAAAGTTAGAGCTAATTTGTACCTTTGAGATTGGTTGTTTTTATTATACTATTTTTGTAAACGTAAAGTAAAATAAAAAAATCGATTTAAAATTGTTCGTTTTCGAATAAAATATTATCATTTTCATCTTCAGGCCATAAAACCGTTTTCATATAAAATTTCGACTTTCTGTATGTTTAATTTGAATTAATTTTTGCGCTAACATTTACAGGTATTTTGTAATCCGAACAACATGATTTTTTAATTTTTAGTGAGTTAACTGTATTTAGACACATTCTGTTTCTTAATTTGGTTTTAAAAAAATTCATTACGCTAAAAGATCTTTCCACTTCTGGATTTGAATATGGAAATGATAATATATTAATAACAAAAGTTGATACCTTCAAAAATGGATTTTTATTCACTGAGATTTTTAAGTTATGTACTTCAATCCAAATTAAATCAGTTCTGTCTCTTTTTTCCATTCAACAAACTTCAAATTTTGAAGACAGTTTTCTATTTCTTCTATCTCCTTTTTATCATTTATAAATTCTTTTATAAATGTAATGACATCTTCGGTGTTGTTTTTTTCCACTGAAAAACTTCAAAAGAGCAGTTGCAAAAAATGTTAAATTATAAATTATAAAAGTATATACGATTTTCTTTAAAATGAACAGTTGTATTAAAAAGGCGCTAAAAGCACCAAACTAAAAAACAAATAGCGCAATGTGTGTGAAGTAGTAGGAAAATCGCTTTCTACTTGCCCACGAAGTAAGCGAGATTGTGTATATACTGTCTACTGCTTACTGTTGAATTTGCGTTTACAATAAGTGGCATGGCAAAACTAGCAGGTATGCGCAGTTCGACAACAATTATAACAATCCAAAAACAACATGTATTTTATTAGTATAAAGCACTCGCTTCATATTAAAACACACAAACAAATTTAAAGCATTTTAATACGTATGAGTACCAAACTGTAACCATTTTTTATGTACTCTCTTCAAACTATATCAGTTTGTATGAAAATTTGCTATAAAGCGAGCTCAGTCAGCAGTGCTAGTAGGCTCACCTGTTAACTTCACTAACATCTGTAGGTTGTTAACTATACTGCAAGTGTCAAAAAGTGTGACGATGTCGCGAGTTCTGAGATTTTAGCACACCCAAAACATTCGTACCGCCCCAATAGATGTTTTCACTTCAAAAATAAAAAAGCAGATAATATTATTTTGGATGACAGACAGACAAATAAAATTTGTAATATCAATAATTTTATTGATGTTAGCAAGTGTTATTTATTTATGTATGGATATGTAACGTTGTTATTGTTCTTGTTTTTAAAGTGATGAAATTGATCGTGGGAAATGTAAAAAACTGCAGACTTGCATTTATCAGTTTTATATTGTTTAGGGGTGAATAAAAAAATATAATGAATTAGATAATGTATTGTGAGATAGAAATGTAAACGACTGTGGGTGTACAGGTGAAGTGCGAAGGACAGGAAGAAGAGGAATTAATAAAAAATGATAGAGGACATGTTATGGACGTTAGAATATTGATAAGAATAGTTTTAGTAAATTGGTTGTGTGTATTTTTTTAGTAGACAGGATAAAAAAAAAAAGAAGATAATATTATTTTGGATGACAGCCAGACAAATAGAATTTGTAATATCAATAATCATATTGGTGTTAGCGAGTAATATTTATTTATGTATGCATATGTAGGCATAACGTTGTTATTGTTGTTATTTTTAAAGTGAAGGAAATAGGGGATAAATAAAAAGAGTTTGCAATATCATTAATAATATTGGTTTTGGCGAGTGTTATTTATGTATGGACATGTATGTTGGTATTACGTTGTTATTGTTGTTGATCAACAACAGAATCAACATATTGAATGTTGAAGTGAGAATGCATTGACGGAGGATACGTAGGCATAACATCGTTGTTGTAAGAAAGTGTGACTGAATTCCGAAAATGTAGGCAGAGCACGAATATATGGATAGAGAGACACAGCAAGTTCATTTAATTGAGAGAGAAAGAGTGAGACAGATATAGATGGAGTGAGTATTTCGATTTGAATATTAATTTAAGTTGAGTTTTACTCGAATTATTTCTTTCTTCTATGTGATATACATATCTATAAATTACCAATTAACTAATCTAGGCGCACGGTAATGCGCCAGGCCAAGTTCGGCCACACAGCACGAAACCATTCGAGCTGTTTTTACCCCCCTCATAACTTTGCTCCTCCTGATCATAATGTAATGAAACTTGAAACATAAGGTCTCCCATAAGAGGTGACCTCACAGGTTAAATTTGAAAGTTCTACCATAAAAGCTTCCCGAGATATTAAGGTGTGAAAAGTCAATATTATTGGACACTTCCAGTAAAGCTAGAGAGCTGAAACTTGGTACACAGGTAGGTCTTGGTGAGAAAATAACCAGAAATCTGAAAACGGGCACTTTCCACCCTGGGGACTAAGTTCCCCTTATTTGTATGGGACACTTTTAGTAGAGCTAGAAAGCTAAAATTTCGTACAAAGAGATGAGAAATTAACAAAAAAAAAAAAAAAGAAGAGAGGTGTCTTAGGTCAGCCGGTTAGAGCTATGCCCATTAGGTATATACTTACATAAAATGTTATCTAAAAAATATTAAATTGAAGCCAATGCTAAACAAAATTTTTAATTTCAACGGTTAATTTTTGTTGTTTTACATCTCTCGTGAACGGCTGAGAAGAAGAGTATCCCTTCTTTTCAGCCGGGTGTGGCCTCTATAATGAAGAATATTGCGCGCAAGTGGATTTGGGTGCAACTCAAGTTTTTTTTATATATTTTTTTCGCGTGTTTTGAAAATACTGTCTTCACCAACGGAACGTCTAGATCTTTATGAATTCGATGGTTTCTGACATACCAGAGGGCTGCTGTTATTGTACGTAGGATTTTATTCAGTCGCCTTTGTATTCTTTCGACATTCGATGCTGAGGCAGTGCCCCATAACTGGATTCCATAGGACCATATTGGTTTCAGGATCGCGTTGTATAAGAGAAGTTTACAGTCAAGGCTTAGTATAGAGTTTCTTCCAATAAGCCAATTCATTTGGGCTGCTTTTAGTTTCATTTGTGATAACTTTGCGTCTATATGCCATGTCCATGTTAAACGACGATCAATATGAACGCCTAGATATTTGACTACAGCGTGTTGTGGTATAGTCTCGGTGTTAGTTTTTACAGGCGGGCATGTTTCCCTGCGCAACGTAAAAGTGACGTGTGCACATTTCTGCTCGTTAACTTTTATACGCCATTGTTTGAGCCATTTTTCCAGTTTGGATATACATTCTTGTAAATTGCGGGAAGCTTCTACAGGATTTTCGTGAACGCTTAGAAAGTCTGTATCATCCGCAAATGTTGATGTTTGAATGTTACTGCTTAACGGTAAGTCAGAGGCATATATTAAATAAAGTAAGGGACCGAAGATACTGCCTTGAGGGACTCCGGCTTCAATTGACTGCGGAGGGCTTAAAAAATTGCCTTCCCTAGCTTCAAATTTACGTTCCATTAAATAGCTTTTTAAAAGCTTTACGATGTTTGCTGGTAGATTTTGTGTTAATTTGTTGAAAAGACCTTCGTGCCATACTTTATCGAAAGCTTGTGAGACATCAATAAATAGCGCAGAGCAGTATTTCTTTTTTTCAAAAGTTCACATTCACAAGTCTGTGAGTTTGTTCAATTGTGTTATGTTGTCTGCGAAAACCGAATTGATGATCTGGAATACATCCATTACTAGTCACTATAGGCATCAGCTTGCTCATATACAGCTTTTCAAATAGTTTTGAAATGTTAGACAGTAAACTAATAGGCCGATAGGATTCAACCTTTGTTTGATCCTTGCGGGCTTTGGTATCATAGTAATTAGCGAAACCTTCCATTCTTTAGGATAGTGTTCTAGGCGTAGAATACTGTTAAAAATTAATAGTATTATTCTTTTTGCAGTGTAAGGCAATTCTTGAAGCATTTTGTTGCTTATTTTGTCGACACCTGGGGCTTTTCTGGAGTTAAAACTAGTAATAGTATTTTCAATCTCCGTCATGTTAAATCTCATCGGTATTTCTGGTAAAGAGTCGACTGGTGGTAGTTCAACAATATCAGCAGAAATATTCGGAGTAAAAACTTTTTCTAAGAGTTTAACAAAAAGTGCACCTTTTTCAGCATCAGTTTTTGCCCAGTGACCATTAGGGGCTCGTAATGGGGGTTTGCATATCACCGGCCTTTTTAGTCCTCTGGCTGCACGCCACAGTGAATAATCTGTTTGTGGTGTTGCATCTAGCTTTTGAAGAAATTTTTGAAGGGAAGCTGTTTTTTGAGTTTGCAAAACTTTCCTAAGCTGCTTGGTACACTCCTTAAGCCTTAATTTTAGCTGGGGCGATCTGTAGCGCTGCCATTCTCGTTTAGCTCTCCGTTTTTCAGTCAATAGCCTTTCTATTTCTACAGAGAAAATATTGTTAAATCTCACTGGTTGGTTTACTTCATTTGAAGTAGCATTAAAAACAGCTTGTTTAATATGCACTTCAAACAACCTGAGAGAATCGTCTATGTCTGAAGGTGTTCTCAGCGGCATTTTTTCCGAGCAAGGAGCACTCAGATATTTTCTGTATTTCAGCCAGTTAATACGTGCAGATGTCGTCGCTAAATCACATGTTGTGTGTGAGTAAATAGTGACTATTGTAGGCGAGTGGTCTGAAGATAAGTCCAAAGATGCTTCAACTTCGACCATCTCGCTGGGCAAGCCTTTCACAATTCCAAAGTCGATAACATCAGGAATTTTTTGTCGATCTGTTGGCCAATATGTTGGCTGTCCACTTGAAACTACATTCAAACCCATTTTAGATATTGTGTCGAACAAAATTCGTCCCTTAGGAGTGATTAAACGTGAACCCCAGAATGTATGTTTAGCATTGTAGTCGCCAGCTGCTAGAAAACGGAAGCCCAGTGATTTATAAAAAGCCGTATATTGACTCTCGGTAATTGAGAATCTTGGGGGCGAATATACAGATGATATTACAAGTTTTTGATAGTAAGTTTCGATGCAGATGTTCGTTGCTTGAAGATAATCTTCACAAAAATCATTCAACAGGTGGTGTTTTATTCGCGTTTTTATTAGGATTCCCGAACCACCACAAGCTCTGCCACGAGGATCCTTGGTGTCGTAAAAATTATATCCACTAATTTTAAAATAGCTTCGAGACGTCAAATGAGTTTCTGAGATAACCATAACATCGATTTGTTTATCCTGAAGAAAATATTTCGTTTTTATGTTGGCAGATGCCGTTTGCGTTCCAAAAACAAATTTTTAAGTTCATGGTTTGCTTAGTACAGCCTGCAACAAGGTAGACTGCATTTTCAACATTTCCTGCATCATACAGGACATGTTGAGAGTAAATGTATTTACTGTTTGTATTAGGATCTCTATCGAGGCTTCAATACGACTAAAATTATGCCCTGATTCTTCATTAGCTGGTACAGTTTGTTGCGCCGGAGTCTGGTTACTCCTTAAAATATTAGCGTATGAAAATTTACTATTAGGTTTTTGTTGAGTAAGAGTCGTGTTAGACTTTAAAACATTTGAGTATTGATTATGGCTAGACGACGGTTGAGGTAACTGAGGGTAGTTTAATGGGGTGTTGGGCTGATCGGGAGTAGCATTTGTTTTTCTGTTCGACGAATTTTTAAAAAAAGAGTAAAGAGGGCAGCCTCTATAGTTAGCAGTGGGGTTTCCACTGCAATTTCCGCATTTTTTGGCCTTGGTATCACCTTTTATTTTGCCACAGTTAGCGGTACTGTGCAACTCACCACATACATCGCAAATGGTAGGCAACTTGCAATAAGTTTTGGTATGGCAAAATTCTTGACAGTTCATGCAGCCAGAGGACTAAAAAGGCCGGTGATATGCAAACCCCCATTACGAGCCCCAAATGGTGACTGGGCAAAAACTGATGCTGAAAAATGTGCACTTTCTGTTAAACACTTAGAAAAAGTTTTCACTCCGAATATTTTTGCTGATATTATTGAACTGCCACCAGACGTCGCTTTAACAGAAATTCCGCTGAGATTTAATATTGTGGAGATTGAAAAGGCTTTTACTAGTCTAAACACAAAAAAAGCCCCAGGTATTGATAAAATAATAATAAAAGGAATAATACTATTCATCTTTAATAGTATTTTACGACTACAATACTATCCAACAGAAGGTTTCGATGATTACTTTGATACCAAAGACCGGTAAGGATCATAAAAAGGTTGAATCCTATCGGCCTATCAGTTTGCTGTCCAATGTGTCGAAACTTCTTGAAAAGCTGTAGCAAGCTGACTCTTATAGTGACTATCAGTGGATGTATTCCAGATCATCAATTCGGTTTTCGCAGTCAGCACAACACTATTGAACAAACTCACAGACTTGTGAATGCAGTTAGAGAAACTTGAAAAAAAAGAAATATTGTTCAGCGCTTTGATGTCGCACAGGTTTTTGATAAAGTATAGCACGAAGGTCTTATCAACAAATTAACACTAAACCTACTAGCAAATATCGTCAATCTTTCCATTTAATTGAACGTAAATTTGTAGTTAGGGAAGGCAATTTTGTAAGCCCTCCGCTGTCGATTGAATCCGGAGTTCCTCAAGGCAGTATCTTGGGTCCTTTGCTTTACTTAATATATGCCTTCTGACTTACCGTTAAGCAGTAACATTCTCACGTCAACATTTGCTGATGATACGGCTTTTCTAAGCGTTCATGAAAATCCTGTAGAAGAATCCCGGAATTTAGAAGGGCACATCTCAAAACGGGAAACTTGGCTAAGATAATGGCGGATAAGAGTTAATGAGCAAAAATGTGTACAGGTCACTTTTAGGTTACGCAGGGAAACATGCCCGCCTATATAAATCAACACCGAGACTATACCGTAACACACTGAAGTCAAATATATAGGCGTTCATCTTGATCGTCGAAGCTTCCCGGAATCTACAAGGGTACATCTCAAAATTGGAAACATGGCTAAAACAACGGCGGATAAAAGTGAATGAGCAGAAATATGTACACGTTACTTTTACTTTACGCAGGGAAACATGCCCGTCTATACAATTCAACACCGAGACTATACCGCAACACATTGTAGTAAAATATCTAGGCGTTCATCTTGATCGTCGTTTAACATGGAAATCGCATATAGACGCAAAGTTGACACAAATGAAATTAAAAGCAGCCCAAATGAATTGGCTTATTGGAAGAAATTCTATATTAAGTCTTGACTGTAAACTTTTGTTATACAACGCGATCCTGAAACCAATATGGTCCTATGGAATCCAGTTATGGGGCACTGCCTCAGCATCAAGTGTAGAAAAAATTCAAAGGCGACAAAACAAAATTCTACGTACAATTACTGCAGCCCCCTGGTATATCCGAAATCAGCGAATTCACATAGATCTTGATGTTCCGTTGGTGAAGACAGTATTTTTAAAACACGCAAAAAAATATATTGATAAACTAGTATTGCACCCAAATCCACTTGCGCGCAACATTCTAAATTATAGAGGCCACACCCGGTTGAAAAGGAGGGATACTCTTTCTCACAGCCGTACACGAGAGATGTAAAACATCAAAAATCAACAGTTGGAATTAAAAATTTTGTTTAGCACTGGCTAAACATATATTAAAGTATTTTAAGATTTAAGATTTGAAAAACTTATTGATGTTTCAATTTATAATTGAAGATTCAATAAATAATAAAACTACCACAAAAAAAAAAAAAAATTTAGTATACATCAACTATTAACACTTCTTAATAATTAACAACAACGCATTTAATTCGAAGATCGTATGGACTTCGTCTTTACGCAGTAAAGCAACAGAAGTATCAAGTAATAATGTTCAACAGTTTAATGTTTTTTTTTATTTACATATGAAAAGTAATACTATCAGGCTCAAGTTCAGTTTTATTGAATTAATGAAAATTCAGAATTACTAATTGAGAAGAATATCAACTATTTAACCAGTTTTCAACAGAAATAGAATATGAGAATTAATTTTTAATTCAATTTTTATTCTACAAAGAAACAGTGCTGGTTAGTACGAAATTCCCTCATCACAGTTTGGAAATTACTAATATTCTATCAGTTGAAAACTGGTTAAATGGTTGATATTATTCCCAAGTAGTAGCCACTTTACGAAAATTGTAAAGATGGACAATTGAACGCTGATGAGCGGTGTAGCGGCCTTCTGATACGTTCTGCTAAAAACTGATTGGATATAAATAATAATATTTTTCAACATAAAAAAACTCTTAGTAATTTTGAATTTTCATTAATTCAATAAAACTGAACTTGAGCCTGATAATATTACTTTTCATATCTACATCAATATAAGTTCGAATAATAATTACGTTTATTCGTAATAATAATAATATAAAAATATTAATTCCGCTTGGGCACGAGCTATAAATACCCTAATAACAAGGGTCTAATAGTATGTGAATTTCCCTAATATAGAGTAGAAAAAACAAAAACGTTAACTTACAAAGTAGAATACTTTGAAGATAACGGACTATGAGTTTTTGTTGATTATTAGTAATTTCCAAACAGTGATGAGGGAATTTCGTACTAACCAGTACTGTTTCATTGTAGAATAAAAATTGAGTTAAAAATTAATTCTTATATTCTATTTCTGTTGAAAACTGGTTAAATAGTTGATATTCTTCTCAATTAGTATCCACTTTACGAAAATTGTAAAGATGGACAATTGAACGCTGATGAGAGGTGTAGCGGCCTTGAAATCAGTACTGATACGTTCTGCTAAAAACTGATTGGATATAAATAATAAAATGTTTCAACATAAAAAAAACTCTTAGTAAAATTGAATTTTCATTAATTCAATAAAACTGAATTTGAACTTTTTAAATATAAAGGGTAAAACATCTACTGATGAGTTGGTATGGCTACCAACGAAATATATATTTAGATATTGCTAACCCGCAACAAATAAATAAAATTTAAAACATAATTACTTGAGTACATGCTCAAATAAATGTACAATTTTGTAAAGGAGAGATTTACTTTTCATTTTTGCCTTATAAATACTTTTAATGGCAACCAGCGGTAGTCATGTGTGACTGCGATCAACGGCACTGTGGTGAACAGAAGTCACTTACAGAAAACGGCGATAATGTAAACATATTGTCATTGCGTTAAATTGTGGTTGATCTGTTGTTTTCGGCCACACATGATGATTTATTGGAGGCATTTAATAAGAATGGCTTCTCATATTACAATTTGCATTTATCCTATAAGTTTAGCTTTCGACAGAGAGGACCATTTTTGCGTGTCAGCATAAATGATTTTCTTTCATGAAGCTCATAGCCAAATAAAACACAAGCAAGTTTAATGTTTACGTTTAAGTTTATTCTTTGTGTGTTCTTAATGAAACACAAGCAAGTTTAATGTTTACGTTTAAGTTTATTCTTTGTTCAATACTAATACTTTCATAATTATAAGAACGATCTTTGTAAAACTTGTAAATAAAGAACAGATCTATTCAAGAACTCAAAGCGTTTGGTTTATAAAACGGAAAAATATATAATTGGCGCAGTCGGTAGGATATTGAGTGAAAAACAATATCCTGTGATGCGAACGAAATAAAATAAAAATAGTTGTAAAAACTATTGGACTTATAAATTTAAATAAATTCATAATCAATAAAAATAAAACAATCAAATAAAAGTTAAATTATAAATAAGACTCAAATTAATTAACAGAAATATTTGAAAAATAATAAAAACGTAAAAGAAACGAAATCCAAATTAATAGTAAACAACGTTGATATCTTAAGAAAAAGTTTTTTCTGAGATTGCGAAACAAGAATTTTAAAAGAAATCTAAATTATTTTAAAAACAATAAAATAAATAATATAATATGGCTTTGTCTTTGAGTGAATGCTTGCGCGAGGCAAGGAGTGTTCCAGTTTTTAATGGAAACAATGAATACACCTTATCCAACTATCTAAGAGATATAAATTCTGTTCTACGTATAACACCAGAGGAGCATCAAACCATAATTAAAACAATACTAATCAACAAACTACAAGGTAAGGCTCTGAGATCCATAGAAACCCTAATGAATCCAACATGGGAGGATATCCTGAGAAAACTTAAAGAAGACCTTGGAATCAAAAAATCCTTCTTCCAATTGAGGACAGAGGCTCTGAACACGAAGGCGAGTAGCATAGAGGAACTGCACTATAAATTAAGAAAAATTTTGGCGGAAATGAATACAAAATTTAATTTAAATCCTGTAGACATATCCTTTACTCCTGGTAATAATGAAAAAATTATCTTTGATATATATATAAATTTTTTACCTCTATATATTAGATCCTTGCTCTTACAAAATAATATCACAACTATAGAATCAGCTAGTACTTTTTATATTCAAAATAACATATTAAAAGATATTAAATTAATTAACAGAACCCAAAATCAATTTAAAGAAATCCGTTATAACAATCAAAATTATAATCAAAATTTTAGAAATAATGGAAATAATAACATTGGAAATTTTAGAAATAATGATTGGAATACATCAGGTAATCATAGAAATAACTTTGGAAATTTTAGGAATAATAATTGGAATACGTCAGGTAATCATAGAAATAACTTTGGAAATTTTAGACGTGACGAGAATAGAAACTCAGGGAATTTGAGAAATAACAACAGACAGGAACCAATGGAAGTGGAAAATTTACAGGTAGTGGAAAATTTTCAACAGGGGCCTCGGGTGGCCGATTACCCATAGTATTATTAACCTTTAATAGTAAAAAGTTGAAATGTTTGATTGATACGGGAGCGGCGACAACATTGGGCGATTACGATACTTTTTCAAACTTATATAAAATACAAAAATTATCCAAGCCAATTCAATCGAACTCTTTGGGGGGTTGTTCCATACTAACTGAGGAGGTGATCTCTACACTTCCAGAGGAGTTCGATTTACCAGACAAAACAATGTCAATCAAACTTACAAATCTTAAAAATAAAGAATTTGAATGTATAATAGGAAATAATATTTTGATGCCTCTGAAAGCGAATATAAATTATGGAACGGAAGGGTTGACATTGAGTAACTCCTTTGTGCCATTTTTTGAAGGGACAAACGAATTTGAAATTGATTATGAGGAAGTACATAATTTGGAAAAATGTGAAGTACGTTTTGAAGATTTGCAATCTAATATTTTGAATGAGAATGAAGCTAAGGAATTAAAAAGATTTTTTTATGGGCATAGGAATACGTTTTACCAAGATGGTCAATTTTTAACTGCTACTCCAATAATAAAACATAGTATCCGTACCAGCACGGATAAACCAATTTATTCCAGATTGTATAAATACCCTCAGGTACATGAAGGCGAGATCGGTAAGCAAATAGATGAAATGCTCGATCAAGGTATTATAAGAGCGAGTAAATCACCTTATAATTCGCCTTTGTGGATAGTAAAAAAGAAATCGGATAATTCTAATAAAGAAAAGTGGCGTATAGTCATAGATTATAGGGGCTTGAACAGCGTAACAGTAGATGATAAATTCCCGATACCCGATATAAGCTCCATGTTCGATAAGTTGGGTCGTGCCCAATATTTTTCGGTTATTGATTTGGCGAAAGGTTTTCATCAGATTTTGATGAATGAAAAAGATATAGAGAAAACAGCTTTTTCTACTCCTTTTGGTCATTATGAGTACATCAGAATGCCATTTGGATTGAAGAACGCTCCATCCACATTTCAAAGGATGATGAATTTTGTCTTAAAAGAACACATAAATAAAATATGTGTTATATATATGGACGACATATTGGTTTTTTCAACATCGATTGAAGAACATATCGATGATTTGAATAAGGTATTTGATAGGTTGAATGAATATAGTCTTAGGGTTCAGTTTGATAAGTGCAGATTTTTAGCACAACAGGTGGAATTTTTGGGTCACATAATAACAAAAGAAGGTATTAAACCTGACCCAGGTAAAATAAAAGCGATAAATGGAGTATCATTGCCAACAACAGTAAAGCAAATAAAGTCATTTCTTGGATTGACAGGTTATTATCGCAAGTTCATGAAGAATTATTCGCTTATTGCTTCGCCCATCATAAAGTATTTAAAGAAAAATATGAAAATTGACGAAAGGGATTCGAAGTATATTGATGCTTTCAAGAAACTTAAAGAACTAATAACAACTTACCCAATCTTGGCCTTTCCGGATTTTAATAAGAGGTTCGTTGTAACCACTGACGCTAGTAACAGCGCATTGGGAGCTGTATTGAGTCAAGATAATAAACCTGTATGTTACGCAAGCCGTACGTTGAATGATCATGAAAGGAATTATTCGGCCATTGAAAAGGAATTGTTGGCTATCCTTTGGGCATTGAAATATTTTAGAAGATATGTTTATGGAAGAAAATTTTTGGTTCAAACAGACCATCAGCCATTGAAATGGCTGCATTCCATGAAAGAGCCAAATTCAAAAATGGCAAGATGGAGAATACAACTGAGTGAATATGATTTTGATATCGATTATGTAAAGGGTAAAAATAATAAGGTGGCAGATTTCTTGAGCCGAGTTGATCAAAAGGATGATTCAGAAGAACATCAGGCTTTTCAATTGGATGATAATGAAGTACAAACAGTACACAGTGGTGAAGAAGATTTAAATGACTGTTTTAAGATCAGCGACGGAATTGTTAATAAATATAGAACTCAGATACGCATTCTGAAGACAAAAAATAAGACTAAGGAAAAGATATTTGATAAATATTTAATTTTATTTATAGAAGAGTCAGATTTATTATGCGAAAAATATTTAGAAAACTTTTTTAGAGAAAACATAAATAAGGGTACCATTGGAATATATTGTGAATTGGATGACTCTAAATATAACGTTATTCAACAGAAATTAATACAGATTTTTAATAATGATAGGAAAGTGAAATTCACTAAATGTAGATTTTTGGCAATAGACCTAGTTGAAGGAAACCAACTTTATGATGTCATAAAGAAAACTCATGAAGAAACTAATCACAGGGGTGTTGTAGAGAATTTTGAAGAATTGAAAGAAACATATTTCTGTCCTAACCTAGTGAAGCATATAAATAAATATGTTAATGGTTGCAGAATTTGTATCGAAGCTAAACATGATCGTAATCCAATAAGAAAACCTTTTAGCAACACGGAAACACCTTCAAAACCAAATCAAATAGTCCATATGGATATCTTTCATGTGGAGAAACAATACTTTTTAACAACAATAGACAGATTTACAAAATTGGGTAGCGCTCACAGGTTGTCAGACAAAAATATGATTACCGTTAAGACAAAATTACAAGAAAGAATAGCGTTGTTAGGCAAACCAGAACTTTTGGTTATGGATAATGAGTTTGACAACTATTTAATTGTTCTTTTCTGCAGAGAAAATAATATTCGGGCTCATTTTACTACTCCGCATTCTCACACTGGGAATTCGGATATCGAAAGATTGCATTCAACAGTGCTTGAACACATTAGAATAATAAAAATTGGGGAGGAAAGGACTGATACAGAGGAACTTGTGATTAGAGCAATAGGTTATTACAACAATACCATTCATTCAACAACAAGGCAAAAGCCCATGGACTTTATAAATGGAATAGATTTAAACTTCAAAGAGGTTTCAGACAGAATGGATAAAAGGAAAAGACATTTGATAGGGAAAATAAATATAAACAGAAAAGAAATTCCTGCTGTGAATCCTGAGAATATGTTCATGAAAAATCCAAAAGCAGAGAGACAAAAAACTGCTAAAAGATACACAAAACATAATCGTAGCAACCCTAATAAGATCGATATTGCGCGAGTCAAGCGACCATTAAAACTTTTTTCGTGAATTTCAAATAATTGTGGCGATGGTATTGATTTTGGTAGTGCAAACGGGCAACAGTGCTGAAATAATAATAAACAAAATAGAAACTGAGGCAGGATATGTAATGGTGGAGAGTCAGCCCGTTACTCTTATTCAAGGTTACTCAAAACTCATACATGTAATTGACCTTGAAGAGATAGAGGACACCATCAATAAAGTTAAAACGAGCGTTTCAGGTAACATGAAATTAAAACAGGGATGGATGATATTGAATTTACAGAGAGATGTTGAGGAGTTGGAACATTCATTGTTGACAATAGGCAAACATGATAATAGAGAAAGAAGAGCATTAATTGATGTGGGAGGTAGAGCAATTAAGTGGGTATTTGGAAACCTGGACGATGAAGACAAACAGGAAATTGATAATCACTTCAAGAATATAGATATTAATCAGCATAATATAATAAATAATCTTAATAAACAAATAACAATAAATAGCGATATGCAGAAGTATATGTTAAACGTTAAATTGATTTTGGAATCCCACAAGGAATTGTTTGGTGGAACACATTATAAAGAATTAGAAAATAAATTGGAACTTATAAAATATAATCATTTGACGTTATTGATAAATAAAATAAAAGACAAAATTGAAAGAATACAAGATAATATAATGAGTTCTAAACACCAGACAATGAACAGATTCTTTTTGACTGATAAAGAAATAGATTTTTTTCAAATTGATAGCGATAAGCTAAGATATGTTAAGTGTTCCTTGGGAAAACTCTCAAGAGATGTGATATTGTTTGTGGTATCAATTCCACAGTTTTTTGCAAGTGATCACAAATCAGTGTTAATACTTCCAATACCGAATGCAGACTATATGCAACTAAATTTAGAGATTTCTAAGGTTGTAAACATAAAAAATGAAACATTCTATGTAAATCAAGAAAATTATATAAAAAATTTAGAGAGAACAAATAATTGCATTAATAATATTATAAAAAATTCTTATGTCGAATGTACAAAAAGAAAATTTACACAAGAAGTAATACAAGAAGTGGATATTGGAAACGTTTTATTGATAAATATTAATTCCACTTTGATAAGCACTTGTAATGAATATAAATATAAGCTAATTGGAAATTATTTGATAAACTTTGAAAATTGTGAAATAGAGATCGGCAAATATAAAATAAAAGATTGAAAGTGAAATGGATATTGTTGTTCCTGAACAACAAGGGATGAGAATGATATCAATATATTACTGAACTAATTGAAATTCCAAGGTTTGATAACCTTCAGGAAATAAAGAAATGTTGACTGAGAAAAATAATATGTATCATACTTACATATATACTTTATGCAATAGTTCTAAGTGTTGTTTGTGTTTTGGTGGCTTTAAAGTTGAGAAAATGTTCGTTTCGATGGGACTCGAAACGTGGGGAGGGGCAAGTCATGTGTGACTGCGATCAACGGCACTGTGGTGAACAGAAGTCACTTACAGAAAACGGCGATAATGTAAACATATTGTCATTGCGTTAAATTGTGGTTGATCTGTTGTTTTCGGCCACACATGATGATTTATTGGAGGCATTTAATAAGAATGGCTTCTCATATTACAATTTGCATTTATCCTATAAGTTTAGCTTTCGACAGAGAGGACCATTTTTGCGTGTCAGCATAAATGATTTTCTTTCATGAAGCTCATAGCCAAATAAAACACAAGCAAGTTTAATGTTTACGTTTAAGTTTATTCTTTGTGTGTTCTTAATGAAACACAAGCAAGTTTAATGTTTACGTTTAAGTTTATTCTTTGTTCAATACTAATACTTTCATAATTATAAGAACGATCTTTGTAAAACTTGTAAATAAAGAACAGATCTATTCAAGAACTCAAAGCGTTTGGTTTATAAAACGGAAAAATGTATAATTCGGTTGTCTAATTGTATAGGTGTAGAAAAGTAAACACATTCATAATGGAAAATTATTTGTTGTATGTGTTTAAACAATTTTGAAAGCTGTTTTTATGCTTTGTAATTCACAAAAATATATTTGTGAGTTTTTGTATAAATAGATGAGCTTTAAAACTTTTTAAACATAAAGGGTAAAACATCTACTGATGAGTTGGTATGGCTACCTACGAAATATATATTTAGATATTGCTAACCCGCAACAAATAAATAAAATTTAAAACATAAATACTTGAGTACATGCTCAAATAAATGTACAATTTTGTAAAGGAGAGATTTACTTTTCATTTTTTGCCTTACAAATACTTTTAATGGCACCCTGCGGTTGTTTAATTGTATAGGTGTAGAAAAGTTAACACATTCATAATGGAAAATTATTTGTTGTATGTGTTTAAACAATTTTGAAAGCTGTTTTTGTGCTTTGTAATTCACAAAAATATATTTGTGAGTTTTTGTATAAATAGATGAGCTTTAAAATTTTTTAAACATAAAGGGTAAAACATCTACTGATGAGTTGGTATGGCTACCAACGAAATATATATTTAGATATTGCTAACCCGCAACAAATAAATAAAATTTAAAACATAAATACTTGAGTACATGCTCAAATAAATGTACAATTTTGTAAAGGAGAGATTTACTTTTCATTTTTTGCCTTATAAATACTTTTAATGGCAACCAGCGGTTGTCTAATTGTATAGGTGTAGAAAAGTAAACACATTCATAATGGAAAATTATTTGTTGTATGTCTTTAAACAATTTTGAAAGCTGTTTTTATGCTTTGTAATTCACAAAAATATATTTGTGAGTTTTTGTATAAATAGATGAGCTTTAAAACTTTTTAAACATAAAGGGTAAAACATCTACTGATGAGTTGGTATGGCTACCAACGAAATATATATTTAGATATTGCTAACCCGCAACAAATAAATAAAATTTAAAACATAAATACTTGAGTACATGCTCAAATAAATGTACAATTTTGTAAAGGAGAAATTTACTTTTCATATTTTGCCTTATAAATACTTTTAATGGCAACCAGCGGTTGTCTAATTGTATAGGTGTAGAAAAGTAAACACATTCATAATGGAAAATTATTTGTTGTATGTGTTTAAACAATTTTGAAAGCTGTTTTTATGCTTTGTAATTCACAAAAATATATTTGTGAGTTTTTGTATAAATAGATGAGCTTTAAAACTTTTTAAACATAAAGGGTAAAACATCTACTGATGAGTTGGTATGGCTACCAACGAAATATATATTTAGATATTGCTAACCCGCAACAAATAAATAAAATTTAAAACATAAATACTTGAGTACATGCTCAAATAAATGTACAATTTTGTAAAGGAGAGATCTACTTTTCATTTTTTGCCTTATAAATAATTTTAATGGCAACCAGCGATTGTCTAATTGTATAGGTGTAGAAAAGTAAACACATTCATAATGGAAAATTATTTGTTGTATGTGTTTAAACAATTTTGAAAGTTGTTTTTATGCTTTGTAATTCACAAAAATATATTTGTGAGTTTTTGTATAAATAGATGAGCTTTAAAACTTTTTAAACATAAAGGGTAAAACATCTACTGATGAGTTGGTATGGCTACCAACGAAATATATATTTAGATATTGCTAACCCGCAACAAATAAATAAAATTTAAAACATAAATACTTGAGTACATGCTGAAATAAATGTACAATTTTGTAAAGAAGAGATTTACTTTTCATTTTTTGCCTTATAAATACTTTTAATGGCAACCAGCGGTTGTCTAGTTGTATAGGTGTAGAAAAGTAAACACATTCATAATGGAAAATTATTTGTTGTATGTGTTTTAACAATTTTGAAAGCTGTTTTTATGCTTTGTAATTCACAAAAATATATTTGTGAGTTTTTGTATAAATAGATGAGCTTTAAAACTTTTTAAACATAAAGGGTAAAACATCTACTGATGAGTTGGTATGGTTACCAACGAAATATATATTTAGATATTGCTAACCCGCAACAAATAAATAAAATTTAAAACATAAATACTTGAGTACATGCTCAAATAAATGTACAATTTTGTAAAGGAGAGATTTACTTTTCATTTTTTGCATTATAAATACTTTTAATGGCAACCAGCGGGTGTCTAATTGTAAAGGTATAGAAAAGTAAACACATTCATAATGGAAAATTATTTGTTGTATGTGTTTAAACAATTTGAAAGCTGTTTTTATGCTTTGTAATTCACAAAAATATATTTGTGAGTTTTTGTATAAATAGATGAGCTTTAAAACTTTTTAAACATAAAGGGTAAAACATCTACTGATGAGTTGGTATGGCTACCAACGAAATATATATTTAGATATTGCTAACCCGCAACAAATAAATAAAATTTAAAACATAAATACTTGAGTACATGCTCAAATTAATGTACAATTTTGTAAAGGAGAGATTTACTTTTCATTTTTTGCCTTATAAATACTTTTAATGGCAACCAGCGGTTGTCTAATTGTATAGGTGTAGAAAAGTAAACACATTCATAATGGAAAATTATTTGTTGTATGTCTTTAAACAATTTTGAAAGCTGTTTTTATGCTTTGTAATTCACAAAAATATATTTGTGAGTTTTTGTATAAATAGATGAGCTTTAAAACTTTTTAAACATAAAGGGTAAAACATCTACTGATGAGTTGGTATTGCTACCAACGAAATATATATTTAGATATTGCTAACCCGTAACAAATAAATAAAATTTAAAACATAAATACTTGAGTACATGCTCAAATAAATGTACAATTTTGTAAAGGAGAGATTTACTTTTCATATTTTGCCTTATAAATGCTTTTAATGGCAACCAGCGGTTGTCTAATTGTAGAGGTGTAGAAAAGTAAACACATTCATAGTGGAAAATTATTTGTTGTATGTTTTTAAACAATTTTGAAAGCTGTTTTTATGCTTTGTAATTCACAAAAATATATTTGTGAGTTTTTGTATAAATAGATGAGCTTTAAAACTTTTTAAACATAAAGAATAAAACATCTGCTGATGAGTTGGTATGGCTAACAACGAAATATATATTTAGATATTGCAAACCCGCAACAAATAAATAAAATTTAAAACATAAATACTTGAGTGCATGCTCAAATAAATGTACAATTTTGTAAAGGAGAGATTTACTTTTCATTTTTTGCCTTATAAATACTTTTAATGGCAACCAGCGGTTGTCTAATTGTATAGGTGTAGAAAAGTAAACACATTCATAATGGAAAATTATTTGTTGTATGTGTTTAAACAATTTTGAAAGCTGTTTTTATGCTTTGTAATTCACAAAAATATATTTGTGAGTTTTTGTATAAATAGATGAGCTTTAAAACTTTTTAAACATAAAGGGTAAAACATCTACTGATGAGTTGGTATGGCTACCAACGAAATATATATTTAGATATTGCTAACCCGCAACAAATAAATAAAATTTAAAACATAAATACTTGAGTACATGCTCAAATAAATGTACAATTTTGTAAAGGAGAGATTTACTTTTCATTTTTTGCATTATAAATACTTTTAATGGCCACCAGCGGTTGTAAGTGTTTAAGCAATTTTGAAAGCTGTTTTTATGCTTTGTAATTCACAAAAATACATTTGTGAGTTTTTGTATAAATAGATGAGCTTTAAAACTTTTTAAAAATAAAGGGTAAAACATCTACTGATGAGTTGGTATGGCTACCAACGAAATATATATTTAGATATTGCTAACCCGCAACAAATAAATAAAATTTAAAACATAAATACTTGAGTACATGCTCAAATAAATGTACAATTTTGTAAAGGAGAGATTTACTTTTCATTTTTTGCCTTATAAATACTTTTAATGGCAACCAGCGGTTGTCTAATTGTATAGGTGTAGAAAAGTAAACACAGTCATACTGGAAAATTATTTGTTGTATGTGTTTAAACAATTTTGAAAGCTGTTTTTATGCTTTGTAATTCACAAAAATATATTTGTGAGTTTTTGTATAAATAGATGAGCTTTAAAACTTTTTAAACATAAAGGGTAAAACATCTACTGATAAGTTGGTATGGCTACCAACGAAATATATATTTAGATATTGCTAACCCGCAACAAATAAATAAAATTTAAAACATAAATACTTGAGTACATGCTCAAATAAATGTACAATTTTGTAAAGGAGAGATTTACTTTTCATTTTTTGCCTTATAAATACTTTTAATGGCAACCAGCGGTTGTCTAATTGTATAGGTGTAGAAAAGTAAACACATTCATAATGGAAAATTATTTGTTGTATGTCTTTAAACAATTTTGAAAGCTGTTTTTATGCTTTGTAATTCACAAAAATATATTTGTGAGTTTTTGTATAAATAGATGAGCCTTAAAACTTTTTAAACATAAAGGGTAAAACATCTACTGATGAGTTGGTATGGCTACCAACGAAATATATATTTAGATATTGCTAACCCGCAACAAATAAATAAAATTTAAAACATAAATACTTGAGTACATGCTCAAATAAATATACAATTTTGTAAAGGAGAGATTTACTTTTCATATTTTGCCTTATAAATACTTTTAATGGCAACCAGCGGTTGTCTAATTGTATAGGTGTAGAAAAGTAAACACATTCATAGTGGAAAATTATTTGTTGTATGTTTTTAAACAATTTTGAAAGCTGTTTTTACGCTTTGTAATTCACAAAAATATATTTGTGAGTTTTTGTATAAATAGATGAGCTTTAAAACTTTTTAAACATAAAGAATAAAACATCTGCTGATGAGTTGGTATGGCTACCAACGAAATATATATTTAGATATTGCAAACCCGCAACAAATAAATAAAATTTAAAACATAAATACTTGAGTACATGCTCAAATAAATGTACAATTTTGTAAAGGAGAGATTTACTTTTCATTTTTTGCCTTATAAATACTTTTAATGGCAACCAGCGGTTGTCTAATTGTATAGGTGTAGAAAAGTAAACACATTCATAATGGAAAATTATTTGTTGTATGTGTTTAAACAATTTTGAAAGCTGTTTTTATGCTTTGTAATTCACAAAAATATATATGTGAGTTTTTGTATAAATAGATGAGCTTTAAAACTTTTTAAACATAAAGGGTAAAACATCTACTGATGAGTTGGTATGGCTACCAACGAAATATATATTTAGATATTGCTAACCCGCAACAAATAAATAAAATTTAAAACATAAATACTTGAGTACATGCTCAAATAAATGTACAATTTTTTAAAGGAGAGATTTACTTTTCATTTTTTGCATTATAAATACTTTTAATGGCAACCAGCGGTTGTAAGTGTTTAAGCAATTTTGAAAGCTGTTTTTATGCTTTGTAATTCACAAAAATATATTTGTGAGTTTTTGTATAAATAGATGAGCTTTAAAACTTTTTAAAAATAAAGGGTAAAACATCTACTGATGAGTTGGTATGGCTACCAACGAAATATATATTTAGATATTGCTAACCCGCAACAAATAAATAAAATTTAAAACATAAATACTTGAGTACATGCTCAAATAAATGTACAATTTTGTAAAGGAGAGATTTACTTTTCATTTTTTGCCTTATAAATACTTTTAATGGCAACCAGCGGTTGTCTAATTGTATAGGTGTAGAAAAGTAAACACATTTATACTGGAAAATTATTTGTTGTATGTGTTTAAACAATTTTGAAAGCTGTTTTTATGCTTTGTAATTCACAAAAATATATTTGTGAGTTTTTGTATAAATAGATGAGCTTTAAAACTTTTTAAACATAAAGGGTAAAACATCTACTGATGAGTTGGTATGGCTACCAACGAAATATATATTTAGATATTGCTAACCCGCAACAAATAAATAAAATTTAAAACATAAATACTTGAGTACATGCTAAAATAAATGTACAATTTTGTAAAGGAGAGATTTACTTTTAATTTTTTGCATTATAAATACTTTTAATGGCCACCAGCGGTTGTAAGTGTTTAAGCAATTTTGAAAGCTGTTTTTATGCTTTGTAATTCACAAAAATATATTTGTGAGTTTTTGTATAAATAGATGAGCTTTAAAACTTTTTAAAAATAAAGGGTAAAACATCTACTGATGAGTTGGTATGGCTACCAACGAAATATATATTTAGATATTGCTAACCCGCAACAAATAAATAAAATTTAAAACATAAATACTTGAGTACATGCTCAAATAAATGTACAATTTTGTAAAGGAGAGATTTACTTTTCATTTTTTGCCTTATAAATACTTTTAATGGCAACCAGCGGTTGTCTAATTGTATAGGTGTAGAAAAGTAAACACAGTCATACTGGAAAATTATTTGTTGTATGTGTTTAAACAATTTTGAAAGCTGTTTTTATGCTTTGTAATTCACAAAAATATATTTGTGAGTTTTTGTATAAATAGATGAGCTTTAAAACTTTTTAAACATAAAGGGTAAAACATCTACTGATAAGTTGGTATGGCTACCAACGAAATATATATTTAGATATTGCTAACCCGCAACAAATAAATAAAATTTAAAACATAAATACTTGAGTACATGCTCAAATAAATGTACAATTTTGTAAAGGAGAGATTTACTTTTCATTTTTTGCCTTATAAATACTTTTAATGGCAACCAGCGGTTGTCTAATTGTATAGGTGTAGAAAAGTAAACACATTCATAATGGAAAATTATTTGTTGTATGTCTTTAAACAATTTTGAAAGCTGTTTTTATGCTTTGTAATTCACAAAAATATATTTGTGAGTTTTTGTATAAATAGATGAGCTTTAAAACTTTTTAAACATAAATGGTAAAACATCTACTGATGAGTTGGTATGGCTACCAACGAAATATATATTTAGATATTGCTAACCCGCAACAAATAAATAAAATTTAAAACATAAATACTTGAGTACATGCTCAAATAAATGTACAATTTTGTAAAGGAGAGATTTACTTTTCATATTTTGCCTTATAAATACTTTTAATGGCAACCAGCGGTTGTCTAATTGTATAGGTGTAGAAAAGTAAACACATTCATAGTGGAAAATTATTTGTTGTATGTTTTTAAACAATTTTGAAAGCTGTTTTTACGCTTTGTAATTCACAAAAATATATTTGTGAGTTTTTGTATAAATAGATGAGCTTTAAAACTTTTTAAACATAAAGAATAAAACATCTGCTGATGAGTTGGTATGGCTACCAACGAAATATATATTTAGATATTGCAAACCCGCAACAAATAAATAAAATTTAAAACATAAATACTTGAGTACATGCTCAAATAAATGTACAATTTTGTAAAGGAGAGATTTACTTTTCATTTTTTGCCTTATAAATACTTTTAATGGCAACCAGCGGTTGTCTAATTGTATAGGTGTAGAAAAGTAAACACATTCATAATGGAAAATTATTTGTTGTATGTGTTTAAATAATTTTGAAAGCTGTTTTTATGCTTTGTAATTCACAAAAATATATTTGTGAGTTTTTGTATAAATAGATGAGCTTTAAAACTTTTTAAACATAAAGGGTAAAACATCTACTGATGAGTTGGTATGGCTACCAACGAAATATATATTTAGATATTGCTAACCCGCAACAAATAAATAAAATTTAAAACATAAATACTTGAGTACATGCTCAAATAAATGTACAATTTTGTAAAGGAGAGATTTACTTTTCATTTTTTGCATTATAAATACTTTTAATGGCAACCAGCGGTTGTAAGTGTTTAAGCAATTTTGAAAGCTGTTTTTATGCTTTGTAATTCACAAAAATATATTTGTGAGATTTTGTATAAATAGATGAGCTTTAAAACTTTTTAAAAATAAAGGGTAAAACATCTACTGATGAGTTGGTATGGCTACCAACGAAATATATATTTAGATATTGCTAACCCGCAACAAATAAATAAAATTTAAAACATAAATACTTGAGTACATGCTCAAATAAATGTACAATTTTGTAAAGGAGAGATTTACTTTTCATTTTTTGCCTTATAAATACTTTTAAAAGCAACCAGCGGTTGTCTAATTGTATAGGTGTAGAAAAGTAAACACAGTCATACTGGAAAATTATTTGTTGTATGTGTTTAAACAATTTTGAAAGCTGTTTTTATGCTTTGTAATTCACAAAAATATATATGTGAGTTTTTGTATAAATAGATGAGCTTTAAAACTTTTTAAACATAAAGGGTAAAACATCTACTGATAAGTTGGTATGGCTACCAACGAAATATATATTTAGATATTGCTAACCCGCAACAAATAAATAAAATTTAAAACATAAATACTTGAGTACATGCTCAAATAAATGTACAATTTTGTAAAGGAGAGATTTACTTTTCATTTTTTGCCTTATAAATACTTTTAATGGCAACCAGCGGTTGTCTAATTGTATAGGTGTAGAAAAGTAAACACATTCATAATGGAAAATTATTTGTTGTATGTCTTTAAACAATTTTGAAAGCTGTTTTTATGCTTTGTAATTCACAAAAATATATTTGTGAGTTTTTGTATAAATAGATGAGCTTTAAAACTTTTTAAACATAAAGGGTAAAACATCTACTGATGAGTTGGTATGGCTACCAACGAAATATATATTTAGATATTGCTAACCCGCAACAAATAAATAAAATTTAAAACATAAATACTTGAGTACATGCTCAAATAAATGTACAATTTTGTAAAGGAGAGATTTACTTTTCATATTTTGCCTTATAAATACTTTTAATGGCAACCAGCGGTTGTCTAATTGTATAGGTGTAGAAAAGTAAACACATTCATAGTGGAAAATTATTTGTTGTATGTTTTTAAACAATTTTGAAAGCTGTTTTTACGCTTTGTAATTCACAAAAATATATTTGTGAGTTTTTGTATAAATAGATGAGCTTTAAAACTTTTTAAACATAAAGAATAAAACATCTGCTGATGAGTTGGTATGGCTACCAACGAAATATATATTTAGATATTGCAAACCCGCAACAAATAAATAAAATTTAAAACATAAATACTTGAGTACATGCTCAAATAAATGTACAATTTTGTAAAGGAGAGATTTACTTTTCATTTTTTGCCTTATAAATACTTTTAATGGCAACCAGCGGTTGTCTAATTGTATAGGTGTAGAAAAGTAAACACATTCATAATGGAAAATTATTTGTTGTATGTGTTTAAACAATTTTGAAAGCTGTTTTTATGCTTTGTAATTCACAAAAATATATTTGTGAGTTTTTGTATAAATAGATGAGCTTTAAAACTTTTTAAACATAAAGGGTAAAACATCTACTGATGAGTTGGTATGGCTACCAACGAAATATATATTTAGATATTGCTAACCCGCAACAAATAAATAAAATTTAAAACATAAATACTTGAGTACATGCTCAAATAAATGTACAATTTTGTAAAGGAGAGATTTACTTTTCATTTTTTGCATTATAAATACTTTTAATGGCAACCAGCGGTTGTAAGTGTTTAAGCAATTTTGAAAGCTGTTTTTATGCTTTGTAATTCACAAAAATATATTTCTGAGTTTTTGTATAAATAGATGAGCTTTAAAACTTTTTAAAAATAAAGGGTAAAACATCTACTGATGAGTTGGTATGGCTACCAACGAAATATATATTTAGATATTGCTAACCCGCAACAAATAAATAAAATTTAAAACATAAATACTTGAGTACATGCTCAAATAAATGTACAATTTTGTAAAGGAGAGATTTACTTTTCATTTTTTGCCTTATAAATACTTTTAATGGCAACCAGCGGTTGTCTAATTGTATAGGTGTAGAAAAGTAAACACATTCATACTGGAAAATTATTTGTTGTATGTGTTTAAACAACTTTGAAAGCTGTTTTTATGCTTTGTAATTCACAAAAATATATTTGTGAGTTTTTGTATAAATAGATGAGCTTTAAAACTTTTTAAACATAAAGGGTAAAACATCTACTGATGAGTTGGTATGGCTACCAACGAAATATATATTTAGATATTTCTAACCCGCAACAAATAAATAAAATTTAAAACATAAATACTTGAGTACATGCTCAAATAAATGTACAATTTTGTAAAGGAGAGATTTACTTTTCATTTTTTGCCTTATAAATACTTTTAATGGCAACCAGCGGTTGTCTAGTTGTATAGGCGTAGAAAAGTAAACACATTCATAATGGAAAATTATTTGTTGTATGTGTTTTAACAATTTTGAAAGCTGTTTTTATGCTTTGTAATTCACAAATATATATTTGTGAGTTTTTGTATAAATTGATGAGCTTTAAAACTTTTTAAACATAAAGGGTAAAACATCTACTGATGAGTTGGTATAGCTACCAACGAAATATATATTTAGATATTGCTAACCCGCAACAAATAAATAAAATTTAAAACATAAATACTTGAGTACATGCTCAAATAAATGTACAATTTTGTAAAGGAGAGATTTACTTTTCATTTTTTGCATTATAAATACTTTTAATGGCAACCAGCGGTTGTCTAATTGTATAGGTATAGAAAAGTAAACACATTCATAATGGAAAATTATTTGTTGTATGTGTTTAAGCAATTTTGAAAGCTGTTTTTATGCTTTGTAATTCACAAAAATATATTTGTGAGTTTTTGTATAAATAGATGAGCTTTAAAACTTTTTAAACATAAAGGGTAAAACATCTACTGATGAGTTGGTATGGCTACCAACGAAATATATATTTAGATATTGCTAACCCGCAACAAATAAATAAAATTTAAAACATAAATACTTGAGTACATGCTCAAATAAATGTACAATTTTGTAAAGGAGAGATTTACTTTTCATTTTTTGCCTTATAAATACTTTTAATGGCAACCAGCGGTTGTCTAATTTTATGGGTATAGAAAAGTAAACACATTCATAATGGAAATTTATTGGTTGTATGTGTTTAAACAATTTTGAAAGCTGTTTTTATGCTTTGTAATTCACAAAAATATATTTGTGAGTTTTTGTATAAATAGATGAGCTTTAAAACTTTTTAAACATAAAGGGTAAAACATCTACTGATGAGTTGGTATGGCTACCAACGAAATATATATTTAGATATTTTTAACCCGCAACAAATAAATAAAATTTAAAACATAAATACTTGAGTACATGCTCAAATAAATGTACAATTTTGTAAAGGAGAGATTTACTTTTCATTTTTTGCCTTATAAATACTTTTAATGGCAACCAGCGGTTGTCTAATTGTATAGGTGTAGAAAAGTAAACACATTCATAATGGAAAATTATTTGTTGTATGTGTTTAAACAATTTTGAAAGCTGTTTTTATGCTTTGTAATTCACAAAAATATATTTGTGAGTTTTTGTATAAATAGATGAGCTTAAAAACTTTTTAAACATAAAGGGTAAAACATCTACTGATGAGTTGGTATGGCTACCAACGAAATTTATATTTAGATATTGCTAACCCGCAACAAATAAATGAAATTTAAAACATAAATACTTGAGTATATGCTTAAATAAATGTACAATTTTGTAAAGGAGAGATTTACTTTTCATTTTTTGCCTTATAAATACTTTTAATGGCAACCAGCGGTTGTCTAATTGTATAGGTATAGAAAAGTAAACACATTCATAATGGAAAATTATTTGTTGTATGTGTTTAAGCAATTTTGAAAGCTGTTTTTATGCTTTGTAATTCACAAAAATATATTTGTGAGTTTTTGTATAAATAGATGAGCTTTAAAACTTTTTAAACATAAAGGGTAAAACATCTACTGATGAGTTGGTATGGCTACCAACGAAATATATATTTAGATATTTTTAACCCGCAACAAATAAATAAAATTTAAAACATAAATACTTGAGTACATGCTCAAATAAATGTACAATTTTGTAAAGGAGAGATTTACTTTTCATTTTTTGCCTTATAAATACTTTTAATGGCAACCAGCGGTTGTCTAATTGTATAGGTGTAGAAAAGTAAACACATTCATAATGGAAAATTATTTGTTGTATGTGTTTAAACAATTTTGAAAGCTGTTTTTATGCTTTGTAATTCACAAAAATATATTTGTGAGTTTTTGTATAAATAGATGAGCTTTAAAACTTTTTAAACATAAAGGGTAAAACATCTACTGATGAGTTGGTATGGCTACCAACGAAATTTATATTTAGATATTGCTAACCCGCAACAAATAAATGAAATTTAAAACATAAATACTTGAGTATATGCTTAAATAAATGTACAATTTTGTAAAGGAGAGATTTACTTTTCATTTTTTGCCTTATAAATACTTTTAATGGCAACCAGCGGTTGTCTAATTGTATAGGTGTAGAAAAGTAAACACATTCATAATGGAAAATTATTTGTTGTATGTGTTTAAGCAATTTTGAAAGCTGTTTTTATGCTTTGTAATTCACAAAAATATATTTGTGAGTTTTTGTATAAATAGATGAGCTTTAAAACTTTTTAAACATAAAGGGTAAAACATCTACTGATGAGTTGGTATAGCTACCAACGAAATATATATTTAGATATTGCTAACCCGCAACAAATAAATAAAATTTAAAACATAAATACTTGAGTACATGCTCAAATATATGTACAATTTTGTAAAGGAGAGATTTACTTTTCATTTTTTGCATTATAAATACTTTTAATGGCAACCAGCGGTTGTCTAATTGTATAGGTATAGAAAAGTAAACACATTCATAATGGAAAATTATTTGTTGTATGTGTTTAAGCAATTTTGAAAGCTGTTTTTATGCTTTGTAATTCACAAAAATATATTTGTGAGTTTTTGTATAAATAGATGAGCTTTAAAACTTTTTAAACATAAAGGGTAAAACATCTACTGATGAGTTGGTATGGCTACCAACGAAATATATATTTAGATATTGCTAACCCGCAACAAATAAATAAAATTTAAAACATAAATACTTGAGTACATGCTCAAATAAATGTACAATTTTGTAAAGGAGAGATTTACTTTTCATTTTTTGCCTTATAAATACTTTTAATGGCAACCAGCGGTTGTCTAATTGTATAGGTGTAGAAAAGTAAACACATTCATAGTGGAAAATTATTTGTTGTATGTGTTTAAACAATTTTGAAAGCTGTTTTTATGCTTTGTAATTCACAAAAATATATTTGTGAGTTTTTGTATAAATAGATGAGCTTTAAAACTTTTTAAACATAAAGGGTAAAACATCTACTGATGAGTTGGTATGGCTACCAACGAAATTTATATTTAGATATTGCTAACCCGCAACAAATAAATGAAATTTAAAACATAAATACTTGAGTATATGCTTAAATAAATGTACAATTTTGTAAAGGAGAGATTTACTTTTCATTTTTTGCCTTATAAATACTTTTAATGGCAACCAGCGGTTGTCTAATTGCATAGGTGTAGAAAAGTAAACACATTCATAATGGAAAATTATTTGTTGTATGTGTTTAAGCAATTTTGAAAGCTGTTTTTATGCTTTTTAATTCACAAAAATATATTTGTGAGTTTTTGTATAAATAGATGAGCTTTAAAACTTTTTAAACATAAAGGGTAAAACATCTACTGATGAGTTGGTATAGCTACCAACGAAATATATATTTAGATATTGCTAACCCGCAACAAATAAATAAAATTTAAAACATAAATACTTGAGTACATGCTCAAATAAATGTACAATTTTGTAAAGGAGAGATTTACTTTTCATTTTTTGCATTATAAATACTTTTAATGGCAACCAGCGGTTGTCTAATTGTATAGGTATAGAAAAGTAAACACATTCATAATGGAAAATTATTTGTTGTATGTGTTTAAGCAATTTTGAAAGCTGTTTTTATGCTTTGTAATTCACAAAAATATATTTGTGAGTTTTTGTATAAATAGATGAGCTTTAAAACTTTTTAAACATAAAAGGTAAAACATCTACTGATGAGTTTGTATGGCTACCAACGAAATATATATTTAGATATTGCTAACCCGCAACAAATAAATAAAATTTAAAACATAAATACTTGAGTACATGCTCAAATAAATGTACAATTTTGTAAAGGAGAGATTTACTTTTCATTTTTTGCCTTATAAATACTTTTAATGGCAACCAGCGGTTGTAAGTGTTTAAGCAATTTTGAAAGCTGTTTTTATGCTTTGTAATTCACAAAAATATATTTGTGAGTTTTTGTATAAATAGATGAGCTTTAAAACTTTTTAAACATAAAGGGTAAAACATCTACTGATGAGTTGGTATGGCTACCAACGAAATATATATTTAGATATTGCTAACCCGCAACAAATAAATAAAATTTAAAACATAAATACTTGAGTACATGCTCAAATAAATGTACAATTTTGTAAAGGAGAGATTTACTTTTCATTTTTTGCCTTATAAATACTTTTAATGGCAACCAGCGGTTGTCTAATTTTATGGGTATAGAAAAGTAAACACATTCATAATGGAAATTTATTGGTTGTATGTGTTTAAACAATTTTGAAAGCTGTTTTTATGCTTTGTAATTCACAAAAATATATTTGTGAGTTTTTGTATAAATAGATGAGCTTTAAAACTTTTTAAACATAAAGGGTAAAACATCTACTGATGAGTTGGTATGGCTACCAACGAAATATATATTTAGATATTTTTAACCCGCAACAAATAAATAAAATTTAAAACATAAATACTTGAGTACATGCTCAAATAAATGTACAATTTTGTAAAGGAGAGATTTACTTTTCATTTTTTGCCTCATAAATACTTTTAAAGGCAACCAGCGGTTGTCTAATTGTATAGGTGTAGAAAAGTAAACACATTCATAATGGAAAATTATTTGTTGTATGTGTTTAAACAATTTTGAAAGCTGTTTTTATGCTTTGTAATTCACAAAAATATATTTGTGAGTTTTTGTATAAATAGATGAGCTTTAAAACTTTTTAAACATAAAGGGTAAAACATCTACTGATGAGTTGGTATGGCTACCAACGAAATTTATATTTAGATATTGCTAACCCGCAACAAATAAATGAAATTTAAAACATAAATACTTGAGTATATGCTTAAATAAATGTACAATTTTGTAAAGGAGAGATTTACTTTTCATTTTTTGCCTTATAAATACTTTTAATGACAACCAGCGGTTGTCTAATTGTATAGGTATAGAAAAGTAAACACATTCATAATGGAAAATTATTTGTTGTATGTGTTTAAGCAATTTTGAAAGCTGTTTTTATGCTTTGTAATTCACAAAAATATATTTGTGAGTTTTTGTATAAATAGATGAGCTTTAAAACTTTTTAAACATAAAGGGTAAAACATCTACTGATGAGTTGGTATGGCTACCAACGAAATTTATATTTAGATATTGCTAACCCGCAACAAATAAATGAAATTTAAAACATAAATACTTGAGTATATGCTTAAATAAATGTACAATTTTGTAAAGGAGAGATTTACTTTTCATTTTTTGCCTTATAAATACTTTTAATGGCAACCAGCGGTTGTCTAATTGTATAGGTGTAGAAAAGTAAACACATTCATAATGGAAAATTATTTGTTGTATGTGTTTAAGCAATTTTGAAAGCTGTTTTTATGCTTTGTAATTCACAAAAATATATTTGTGAGTTTTTGTATAAATAGATGAGCTTTAAAACTTTTTAAACATAAAGGGTAAAACATCTACTGATGAGTTGGTATAGCTACCAACGAAATATATATTTAGATATTGCTAACCCGCAACAAATAAATAAAATTTAAAACATAAATACTTGAGTACATGCTCAAATAAATGTACAATTTTGTAAAGGAGAGATTTACTTTTCATTTTTTGCATTATAAATACTTTTAATGGCAACCAGCGGTTGTCTAATTGTATAGGTATAGAAAAGTAAACACATTCATAATGGAAAATTATTTGTTGTATGTGTTTAAGCAATTTTGAAAGCTGTTTTTATGCTTTGTAATTCACAAAAATATATTTGTGAGTTTTTGTATAAATAGATGAGCTTTAAAACTTTTTAAACATAAAAGGTAAAACATCTACTGATGAGTTGGTATGGCTACCAACGAAATATATATTTAGATATTGCTAACCCGCAACAAATAAATAAAATTTAAAACATAAATACTTCAGTACATGCTCAAATAAATGTACAATTTTGTAAAGGAGAGATTTACTTTTCAATTTTTGCCTTATAAATACTTTTAATGGCAACCAGCGGTTGTCTAATTGTATAGGTGTAGAAAAGTAAACACATTCATAGTGGAAAATTATTTGTTGTATGTGTTTAAACAATTTTGAAAGCTGTTTTTATGCTTTGTAATTCACAAAAATATATTTGTGAGTTTTTGTATAAATAGATGAGCTTTAAAACTTTTTAAACATAAAGGGTAAAACATCTACTGATGAGTTGGTATGGCTACCAACGAAATATATATTTAGATATTGCTAACCCGCAACAAATAAATAAAATTTAAAACATAAATACTTCAGTACATGCTCAAATAAATGTACAATTTTGTAAAGGAGAGATTTACTTTTCATTTTTTGCCTTATAAATACTTTTAATGGCAACCAGCGGTTGTCTAATTGTATAGGTGTAGAAAAGTAAACACATTCATAATGGAAAATTATTTGTTGTATGTGTTTAAACAATTTTGAAAGCTGTTTTTATGCTTTGTAATTCATAAAAATATATTTGTGAGTTTTTGTATAAATAGATGAGCTTTAAAACTTTTTAAATATAAAGGGTAAAACATCTACTGATGAGTTGGTATGGCTACCAACGAAATATATATATATATATTGCTAACCCGCAACAAATAAATAAAATTTAAAACATAAATACTTGAGTACATGCTCAAATAAATGTACAATTTTGTAAAGGAGAGATTTACTTTTCAATTTTTGCCTTATAAATACTTTTAATGGCAACCAGCGGTTGTCTTATTGTATAGGTGTAGAAAAGTAAACACATTCATAGTGGAAAATTATTTGTTGTATGTGTTTAAACAATTTTGAAAGCTGTTTTTATGCTTTGTAATTCACAAAAATATATTTGTGAGTTTTTGTATAAATAGATGAGCTTTAAAACTTTTTAAACATAAAGGGTAAAACATCTACTGATGAGTTGGTATGGCTACCAACGAAATATATATTTAGATATTGCTAACCCGCAACAAATAAATAAAATTTAAAACATAAATACTTGAGTACATGCTCAAATAAATGTACAATTTTGTAAAGGAGAGATTTACTTTTAAGTTTTTGCCTTATAAATACTTTTAATGGCAACCAGCGGTTGTCTAATTGTATGGGTGTAGAAAAGTAAACACATTCATAATGGAAAATTATTTGTTGTATGTGTTTAAACAATTTTGAAAGCTGTTTTTATGCTTTGTAATTCACAAAAATATATTTGTGAGTTTTTGTATAAATAGATGAGCTTTAAAACTTTTTAAACATAAAGGGTAAAACATCTACTGATGAGTTGGTATGGCTACCAACGAAATATATATTTATATATTGCTTACCCGCAACAAATAAATAAAATTTAAAACATAAATACTTGAGTACATGCTCAAATAAATGTACAATTTTGTAAAGGAGAGATTTACTTTTCATTTTTTGCCTTATAAATGCTTTTAATGGCAACCAGCGGTTGTCTAATTTTATGGGTATAGAAAAGTAAACACATTCATAATGGAAATTTATTGGTTGTATGTGTTTAAACAATTTTGAAAGCTGTTTTTATGCTTTGTAATTCACAAAAATATATTTGTGAGTTTTTGTATAAATAGATGAGCTTTAAAACTTTTTAAACATAAAGGGTAAAACATCTACTGATGAGTTGGTATGGCTACCAACGAAATTTATATTTAGATATTGCTAACCCGCAACAAATAAATGAAATTTAAAACATAAATACTTGAGTATATGCTTAAATAAATGTACAATTTTGTAAAGGAGAGATTTACTTTTCATTTTTTGCCTTATAAATACTTTTAATGGCAACCAGCGGTTTTCTAATTGTATAGGTGTAGAAAAGTAAACACATTCATAATGGAAAATTATTTGTTGTATGTGTTTAAACAATTTTGAAAGCTGTTTTTATGCTTTGTAATTCACAAAAATATATTTGTGAGTTTTTGTATAAATAGATGAGCTTTAAAACTTTTTAAACATAAAGGGTAAAACATCTACTGATGAGTTGGTATGGCTACCAACGAAATTTATATTTAGATATTGCTAACCCGCAACAAATAAATGAAATTTAAAACATAAATACTTGAGTATATGCTTAAATAAATGTACAATTTTGTAAAGGAGAGATTTACTTTTCATTTTTTGCCTTATAAATACTTTTAATGGCAACCAGCGGTTTTCTAATTGTATAGGTGTAGAAAAGTAAACACATTCATAATGGAAAATTATTTGTTGTATGTGTTTAAACAATTTTGAAAGCTGTTTTTATGCTTTGTAATTCACAAAAATATATTTGTGAGTTTTTGTATAAATAGATGAGCTTTAAAACTTTTTAAACATAAAGGGTAAAACATCTACTGATGAGTTGGTATGGCTACCAACGAAATTTATATTTAGATATTGCTAACCCGCAACAAATAAATGAAATTTAAAACATAAATACTTGAGTATATGCTTAAATAAATGTACAATTTTGTAAAGGAGAGATTTACTTTTCATTTTTTGCCTTATAAATACTTTTAATGGCAACCAGCGGTTTTCTAATTGTATAGGTGTAGAAAAGTAAACACATTCATAATGGAAAATTATTTGTTGTATGTGTTTAAACAATTTTGAAAGCTGTTTTTATGCTTTGTAATTCACAAAAATATATTTGTGAGTTTTTGTATAAATAGATGAGCTTTAAAACTTTTTAAACATAAAGGGTAAAACATCTACTGATGAGTTGGTATGGCTACCAACGCAATTTATATTTAGATATTGCTAACCCGCAACAAATAAATGAAATTTAAAACATAAATACTTGAGTATATGCTTAAATAAATGTACAATTTTGTAAAGGAGAGATTTACTTTTCATTTTTTGCCTTATAAATACTTTTAATGGCAACCAGCGGTTTTCTAATTGTATAGGTGTAGAAAAGTAAACACATTCATAATGGAAAATTATTTGTTGTATGTGTTTAAACAATTTTGAAAGCTGTTTTTATGCTTTGTAATTCACAAAAATATATTTGTGAGTTTTTGTATAAATAGATGAGCTTTAAAACTTTTTAAACATAAAGGGTAAAACATCTACTGATGAGTTGGTATGGCTACCAACGAAATATATATTTAGATATTGCTAACCCGCAACAAATAAATAAAATTTAAAACATAAATACTTGAGTACATGCTCAAATAAATGTACAATTTTGTAAAGGAGAGATTTACTTTTAATTTTTTGCCTTATAAATACTTTTAATGGCAACCAGCGGTTGTCTAATTGTATGGGTGTAGAAAAGTAAACACATTCATAATGGAAAATTATTTGTTGTATGTGTTTAAACAATTTTGAAAGCTGTTTTTATGCTTTGTAATTCATAAAAATATATTTGTGAGTTTTTGTATAAATAGATGAGCTTTAAAACTTTTTAAATATAAAGGGTAAAACATCTACTGATGAGTTGGTATGGCTACCAACGAAATATATATATATATATTGCTAACCCGCAACAAATAAATAAAATTTAAAACATAAATACTTGAGTACATGCTCAAATAAATGTACAATTTTGTAAAGGACAGATTTACTTTTCATTTTTTGCCTTATAAATACTTTTAATGGCAACCAGTGGTTGTCTAATTGTATAGGTGTAGAAAAGTAAACACATTCATAATGGAAAATTATTTGTTGTATGTGTTTAAACAATTTTGAAAGCTGTTTTTATGCTTTGTAATTCACAAAAATATATTTGTGAGTTTTTGTATAAATAGATGAGCTTTAAAACTTTTTAAACATAAAGGGTAAAACATATACTGATGAGTTGGTATGGCTACCAACGAAATATATATTTAGATATTGCTAACCCGCAACAAATAAATAAAATTTAAAACATAAATACTTGAGTACATGCTCAAATAAATGTACAATTTTGTAAAGGAGAGATTTACTTTTCATTTTTTGCCTTATAAATACTTTTAATGGCAACCAGCGGTTGTCTAATTTTATGGGTATAGAAAAGTAAACACATTCATAATGGAAATTTATTTGTTGTATGTGTTTAAACAATTTTGAAAGCTGTTTTTATGCTTTGTAATTCACAAAAATATATTTGTGAATTTTTGTATAAATAGATGAGCTTTAAAACTTTTTAAACATAAAGGGTAAAACATCTACTGATGAGTTGGTATGGCTACCAACGAAATATATATTTAGATATTGCTAACCCGCAACAAATAAATAAAATTTAAAACATAAATACTTGAGTACATGCTCAAATAAATGTACAATTTTGTAAAGGAGAGATTTACTTTTCATTTTTTGCCTTATAAATACTTTTAATGGCAACCAGCGGTTGTCTAATTGTATAGGTGTAGAAAAGTAAACACATTCATAATGGAAAATTATTTGTTGTATGTGTTTAAACAATATTGAAAGCTGTTTTTATGATTTGTAATTCACAAAAATATATTTGTGAGTTTTTGTATAAATAGATGAGCTTTAAAACTTTTTAAACATAAAGGGTAAAACATCTACTGATGAGTTGGTATGGCTACCAACGAAATTTATATTTAGATATTGCTAACCCGCAACAAATAAATGAAATTTAAAACATAAATACTTGAGTATATGCTTAAATAAATGTACAATTTTGTAAAGGAGAGATTTACTTTTCATTTTTTGCCTTATAAATACTTTTAATGGCAACCAGCGGTTGTCTAATTGTATAGGTGTAGAAAAGTAAACACATTCATAATGGAAAATTATTTGTTGTATGTGTTTAAACAATTTTGAAAGCTGTTTTTATGCTTTGTAATGCACAAAAATATATTTGTGAGTTTTTGTATAAATAGATGAGCTTTAAAACTTTTTAAACATAAAGGGTAAAACATCTACTGATGAGTTGGTATGGCTACCAACGAAATATATATTTAGATATTGCTAACCCGCAACAAATAAATAAAATTTAAAACATAAATACTTGAGTACATGCTCAAATAAATGTACAATTTTGTAAAGGAGAGATTTACTTTTAATTTTTTGCCTTATAAATACTTTTAATGGCAACCAGCGGTTGTCTAATTGTATAGGTGTAGAAAAGTAAACACATTCATAATGGAAAATTATTTGTTGTATGTGTTTAAACAATTTTGAAAGCTGTTTTTATGCTTTTAAATTTACAAAAATATATTTGTGAGTTTTTTTATAAATAGATGAGCTTTAAAACTTTTTAAACATAAAGGGTAAAACATCTACTGATGAGTTGGTATGGCTACCAACGAAATATATATTTAGATATTGCTAACCCGCAACAAATAAATAAAATTTAAAACATAAATACTTGAGTACATGCTCAAATAAATGTACAATTTTGTAAAGGAGAGATTTACTTTTCATTTTTTGCCTTATAAATACTTTTAATGGCAACCAGCGGTTGTCTAATTGTATAGGTGTAGAAAAGTAAACACATTCATAATGGAAAATTATTTGTTGTATGTGTTTAAACAATTTTGAAAGCTGTTTTTATGCTTTGTAATTCACAAAAATATATTTGTGAGTTTTTGTATAAATAGATGAGCTTTAAAACTTTTTAAACATAAATGGTAAAACATCTACTGATGAGTTGGTATGGTTTCCAACGAAATATATATTTAGATATTGCTAACCCGCAACAAATAAATAAAATTTAAAACATAAATACTTGAGTACATGCTCAAATAAATGTACAATTTTGTAAAGGAGAGATTTACTTTTCATTTTTTGCCTTATAAATACTTTTAATAACAACCAGCGGTTGTCTTATTGTATAGGTGTAGAAAAGTAAACACATTCATAATGGAAAATTATTTGTTGTATGTGTTTAAACAATTTTGAAAGCTGTTTTTATGCATTGTAATTTACAAAAATATATTTGTGAGTTTTTGTATAAATAAATGAGCTTTAAAACTTTTTAAACATAAAGGGTAAAACATCTACTGATGAGTTGGTATGGCTACCAACGAAATATATATTTAGATATTGCTAACCCGCAACAAATAAATAAAATTTAAAACATAAATACTTGAGTACATGCTCAAATAAATGTACAATTTTGTAAAGGAGAGATTTACTTTTCATTTTTTGCCTTATAAATACTTTTCATGGCAACCAGCGGTTGTCTAATTGTATGGGTGTAGAAAAGTAAACACATTCATAATGGAAAATTATTTGTTGCATGTGTTTAAACAATTTTGAAAGCTGTTTTTATGCTTTGTAATTCACAAAAATATATTTGTGAGTTTTTGTATAAATAGATGAGCTTTAAAACTTTTTAAACATAAAGGGTAAAACATCTACTGATGAGTTGGTATGGCTACCAACGAAATATATATTTAGATATTGCCAACCCGCAACAAATAAATAAAATTTAAAACATAAATACTTGAGTACATGCTCAAATAAATGTACAATTTCGTAAAGGAGAGATTTACTTTTCATTTTATGCCTTATAAATACTTTTAATGGCAACCAGCGGTTGTCTAATTGTATAGGTGTAGAAAAGTAAACACATTCATAATGGAAAATTATTTGTGGTATGTGTTTAAACAATTTTGAAAGCTGTTTTTATGCTTTGTAATTCACAAAAATATATTTGTGAGTTTTTGTATAAATAGATGAGCTTTAAAACTTTTTAAACATAAAGGGTAAAACATCTGCTGATGAGTTGGTATGGCTACCAACGAAATATATATTTAGATATTGCTAACCCGCAACAAATAAATAAAATTTAAAACATAAATACTTGAGTACATGCTCAAATAAATGTACAATTTTGTAAAGGAGAGATTTACTTTTCATTTTTTGCCTTATAAATACTTTTAATGGCAACCAGCGGTTGTCTAATTGTATAGGTGTAGAAAAGTAAACACATTCATAATGGAAAATTATTTGTTGTATGTGTTTAAACAATTTTGAAAGCTGTTTTTATGCTTTGTAATGCACAAAAATATATTTGTGAGTTTTTGTATAAATAGATGAGCTTTAAAACTTTTTAAACATAAAGGGTAAAACATCTACTGATGAGTTGGTATGGCTACCAACGAAATATATATTTAGATATTGCTAACCCGCAACAAATAAATAAAATTTAAAACATAAATACTTGAGTACATGCTCAAATAAATGTACAATTTTGTAAAGGAGAGATTTACTTTTAATTTTTTGCCTTATAAATACTTTTAATGGCAACCAGCGGTTGTCTAATTGTATGGGTGTAGAAAAGTAAACACATTCATAATGGAAAATTATTTGTTGTATGTGTTTAAACAATTTTGAAAGCTGTTTTTATGCTTTGTAATTCATAAAAATATATTTGTGAGTTTTTGTATAAATAGATGAGCTTTAAAACTTTTTAAATATAAAGGGTAAAACATCTACTGATGAGTTGGTATGGCTACCAACGAAATATATATATATATATTGCTAACCCGCAACAAATAAATAAAATTTAAAACATAAATACTTGAGTACATGCTCAAATAAATGTACAATTTTGTAAAGGACAGATTTACTTTTCATTTTTTGCCTTATAAATACTTTTAATGGCAACCAGTGGTTGTCTAATTGTATAGGTGTAGAAAAGTAAACACATTCATAATGGAAAATTATTTGTTGTATGTGTTTAAACAATTTTGAAAGCTGTTTTTATGCTTTGTAATTCACAAAAATATATATGTGAGTTTTTGTATAAATAGATGAGCTTTAAAACTTTTTAAACATAAAGGGTAAAACATATACTGATGAGTTGGTATGGCTACCAACGAAATATATATTTAGATATTGCTAACCCGCAACAAATAAATAAAATTTAAAACATAAATACTTGAGTACATGCTCAAATAAATGTACAATTTTGTAAAGGAGAGATTTACTTTTAATTTTTTGCCTTATAAATACTTTTAATGGCAACCAGCGGTTGTCTTATTTTATGGGTATAGAAAAGTAAACACATTCATAATGGAAATTTATTTGTTGTATGTGTTTAAACAATTTTGAAAGCTGTTTTTATGCTTTGTAATTCACAAAAATATATTTGTGAATTTTTGTATAAATAGATGAGCTTTAAAACTTTTTAAACATAAAGGGTAAAACATCTACTGATGAGTTGGTATGGCTACCAACGAAATATATATTTAGATATTGCTAACCCGCAACAAATAAATAAAATTTAAAACATAAATACTTGAGTACATGCTCAAATAAATGTACAATTTTGTAAAGGAGAGATTTACTTTTCATTTTTTGCCTTATAAATACTTTTAATGGCAACCAGCGGTTGTCTAATTGTATAGGTGTAGAAAAGTAAACACATTCATAATGGAAAATTATTTGTTGTATGTGTTTAAACAATATTGAAAGCTGTTTTTATGATTTGTAATTCACAAAAATATATTTGTGAGTTTTTGTATAAATAGATGAGCTTTAAAACTTTTTAAACATAAAGGGTAAAACATCTACTGATGAGTTGGTATGGCTACCAACGAAATTTATATTTAGATATTGCTAACCCGCAACAAATAAATGAAATTTAAAACATAAATACTTGAGTATATGCTTAAATAAATGTACAATTTTGTAAAGGAGAGATTTACTTTTCATTTTTTGCCTTATAAATACTTTTAATGGCAACCAGCGGTTGTCTAATTGTATAGGTGTAGAAAAGTAAACACATTCATAATGGAAAATTATTTGTTGTATGTGTTTAAACAATTTTGAAAGCTGTTTTTATGCTTTGTAATGCACAAAAATATATTTGTGAGTTTTTGTATAAATAGATGAGCTTTAAAACTTTTTAAACATAAAGGGTAAAACATCTACTGATGAGTTGGTATGGCTACCAACGAAATATATATTTAGATATTGCTAACCCGCAACAAATAAATAAAATTTAAAACATAAATACTTGAGTACATGCTCAAATAAATGTACAATTTTGTAAAGGAGAGATTTACTTTTAATTTTTTGCCTTATAAATACTTTTAATGGCAACCAGCGGTTGTCTAATTGTATAGGTGTAGAAAAGTAAACACATTCATAATGGAAAATTATTTGTTGTATGTGTTTAAACAATTTTGAAAGCTGTTTTTATGCTTTTAAATTTACAAAAATATATTTGTGAGTTTTTTTATAAATAGATGAGCTTTAAAACTTTTTAAACATAAAGGGTAAAACATCTACTGATGAGTTGGTATGGCTACCAACGAAATATATATTTAGATATTGCTAACCCGCAACAAATAAATAAAATTTAAAACATAAATACTTGAGTACATGCTCAAATAAATGTACAATTTTGTAAAGGAGAGATTTACTTTTCATTTTTTGCCTTATAAATACTTTTAATGGCAACCAGCGGTTGTCTAATTGTATAGGTGTAGAAAAGTAAACACATTCATAATGGAAAATTATTTGTTGTATGTGTTTAAACAATTTTGAAAGCTGTTTTTATGCTTTGTAATTCACAAAAATATATTTGTGAGTTTTTGTATAAATAGATGAGCTTTAAAACTTTTTAAACATAAATGGTAAAACATCTACTGATGAGTTGGTATGGTTTCCAACGAAATATATATTTAGATATTGCTAACCCGCAACAAATAAATAAAATTTAAAACATAAATACTTGAGTACATGCTCAAATAAATGTACAATTTTGTAAAGGAGAGATTTACTTTTCATTTTTTGCCTTATAAATACTTTTAATAACAACCAGCGGTTGTCTTATTGTATAGGTGTAGAAAAGTAAACACATTCATAATGGAAAATTATTTGTTGTATGTGTTTAAACAATTTTGAAAGCTGTTTTTATGCATTGTAATTTACAAAAATATATTTGTGAGTTTTTGTATAAATAAATGAGCTTTAAAACTTTTTAAACATAAAGGGTAAAACATCTACTGATGAGTTGGTATGGCTACCAACGAAATATATATTTAGATATTGCTAACCCGCAACAAATAAATAAAATTTAAAACATAAATACTTGAGTACATGCTCAAATAAATGTACAATTTTGTAAAGGAGAGATTTACTTTTCATTTTTTGCCTTATAAATACTTTTAATGGCAACCAGCGGTTGTCTAATTGTATGGGTGTAGAAAAGTAAACACATTCATAATGGAAAATTATTTGTGGTATGTGTTTAAACAATTTTGAAAGCTGTTTTTATGCTTTGTAATTCACAAAAATATATTTGTGAGTTTTTGTATAAATAGATGAGCTTTAAAACTTTTTAAACATAAAGGGTAAAACATCAACTGATGAGTTGGTATGGCTACCAACGAAATATATATTTAGATATTGCTAACCCGCAACAAATAAATAAAATTTAAAACATAAATACTTGAGTACATGCTCAAATAAATGTACAATTTTGTAAAGGAGAGATTTACTTTTCATTTTTTGCCTTATAAATACTTTTAATGGCAACCAGCGGTTGTCTAATTGTATAGGTGTAGAAAAGTAAACACATTCATAATGGAAAATTATTTGTGGTATGTGTTTAAACAATTTTGAAAGCTGTTTTTATGCTTTGTAATTCACAAAAATATATTTGTGAGTTTTTGTATAAATAGATGAGCTTTAAAACTTTTTAAACATAAAGGGTAAAACATCTGCTGATGAGTTGGTATGGCTACCAACGAAATATATATTTAGATATTGCTAACCCGCAACAAATAAATAAAATTTAAAACATAAATACTTGAGTACATGCTCAAATAAATGTACAATTTTGTAAAGGAGAGATTTACTTTTCATTTTTTGCCTTATAAATACTTTTAATGGCAACCAGCGGTTGTCTAATTGTATAGGTGTAGAAAAGTAAACACATTCATAATGGAAAATTATTTGTTGTATGTGTTTAAACAATTTTGAAAGCTGTTTTTATGCTTTGTAATTCACAAAAATATATTTGTGAGTTTTTGTATAAATAGATGAGCTTTAAAACTTTTTAAACATAAAGGGTAAAACATCAACTGATGAGTTGGTATGGCTACCAACGAAATATATATTTAGATATTGCTAACCCGCAACAATTAAATAAAATTTAAAACATAAATACTTGAGTACATGCTCAAATAAATGTACAATTTTGTAAAGGAGAGATTTACTTTTCATTTTTTGCCTTATAAATACTTTTAATGGCAACCAGCGGTTGTCTAATTGTATAGGTGTAGAAAAGTAAACACATTCATAATGGAAAATTATTTGTTGTATGTGTTTAAACAATTTTGAAAGCTGTTTTTATGCTTTTAAATTCACAAAAATATATTTGTGAGTTTTTGTATAAATAGATGAGCTTTAAAAATTTTTAAACATAAAGGGTAAAACATCTACTGATGAGTTGGTATGGCTACCAACGAAATATATATTTAGATATTGCTAACCCGCAACAAATAAATAAAATTTAAAACATAAATACTTGAGTACATGCTCAAATAAATGTACAATTTTGTAAAGGAGAGATTTACTTTTCAGCGGTTGTCTAATTGTATAGGTGTAGAAAAGTAAACACATTCATAATGGAAAATTATTTGTTGTATGTGTTTAAACAATTTTGAAAGCTGTTTTTATGCTTTGTAATTCACAAAAATATATTTGTGAGTTTTTGTATAAATAGATGAGCTTTAAAACTTTTTAAACATAAATGGTAAAACATCTACTGATGAGTTGGTATGGCTTCCAACGAAATATATATTTAGATATTGCTAACCCGCAACAAATAAATAAAATTTAAAACATAAATACTTGAGTACATGCTCAAATAAATGTACAATTTTGTAAAGGAGAGATTTACTTTTCATTTTTTGCCTTATAAATACTTTTAATGGCAACCAGCGGTTGTCTAATTGTATAGGTGTAGAAAAGTAAACACATTCATAATGGAAAATTATTTGTTGTATGTGTTTAAACAATTTTGAAAGCTGTTTTTATGCTTTGTAATTCACAAAAATATATTTGTGAGTTTTTGTATAAATAAATGAGCTTTAAAACATTTTAAACATAAAGGGTAAAAGATCTACTGATGAGTTGGTATGGCTACCAACGAAATATATATATAGATATTGCTAACCCGCAACAAATAAATAAAATTTAAAACATAAATACTTGAGTACATGCTCAAATAAATGTACAATTTTGTAAAGGAGAGTTTTACTTTTCATTTTTTGCCTTATAAATACTTTTAATGGCAACCAACGGTTGTCTTATTGTATAGGTGTAGAAAAGTAAACACATTCATAATGGAAAATTATTTGTTGTATGTGTTTAAACAATTTTGAAAGCTGTTTTTATGCATTGTAATTTACAAAAATATATTTGTGAGTTTTTGTATAAATAGATGAGCTTTAAAACTTTTTAAACATAAAGGGTAAAACATCTACTGATTAGTTGGTATGGCTACCAACGAAATATATATTTAGATATTGCTAACCCGCAGCAAATAAATAAAATTTAAAACATAAATACTTGAGTACATGCTCAAATAAATGTACAATTTTGTAAAGGAGAGATTTACTTTTCATTTTTTGCCTTATAAATACTTTTAATGGCAACCAGCGGTTGTCTAATTGTATAGGTGTAGAAAAGTAAACACATTCATAATGGAAAATTATTTGTTGTATGTGTTTAAACAATTTTGAAAGCTGTTTTTATGCTTTGTAATTCACAAAAATATATTTGTGAGTTTTTGTATAAAAAGATGAGCTTTAAAACTTTTTAAACATAAAGTGTAAATCATCTACTGATGAGTTGGTATGGCTACCAACGAAATATATATTTAGATATTGCTAACCCGCAACAAATAAATAAAATTTAAAACATAAATACTTGAGTACATGGTCAAATAAATGTACAATTTTCTAAAGGAGAGATTTACTTTTCATTTTTTGCCTTATAAATACTTTTAATGGCAACCAGCGGTTGTCTAGTTGTATAGGTGTAGAAAAGTAAACACATTCATAATGGAAAATTATTTGTTGTATGTGTTTAAACAATTTTGAAAGCTGTTTTTATGCTTTTAAATTCACAAAAATATATTTGTGAGTTTTTGTATAAATAGATGAGCTTTAAAACTTTTTAAACATAAAGGGTAAAACATCTACTGATGAGTTGGTATGGCTACCAACGAAATATATATTTAGATATTGCTAACCCGCAACAAATAAATAAAATTTAAAACATAAATACTTGAGTACATGCTCAAATAAATGTACAATTTTGTAAAGGAGAGATTTACTTTTCATTTTTTGCCTTATAAATACTTTTAATGGCAACCAGCGGTTGTCTAATTGTATAGGTGTAGAAAAGTAAACACATTCATAATGGAAAATTATTTGTTGTATGTGTTTAAACAATTTTGAAAGCTGTTTTTATGCTTTGTAATTCACAAAAATATATTTGTGAGTTTTTGTATTAATAGATGAGCTTTAAAACTTTTTAAACATAAAGGGTAAAACATCAACTGATGAGTTGGTATGGCTACCAACGAAATATATATTTAGATATTGCTAACCCGCAACAAATAAATAAAATTTAAAACATAAATACTTGAGTACATGCTCAAATGAATGTACAATTTTGTAAAGGAGAGATTTACTTTTCATTTTTTGCCTTATAAATACTTTTAATGGCAACCAGCGGTTGTCTAATTGTATGGGTGTAGAAAAGTAAACACATTCATAATGGAAAATTATTTGTTGTATGTGTTTAAACAATTTTGAAAGCTGTTTTTATGCTTTGTAATTCACAAAAATATATTTGTGAGTTTTTGTATAAATAGATGAGCTTTAAAACTTTTTAAACATAAAGGGTAAAACATCAACTGATGAGTTGGTATGGCTACCAACGAAATATATATTTAGATATTGCCAACCCGCAACAAATAAATAAAATTTAAAACATAAATACTTGAGTACATGCTCAAATAAATGTACAATTTCGTAAAGGAGAGATTTACTTTTCATTTTTTGCCTTATAAATACTTTTAATGGCAACCAGCGGTTGTCTAATTGTATAGGTGTAGAAAAGTAAACACATTCATAATGGAAAATTATTTGTGGTAAGTGTTTAAACAATTTTGAAAGCTGTTTTTATGCTTTGTAATTCACAAAAATATATTTGTGAGTTTTTGTATAAATAGATGAGCTTTAAAACTTTTTAAACATAAAGGGTAAAACATCTGCTGATGAGTTGGTATGGCTACCAACGAAATATATATTTAGATATTGCTAACCCGCAACAAATAAATAAAATTTAAAACATAAATACTTGAGTACATGCTCAAATAAATGTACAATTTTGTAAAGGAGAGATTTACTTTTCATTTTTTGCCTTATAAATACTATTAATGGCAACCAGCGGTTGTCTAATTGTATAGGTGTAGAAAAGTAAACACATTCATAATGGAAAATTATTTGTTGTATGTGTTTAAACAATTTTGAAAGCTGTTTTTATGCTTTGTAATTCACAAAAATATATTTGTGAGTTTTTGTATAAATAGATGAGCTTTAAAACTTTTTAAACATAAAGGGTAAAACATCTTCTGATGAGTTGGTATGGCTACCAACGAAATATATATTTAGATATTGCTAACCCGCAACAAATAAATAAAATTTAAAACATAAATACTTGAGTACATGCTCAAATAAATGTACAATTTTGTAAAGGAGAGATTTACTTTTCATTTTTTGCCTTATAAATACTTTTAATGGCAACCAGCGGTTGTCTAATTGTATAGGTGTAGAAAAGTAAACACATTCATAATGGAAAATTATTTGTTGTATGTGTTTAAACAATTTTGAAAGCTGTTTTTATGCTTTTAAATTCACAAAAATATATTTGTGAGTTTTTGTATAAATAGATGAGCTTTAAAAATTTTTAAACATAAAGGGTAAAACATCTACTGATGAGTTGGTATGGCTACCAACGAAATATATATTTAGATATTGCTAACCCGCAACAAATAAATAAAATTTAAAACATAAATACTTGAGTACATGCTCAAATAAATGTACAATTTTGTAAAGGAGAGATTTACTTTTCAGCGGTTGTCTAATTGTATAGGTGTAGAAAAGTAAATACATTCATAATGGAAAATTATTTGTTGTATGTGTTTAAACAATTTTGAAAGCTGTTTTTATGCTTTGTAATTCACAAAAATATATTTGTGAGTTTTTGTATAAATAGATGAGCTTTAAAACTTTTTAAACATAAATGGTAAAACATCTACTGATGAGTTGGTATGGCTTCCAACGAAATATATATTTAGATATTGCTAACCCGCAACAAATAAATAAAATTTAAAACATAAATACTTGAGTACATGCTCAAATAAATGTACAATTTTGTAAAGGAGAGATTTACTTTTCATTTTTTGCCTTATAAATACTTTTAATGGCAACCAGCGGTTGTCTAATTGTATAGGTGTAGAAAAGTAAACACATTCATAATGGAAAATTATTTGTTGTATGTGTTTAAACAATTTTGAAAGCTGTTTTTATGCTTTGTAATTCACAAAAATATATTTGTGAGTTTTTGTATAAATAAATGAGCTTTAAAACATTTTAAACATAAAGGGTAAAAGATCTACTGATGAGTTGGTATGGCTACCAACGAAATATATATATAGATATTGCTAACCCGCAACAAATAAATAAAATTTAAAACATAAATACTTGAGTACATGCTCAAATAAATGTACAATTTTGTAAAGGAGAGTTTTACTTTTCATTTTTTGCCTTATAAATACTTTTAATGGCAACCAACGGTTGTCTTATTGTATAGGTGTAGAAAAGTAAACACATTCATAATGGAAAATTATTTGTTGTATGTGTTTAAACAATTTTGAAAGCTATTTTTATGCATTGTAATTTACAAAAATATATTTGTGAGTTTTTGTATAAATAGATGAGCTTTAAAACTTTTTAAACATAAAGGGTAAAACATCTACTGATTAGTTGGTATGGCTACCAACGAAATATATATTTAGATATTGCTAACCCGCAACAAATAAATAAAATTTAAAACATAAATACTTGAGTACATGCTCAAATAAATGTACAATTTTGTAAAGGAGAGATTTACTTTTCATTTTTTGCCTTATAAATACTTTTAATGGCAACCAGCGGTTGTCTAATTGTATAGGTGTAGAAAAGTAAACACATTCATAATGGAAAATTATTTGTTGTATGTGTTTAAACAATTTTGAAAGCTGTTTTTATGCTTTGTAATTCACAAAAATATATTTGTGAGTTTTTGTATAAAAAGATGAGCTTTAAAACTTTTTAAACATAAAGTGTAAATCATCTACTGATGAGTTGGTATGGCTACCAACGAAATATATATTTAGATATTGCTAACCCGCAACAAATAAATAAAATTTAAAACATAAATACTTGAGTACATGGTCAAATAAATGTACAATTTTCTAAAGGAGAGATTTACTTTTCATTTTTTGCCTTATAAATACTTTTAATGGCAACCAGCGGTTGTCTAGTTGTATAGGTGTAGAAAAGTAAACACATTCATAATGGAAAATTATTTGTTGTATGTGTTTAAACAATTTTGAAAGCTGTTTTTATGCTTTTAAATTCACAAAAATATATTTGTGAGTTTTTGTATAAATAGATGAGCTTTAAAACTTTTTAAACATAAAGGGTAAAACATCTACTGATGAGTTGGTATGGCTACCAACGAAATATATATTTAGATATTGCTAACCCGCAACAAATAAATAAAATTTAAAACATAAATACTTGAGTACATGCTCAAATAAATGTACAATTTTGTAAAGGAGAGATTTACTTTTCATTTTTTCCTTATAAATACTTTTAATGGCAACCAGCGGTTGTCTAATTGTATAGGTGTAGAAAAGTAAACACATTCATAATGGAAAATTATTTGTTGTATGTGTTTAAACAATTTTGAAAGCTGTTTTTATGCTTTGTAATTCACAAAAATATATTTGTGAGTTTTTGTATAAATAAATGAGCTTTAAAACTTTTTAAACATAAAGGGTAAAACATCTACTGATGAGTTGGTATGGCTACCAACGAAATATATATATAGATATTGCTAACCCGCAACAAATAAATAAAATTTAAAACATAAATACTTGAGTACATGCTCAAATAAATGTACAATTTTGTAAAGGAGAGTTTTACTTTTCATTTTTTGCCTTATAAATACTTTTAATGGCAACCAACGGTTGTCTAATTGTATAGGTGTAGAAAAGTAAACACATTCATAATGGAAAATTATTTGTTGTATGTGTTTAAACAATTTTGAAAGCTGTTTTTATGCATTGTAATTTACAAAAATATATTTGTGAGTTTTTGTATAAATAGATGAGCTTTAAAACTTTTTAAACATAAAGGGTAAAACATCTACTGATGAGTTGGTATGGCTACCAAAGAAATATATATTTAGATATTGCTAACCCGCAGCAAATAAATAAAATTTAAAACATAAATACTTGAGTACATGCTCAAATAAATGTACAATTTTGTAAAGGAGAGTTTTACTTTTAATTTTTTGCCTTATAAATACTTTTAATGGCAACCAGCGGTTGTCTAATTGTATAGGTGTAGAAAAGTAAACACATTCATAATGGAAAATTATTTGTTGTATGTGTTTAAACAATTTTGAAAGCTGTTTTTATGCTTTGTAATTTACAAAAATATATTTGTGAGTTTTTGTATAAATAGATGAGCTTTAAAACTTTTTAAACATAAAGGGTAAAACATCTACTGATGAGTTGGTATGGCTACCAACGAAATATATATATAGATATTGCTAACCCGCAACAAATAAATAAAATTTAAAACATAAATACTTGAGTACATGCTCAAATAAATGTACAATTTTGTAAAAGAGAGTTTTACTTTTCATTTTTTGCCTTATAAATACTTTTAATGGCAACCAGCGGTTGTCTAATTGTATAGGTGTAGAAAAGTAAACACATTCATAATGGAAAATTATTTGTTGTATGTGTATAAACAATTTTGAAAGCTGTTTTTATGCTTTGTAATTTACAAAAATATATTTGTGAGTTTTTGTATAAATAGATGAGCTTTAAAACTTTTTAAACATAAAGGGTAAAACATCTTCTGATGAGTTGGTATGGCTACCAACGAAATATATATTTAGATATTGCTAACCCGCAACAAATAAATAAAATTTAAAACATAAATACTTGAGTACATGCTCAAATAAATGTACAATTTTGTAAAGGAGAGATTTACTTTTCATTTTTTGCCTTATAAATACTTTTAATGGCAACCAGCGGTTGTCTAATTGTATAGGTGTAGAAAAGTAAACACATTCATAAATGAAAATTATTTGTTGTATGTGTTTAAACAATTTTGAAAGCTGTTTTTATGCTTTGTAATTCACAAAAATATATTTGTGAGTTTTTGTATAAATAGATGAGCTTTAAAACTTTTTAAACATAAGGGGTAAAACATCTACTGATGAGTTGGTATGGCTACCAACGAAATATATATTTAGATATTGCTAACCCGCAACAAATAAATAAAATTTAAAATATAAATACTTGAGTACATGCTCAAATAAATGTACAATTTTGTAAAGGAGAGATTTACTTTTCATTTTTTGCCTTATAAATACTTTTAATGGCAACCAGCGGTTGTCTAATTGTATAGGTGTAGAAAAGTAAACACATTCATAATGGAAAATTATTTGTTGTATGTGTTTAAACAATTTTGGAAGCTGTTTTTATGCTTTTAAATCCACAAAAATATATTTGTGAGTTTTTGTATAAATAGATGAGCTTTAAAACTTTTTAAACATAAAGGGTAAAACATCTACTGATGAGTTGGTATGGCTACCAACGAAATATATATTTAGATATTGCTAACCCGCAACAAATAAATAAAATTTAAAACATAAATACTTGAGTACATGCTCAAATAAATGTACAATTTTGTAAAGGAGAGATTTACTTTTCATTTTTTGCCTTATAAATACTTTTAATGGCAACCAGCGGTTGTCTAATTGTATAGGTGTAGAAAAGTAAACACATTCATAATGGAAAATTATTTGTTGTATGTGTTTAAACAATTTTGAAAGCTGTTTTTATGCTTTGTAATTCACAAAAATATATTTGTGAGTTTTTGTATAAATAGATGAGCTTTAAAACTTTTTAAACATAAATGGTAAAACATCTACTGATGAGTTGGTATGGCTTCCAACGAAATATATATTTAGATATTGATAACCCGCAACAAATAAATAAAATTTAAAACATAAATACTTGAGTACATGCTCAAATAAATGTACAATTTTGTAAAGAAAAGATTTACTTTTCATTTTTTGCCTTATAAACACTTTTAATGGCAACCAGCGGTTGTCTAATTGTATAGGTGTAGAAAAGTAAACACATTCATAATGGAAAATTATTTGTTGTATGTGTTTAAACAATTTTGAAAGCTGTTTTTATGCTTTGTAATTCACAAAAATATATATGTGAGTTTTTGTATAAATAAATGAGCTTTAAAACTTTTAAAACATAAAGGGTAAAACATCTACTGATGAGTTGGTATGGCTACCAACGAAATATATATATAGATATTGCTAACCCGCAACAAATAAATAATATTTAAAACATAAATACTTGAGTACATGCTCAAATAAATGTACAATTTTGTAAAGGAGAGTTTTACTTTTCATTTTTTGCCTTATAAATACTTTTAATGGCAACCAACGGTTGTCTAATTGTATAGGTGTAGAAAAGTAAACACATTCATAATGGAAAATTATTTGTTGTATGTGTTTAAACAATTTTGAAAGCTGTTTTTATGCATTGTAATTTACAAAAATATATTTGTGAGTTTTTGTATAAATAGATGAGCTTTAAAACTTTTTAAACATAAAGGGTAAAACATCTACTGATGAGTTGGTATGGCTACCAACGAAATATATATTTAGATATTGCTAACCCGCAGCAAATAAATAAAATTTAAAACATAAATACTTGAGTACATGCTCAAATAAATGTACAATTTTGTAAAGGAGAGTTTTACTTTTCATTTTTTGCCTTATAAATACTTTTAATGGCAACCAGCGGTTGTCTAATTGTATAGGTGTAGAAAAGTAAACACATTCATAATGGAAAATTATTTGTTGTATGTGTTTAAACAATTTTGAAAGCTGTTTTTATGCTTTGTAATTTACAAAAATATATTTGTGAGTTTTTGTATAAATAGATGAGCTTTAAAACTTTTTAAACATAAAGGGTAAAACATCTACTGATGAGTTGGCATGGCTACCAACGAAATATGTATATAGATATTGCTAACCCGCAACAAATAAATAAAATTTAAAACATAAATACTTGAGTACATGCTCAAATAAATGTACAATTTTGTAAAGGAGAGTTTTACTTTTCATTTTTTGCCTTATAAATATTTTTATGGCAACCAGCGGTTGTCTAATTGTATAGGTGTAGAAAAGTAAACACATTCATAATGGAAAATTATTTGTTGTATGTGTTTAAACAATTTTGAAAGCTGTTTTTATGCTTTGTAATTTACAAAAATATATTTGTGAGTTTTTGTATAAATAGATGAGCTTTAAAACTTTTTAAACATAAAGGGTAAAACATCTACTGATGAGTTGGTATTGCTACCAACGAAATATATATTTAGATATTGCTAACCCGCAACAAATAAATAAAATTTAAAACATAAATACTTGTGTACATGCTCAAATAAATGTACAATTTTGTAAAGGAGAGATTTACTTTTCATTTTTTGCCTTATAAATACTTTTAATGGCAACCAGCGGTTGTCTAATTGTATAGGTGTAGAAAAGTAAACACATTCATAATGGAAAATTATTTGTTGTATGTGTTTAAACAATTTTGAAAGCTGTTTTTATGCTTTGTAATTCACAAAAATATATTTGTGAGTTTTTGTATAAATAGATGAGCTTTAAAACTTTTTAAACATAAAGGGTAAAACATCTACTGATGAGTTGGTATGGCTACCAACGAAATATATATTTAGATATTGCTAACCCGCAACAAATAAATAAAATTTAAAACATAAATACTTGAGTACATGCTCAAATAAATGTACAATTTTGTAAAGGAGAGATTTACTTTTCATTTTTTGCCTTATAAATACTTTTAATGGCAACCAGCGGTTGTCTAATTGTATAGGTGTAGAAAAGTAAACACATTCATAATGGAAAATTATTTGTTCTATGTGTTTAAACAATTTTGAAAGCTGTTTTTATGCTTTGTAATTCACAAAAATCTATTTGTGAGTTTTTGTATAAATAAATGAGCTTTAAAACTTTTTAAACATAAATGGTAAAACATCTACTGATGAGTTGGTATGGCTACCAACGAAATATATATATAGATATTGCTAACCCGCAACAAATAACTAAAATTTAAAACATAAATACTTGAGTACATGCTCAAATAAATGTACAATTTTGTAAAGGAGAGTTTTACTTTTCATTTTTTGCCTTATAAATACTTTTAATGGCAACCAGCGGTTGTCTAATTGTATAGGTGTAGAAAAGTAAACACATTCATAATGGAAAATTATTTGTTGTATGTGTTTAAACAATTTTGAAAGCTGTTTTTATGCTTTGTAATTCACAAAAATATATTTGTGAGTTTTTGTATAAATAGATGAGCTTTAAAACTTTTTAAACATAAAGGGTAAAACATCTACTGATGAGTTGGTATGGCTACCAACGAAATATATATTTAGATATTGCTAACCCGCAACAAATAAATAAAATTTAAAACATAAATACTTGAGTACATGCTCAAATAAATGTACAATTTTGTAAAGGAGAGATTTACTTTTAATTTTTTGCCTTATAAATACTTTTAATGGCAACCAGCGGTTGTCAAATTGTATAGGTGTAGAAAAGTAAACACAGTCATAATGGGAAATTATTTGTTGTATGTGTTTAAACAATTTAGAAAGCTGTTTTTATGCTTTGTAATTCACAAAAATATATTTGTGTTTTTGTATAAATAGATGAGCTTTAAAACTTTTTAAACATAAAGGGTAAAACATCTACTGATGAGTTGGTATGGCTACCAACGAAATATATATTTAGATATTGCTAACCCGCAACAAATAAATAAAATTTAAAACATAAATACTTGAGTACATGCTCAAATAAATGTACAATTTTGTAAAGGATAGATTTACTTTTCATTTTTTGCCTTATAAATACTTTTAATGGCAACCAGCGGTTGTCTAATTGTATAGGTGTAGAAAAGTAAACACATTCATAATGGAAAATTATTTGTTGTATGTGTTTAAACAATTTTGAAAGCTGTTTTTATGCTTTGTAATTCACAAAAATATATTTGTGAGTTTTTGTATAAATAGATGAGCTTTAAAACTTTTTAAACATAAAGGGAAAAACATCTACTGATGAGTTGGTATGGCTACCAACGAAATATATATTTAGATATTGCTAACCCGCAACAAATAAATAAAATTTAAAACATAAATACTTGAGTACATGCTCAAATAAATGTACAATTTTGTAAAGGAGAGATTTACTTTTCATTTTTTGCCTTATAAATACTTTTAATGGCAACCAGCGGTTGTCTAATTGTATAGGTGTAGAAAAGTAAACACATTCATAATGGAAAATTATTTGTTGTATGTGTTTAAACAATTTTGAAAGCTGTTTTTATGCTTTGTAATTCACAAAAATCTATTTGTGAGTTTTTGTATAAATAAATGAGCTTTAAAACTTTTTAAACATAAATGGTAAAACATCTACTGATGAGTTGGTATGGCTACCAACGAAATATATATATAGATATTGCTAACCCGCAACAAATAACTAAAATTTAAAACATAAATACTTGAGTACATGCTCAAATAAATGTACAATTTTGTAAAGGAGAGTTTTACTTTTCATTTTTTGCCTTATAAATACTTTTAATGGCAACCAGCGGTTGTCTAATTGAATAGGTGTAGAAAAGTAAACACATTCATAATGGAAAATTATTTGTTGTATGTGTTTAAACAATTTTGAAAGCTGTTTTTATGCTTTGTAATTCACAAAAATATATTTGTGAGTTTTTTTATAAATAGATGAGCTTTAAAACTTTTTAAACATAAAGGGTAAAACATCTACTGATGAGTTGGTATGGCTACCAACGAAATATATATTTAGATATTGCTAACCCGCAACAAATAAATAAAATTTAAAACATCAATACTTGAGTACATGCTCAAATAAATGTACATTTTTGTAAAGGAGAGATTTACTTTTAATTTTTTGCCTTATAAATACTTTTAATGGCAACCAGCGGTTGTCAAATTGTATAGGTGTAGAAAAGTAAACACAGTCATAATGGGAAATTATTTGTTGTATGTGTTTAAACAATTTAGAAAGCTGTTTTTATGCTTTGTAATTCACAAATATATATTTGTGTTTTTGTATAAATAGATGAGCTTTAAAACTTTTTAAACATAAAGGGTAAAACATCTACTGATGAGTTGGTATGGCTACCAACGAAATATATATTTAGATATTGCTAACCCGCAACAAATAAATAAAATTTAAAACATAAATACTTGAGTACATGCTCAAATAAATGTACAATTTTGTAAAGGAGAGTTTTACTTTTAATTTTTTGATTTATAAATACTTTTAATGGCAACCAGCGGTTGTCTAATTGTATAGGTGTAGAAAAGTAAACACATTCATAATGGAAAATTATTTGTTGTATGTGTTTAAACAATTTTGAAAGCTGTTTTTATGATTTGTAATTCACAAAAATATATTTGTGAGTTTTTGTATAAATAGATGAGCTTTAAAACTTTTTAAACATAAAGGGTAAACATCTACTGATGAGTTGGTATGGCTACCAACGAAATATATATTTAGATATTGCTAACCCGCAACAAATAAATAAAATTTAAAACATAAATACTTGAGTACATGCTCAAATAAATGTACAATTTTGTAAAGGAGAGTTTTACTTTTAATTTTTTGATTTATAAATACTTTTAATGGCAACCAGCGGTTGTCTAATTGTATAGGTGTAGAAAAGTAAACACATTCATAATGGAAAATTATTTGTTGTATGTGTTTAAACAATTTTGAAAGCTGTTTTTATGCTTTGTAATTCACAAAAATATATTTGTGAGTTTTTGTATAAATAGATGAGCTTTAAAACTTTTTAAACATAAATGGTAAAACATCTACTGATGAGTTGGTATGGCTTCCAACGAAATATATATTTAGATATTGCTAACCCGCAACAAATAAATAAAATTTAAAACATAAATACTTGAGTACATGCTCAAATAAATGTACAATTTTGTAAAGGAGAGATTTACTTTTCATTTTTTGCCTTATAAATACTTTTAATGGCAACCGGCGGTTGTCTAATTATATAGGTGTAGAAAAGAAAACACATTTATAATGGAAAATTATTTGTTGTATGTGTTTAAACAATTTTGAAAGCTGTTTTTATGCTTTGTAATTCACAAAAATATATTTGTGAGTTTTTGTATAAATAAATGAGCTTTAAAACTTTTTAAACATAAAGGGTAAAACATCTACTGATGAGTTGGTATGGCTACCAACGAAATATATATATAGATATTGCTAACCCGCAACAAATAAATAAAATTTAAAACATAAATACTTGAGTACATGCTCAAATAAATGTACAATTTTGTAAAGTAGAGTTTTACTTTTCATTTTTTGCCTTATAAATACTTTTAATGGCAACCAGCGGTTGTCAAATTGTATAGGTGTAGAAAAGTAAACACAGTCATAATGGGAAATTATTTGTTGTATGTGTTTAAACAATTTAGAAATCTGTTTTTATGCTTTGTAATTCACAAAAATATATTTGTGTTTTTGTATAAATAGATGAGCTTTAAAACTTTTTAAACATAAAGGGTAAAACATCTACTGATGAGTTGGTATGGCTACCAACGAAATATATATATAGATATTGCTAACCCGCAACAAATAAATAAAATTTAAAACATAAATACTTGAGTACATGCTCAAATAAATGTACAATTTTGTAAAGGAGAGTTTTACTTTTAATTTTTTGATTTATAAATACTTTTAATGGCAACCAGCGGTTGTCTAATTGTATAGGTGTAGAAAAGTAAACACATTCATAATGGAAAATTATTTGTTGTATGTGTTTAAACAATTTTGAAAGCTGTTTTTATGCTTTGTAATTCACAAAAATATATTTGTGAGTTTTTGTATAAATAGATGAGCTTTAAAACTTTTTAAACATAAAGAGTAAAACATCTACTGATGAGTTGGTATGTCTACCAACGAAATATATATTTAGATATTGCTAACCCGCAACAAATAAATAAAATTTAAAACATAAATACTTGAGTACATGCTCAAATAAATGTACAATTTTGTAAAGGATAGATATACTTTTCATTTTTTGCCTTATAAATACTTTTAATGGCAACCAGCGGTTGTCTAATTGTATAGGTGTAGAAAAGTAAACACATTCATAATGGAAAATTATTTGTTGTATGTGTTTAAACAATTTTGAAAGCTGTTTTTATGCTATGTAATTCACAAAAATATATTTGTGAGTTTTTGTATAAATAGATGAGCTTTAAAACTTTTTAAACATAAATGGTAAAACATCTACTGATGAGTTGGTATGGCTTCCAACGAAATATATATTTAGATATTGCTAACCCGCAACAAATAAATAAAATTTAAAACATAAATACTTGAGTACATGCTCAAATAAATGTACAATTTTGTAAAGGAGAGATTTACTTTTCATTTTTTGCCTTATAAATACTTTTAATGGCAACCGGCGGTTGTCTAATTGTATAGGTGTAGAAAAGAAAACACATTTATAATGGAAAATTATTTGTTGTATGTGTTTAAACAATTTTGAAAGCTGTTTTTATGCTTTGTAATTCACAAAAATATATTTGTGAGTTTTTGTATAAATAAATGAGCTTTAAAACTTTTTAAACATAAAGGGTAAAACATCTACTGATGAGTTGGTATGGCTACCAACGAAATATATATATAGATATTGCTAACCCGCAACAAATAAATAAAATTTAAAACATAAATACTTGAGTACATGCTCAAATAAATGTACAATTTTGTAAAGGAGAGTTTTACTTTTCATTTTTTGCCTTATAAATACTTTTAATGGCAACCAGCGGTTGTCAAATTGTATAGGTGTAGAAAAGTAAACACAGTCATAATGGGAAATTATTTGTTGTATGTGTTTAAACAATTTAGAAAGCTGTTTTTATGCTTTGTAATTCACAAAAATATATTTGTGTTTTTGTATAAATAGATGAGCTTTAAAACTTTTTAAACATAAAGGGTAAAACATCTACTGATGAGTTGGTATGGCTACCAACGAAATATATATATAGATATTGCTAACCCGCAACAAATAAATAAAATTTAAAACATAAATACTTGAGTACATGCTCAAATAAATGTACAATTTTGTAAAGGAGAGATTTACTTTTAATTTTTTGCCTTATAAATACTTTTAATGGCAACCAGCGGTTGTCAAATTGTATAGGTGTAGAAAAGTAAACACAGTCATAATGGGAAATTATTTGTTGTATGTGTTTAAACAATTTAGAAAGCTGTTTTTATGCTTTGTAATTCACAAAAATATATTTGTGTTTTTGTATAAATAGATGAGCTTTAAAACTTTTTAAACATAAAGGGTAAAACATCTACTGATGAGTTGGTATGGCTACCAACAAAATATATATATATATAGATATTGCTAACCCGCAACAAATAAATAAAATTTAAAACATAAATACTTGAGTACATGCTCAAATAAATGTACAATTTTGTAAAGGAGAGATTTACTTTTAATTTTTTGCCTTATAAATACTTTTAATGGCAACCAGCGGTTGTCAAATTGTATAGGTGTAGAAAAGTAAACACAGTCATAATGGGAAATTATTTGTTGTATGTGTTTAAACAATTTAGAAAGCTGTTTTTATGCTTTGTAATTCACAAATATATATTTGTGTTTTTGTATAAATAGATGAGCTTTAAAACTTTTTAAACATAAAGGGTAAAACATCTACTGATGAGTTGGTATGGCTACCAACAAAATATATATATATATAGATATTGCTAACCCGCAACAAATAAATAAACTTTAAAACATAAATACTTGAGTACATGCTCAAATAAATGTACAATTTTGTAAAGGAGAGATTTACTTTTAATTTTTTGCCTTATAAATACTTTTAATGGCAACCAGCGGTTGTCAAATTGTATAGGTGTAGAAAAGTAAACACAGTCATAATGGGAAATTATTTGTTGTATGTGTTTAAACAATTTAGAAAGCTGTTTTTATGCTTTGTAATTCACAAAAATATATTTGTGTTTTTGTATAAATAGATGAGCTTTAAAACTTTTTAAACATAAAGGGTAAAACATCTACTGATGAGTTGGTATGGCTACCAACGAAATATATATTTAGATATTGCTAACCCGCAACAAATAAATAAAATTTAAAACATAAATACTTGAGTACATGCTCAAATAAATGTACAATTTTGTAAAGGATAGATTTACTTTTCATTTTTTGCCTTATAAATACTTTTAATGGCAACCAGCGGTTGTCTAATTGTATAGGTGTAGAAAAGTAAACACATTCATAATGGAAAATTATTTGTTGTATGTGTTTAAACAATTTTGAAAGCTGTTTTTATGCTTTGTAATTCACAAAAATATATTTGTGAGTTTTTGTATAAATAGATGAGCTTTAAAACTTTTTAAACATAAAGGGTAAAACATCTACTGATGAGTTGGTATGGCTACCAACGAAATATATATTTAGATATTGCTAACCCGCAACAAATAAATAAAATTTAAAACATAAATACTTGAGTACATGCTCAAATAAATGTACAATTTTGTAAAGGAGAGATTTACTTTTCATTTTTTGCCTTATAAATACTTTTAATGGCAACCAGCGGTTGTCTAATTGTATAGGTGTAGAAAAGTAAACACATTCATAATGGAAAATTATTTGTTGTATGTGTTTAAACAATTTTGAAAGCTGTTTTTATGCTTTGTAATTCACAAAAATCTATTTGTGAGTTTTTGTATAAATAAATGAGCTTTAAAACTTTTTAAACATAAATGGTAAAACATCTACTGATGAGTTGGTATGGCTACCAACGAAATATATATATAGATATTGCTAACCCGCAACAAATAACTAAAATTTAAAACATAAATACTTGAGTACATGCTCAAATAAATGTACAATTTTGTAAAGGAGAGTTTTACTTTTCATTTTTTGCCTTATAAATACTTTTAATGGCAACCAGCGGTTGTCTAATTGAATAGGTGTAGAAAAGTAAACACATTCATAATGGAAAATTATTTGTTGTATGTGTTTAAACAATTTTGAAAGCTGTTTTTATGCTTTGTAATTCACAAAAATATATTTGTGAGTTTTTTTATAAATAGATGAGCTTTAAAACTTTTTAAACATAAAGGGTAAAACATCTACTGATGAGTTGGTATGGCTACCAACGAAATATATATTTAGATATTGCTAACCCGCAACAAATAAATAAAATTTAAAACATCAATACTTGAGTACATGCTCAAATAAATGTACATTTTTGTAAAGGAGAGATTTACTTTTAATTTTTTGCCTTATAAATACTTTTAATGGCAACCAGCGGTTGTCAAATTGTATAGGTGTAGAAAAGTAAACACAGTCATAATGGGAAATTATTTGTTGTATGTGTTTAAACAATTTAGAAAGCTGTTTTTATGCTTTGTAATTCACAAATATATATTTGTGTTTTTGTATAAATAGATGAGCTTTAAAACTTTTTAAACATAAAGGGTAAAACATCTACTGATGAGTTGGTATGGCTACCAACGAAATATATATTTAGATATTGCTAACCCGCAACAAATAAATAAAATTTAAAACATAAATACTTGAGTACATGCTCAAATAAATGTACAATTTTGTAAAGGAGAGTTTTACTTTTAATTTTTTGATTTATAAATACTTTTAATGGCAACCAGCGGTTGTCTAATTGTATAGGTGTAGAAAAGTAAACACATTCATAATGGAAAATTATTTGTTGTATGTGTTTAAACAATTTTGAAAGCTGTTTTTATGATTTGTAATTCACAAAAATATATTTGTGAGTTTTTGTATAAATAGATGAGCTTTAAAACTTTTTAAACATAAAGGGTAAACATCTACTGATGAGTTGGTATGGCTACCAACGAAATATATATTTAGATATTGCTAACCCGCAACAAATAAATAAAATTTAAAACATAAATACTTGAGTACATGCTCAAATAAATGTACAATTTTGTAAAGGAGAGTTTTACTTTTAATTTTTTGATTTATAAATACTTTTAATGGCAACCAGCGGTTGTCTAATTGTATAGGTGTAGAAAAGTAAACACATTCATAATGGAAAATTATTTGTTGTATGTGTTTAAACAATTTTGAAAGCTGTTTTTATGCTTTGTAATTCACAAAAATATATTTGTGAGTTTTTGTATAAATAGATGAGCTTTAAAACTTTTTAAACATAAATGGTAAAACATCTACTGATGAGTTGGTATGGCTTCCAACGAAATATATATTTAGATATTGCTAACCCGCAACAAATAAATAAAATTTAAAACATAAATACTTGAGTACATGCTCAAATAAATGTACAATTTTGTAAAGGAGAGATTTACTTTTCATTTTTTGCCTTATAAATACTTTTAATGGCAACCGGCGGTTGTCTAATTATATAGGTGTAGAAAAGAAAACACATTTATAATGGAAAATTATTTGTTGTATGTGTTTAAACAATTTTGAAAGCTGTTTTTATGCTTTGTAATTCACAAAAATATATTTGTGAGTTTTTGTATAAATAAATGAGCTTTAAAACTTTTTAAACATAAAGGGTAAAACATCTACTGATGAGTTGGTATGGCTACCAACGAAATATATATATAGATATTGCTAACCCGCAACAAATAAATAAAATTTAAAACATAAATACTTGAGTACATGCTCAAATAAATGTACAATTTTGTAAAGTAGAGTTTTACTTTTCATTTTTTGCCTTATAAATACTTTTAATGGCAACCAGCGGTTGTCAAATTGTATAGGTGTAGAAAAGTAAACACAGTCATAATGGGAAATTATTTGTTGTATGTGTTTAAACAATTTAGAAAGCTGTTTTTATGCTTTGTAATTCACAAAAATATATTTGTGTTTTTGTATAAATAGATGAGCTTTAAAACTTTTTAAACATAAAGGGTAAAACATCTACTGATGAGTTGGTATGGCTACCAACGAAATATATATATAGATATTGCTAACCCGCAACAAATAAATAAAATTTAAAACATAAATACTTGAGTACATGCTCAAATAAATGTACAATTTTGTAAAGGAGAGTTTTACTTTTAATTTTTTGATTTATAAATACTTTTAATGGCAACCAGCGGTTGTCTAATTGTATAGGTGTAGAAAAGTAAACACATTCATAATGGAAAATTATTTGTTGTATGTGTTTAAACAATTTTGAAAGCTGTTTTTATGCTTTGTAATTCACAAAAATATATTTGTGAGTTTTTGTATAAATAGATGAGCTTTAAAACTTTTTAAACATAAATGGTAAAACATCTACTGATGAGTTGGTATGGCTTCCAACGAAATATATATTTAGATATTGCTAACCCGCAACAAATAAATAAAATTTAAAACATAAATACTTGAGTACATGCTCAAATAAATGTACAATTTTGTAAAGGAGAGATTTACTTTTCATTTTTTGCCTTATAAATACTTTTAATGGCAACCGGCGGTTGTCTAATTGTATAGGTGTAGAAAAGAAAACACATTTATAATGGAAAATTATTTGTTGTATGTGTTTAAACAATTTTGAAAGCTGTTTTTATGCTTTGTAATTCACAAAAATATATTTGTGAGTTTTTGTATAAATAAATGAGCTTTAAAACTTTTTAAACATAAAGGGTAAAACATCTACTGATGAGTTGGTATGGCTACCAACGAAATATATATATAGATATTGCTAACCCGCAACAAATAAATAAAATTTAAAACATAAATACTTGAGTACATGCTCAAATAAATGTACAATTTTGTAAAGGAGAGTTTTACTTTTCATTTTTTGCCTTATAAATACTTTTAATGGCAACCAGCGGTTGTCAAATTGTATAGGTGTAGAAAAGTAAACACAGTCATAATGGGAAATTATTTGTTGTATGTGTTTAAACAATTTAGAAAGCTGTTTTTATGCTTTGTAATTCACAAAAATATATTTGTGTTTTTGTATAAATAGATGAGCTTTAAAACTTTTTAAACATAAAGGGTAAAACATCTACTGATGAGTTGGTATGGCTACCAACGAAATATATATATAGATATTGCTAACCCGCAACAAATAAATAAAATTTAAAACATAAATACTTGAGTACATGCTCAAATAAATGTACAATTTTGTAAAGGAGAGATTTACTTTTAATTTTTTGCCTTATAAATACTTTTAATGGCAACCAGCGGTTGTCAAATTGTATAGGTGTAGAAAAGTAAACACAGTCATAATGGGAAATTATTTGTTGTATGTGTTTAAACAATTTAGAAAGCTGTTTTTATGCTTTGTAATTCACAAAAATATATTTGTGTTTTTGTATAAATAGATGAGCTTTAAAACTTTTTAAACATAAAGGGTAAAACATCTACTGATGAGTTGGTATGGCTACCAACGAAATATATATTTAGATATTGCTAACCCGCAACAAATAAATAAAATTTAAAACATAAATACTTGAGTACATGCTCAAATAAATGTACAATTTTGTAAAGGAGAGTTTTACTTTTCATTTTTTGCCTTATAAATACTTTTAATGGCAACCAGCGGTTGTCTAATTGTATAAATGTAGAAAAGTAAACACATTCATAATGGAAAATTATATGTTGTATGTGTTTAAACAATTTTGAAAGCTGTTTTTATGCTTTGTAATTCACAAAAATATATTTGTGAGTTTTTGTATAAATAGATGAGCTTTAAAACTTTTTAAACATAAAGGGTAAAACATCTACTGATGAGTTGGTATGGCTACCAACGAAATATATATTTAGATATTGCTAACCCGCAACAAATAAATAAAATTTAAAACATAAATACTTGAGTACATGCTCAAATAAATGTACAATTTTGTAAAGGAGAGATTTACTTTTAATTTTTTGCCTTATAAATACTTTTAATGGCAACCAGCGGTTGTCTAATTGTATAGGTGTAGAAAAGTAAACACATTCATAATGGAAAATTATTTGTTGTATGTGTTTAAACAATTTTGAAAGCTGTTTTTATGCTTTGTAATTCACAAAAATATATTTGTGAGTTTTTGTATAAATAGATGAGCTTTAAAACTTTTTAAACATAAAGGGTAAAACATCTACTGATGAGTTGGTAAGGCTACCAACGAAATATATATTTAGATATTGCTAACCCGCAACAAATAAATAAAATTTAAAACATAAATACTTGAGTACATGCTCTAATAAATGTACAATTTTGTAAAGGAGAGATTTACTTTTCATTTTTTGCCTTATAAATACTTTTAATGGCAACCAGCGGTTGTCTAATTGTATAGGTGTAGAAAAGTAAACACATTCATAATGGAAAATTATTTGTTGTATGTGTTTAAACAATTTTGAAAGCTGTTTTTATGCTTTGTAATTCACAAAAATATATTTGTGAGTTTTTGTATAAATAGATGAGCTTTAAAACTTTTTAAACATAAATGGTAAAACATCTACTGATGAGTTGGTATGGCTTCCAACGAAATATATATTTAGATATTGCTAACCCGCAACAAATAAATAAAATTTAAAACATAAATACTTGAGTACATGCTCAAATAAATGTACAATTTTGTAAAGGAGAGATTTACTTTTCATTTTTTCCCTTATAAATACTTTTAATGGCAACCGGCGGTTGTCTAATTGTATAGGTGTAGAAAAGAAAACACATTCATAATGGAAAATTATTTGTTGTATGTATTTAAACAATTTTGAAAGCTGTTTTTATGCATTGTAATTTACAAAAATATATTTGTGAGTTTTTGTATAAATAGATGAGCTTTAAAACTTTTTAAACATAAAGGGTAAAACATCTACTGATGAGTTGGTATGGCTACCAACGAAATATATATTTAGATATTGCTAACCCGCAACAAATAAATAAAATTTAAAACATAAATACTTGAGTACATGCTCAAATAAATGTACAATTTTGTAAAGGATAGATTTACTTTTAATTTTTTGCCTTATAAATACTTTTAATGGCAACCAGCGGTTGTCAAATTGTATAGGTGTAGAAAAGTAAACACAGTCATAATGGGAAATTATTTGTTGTATGTGTTTAAACAATTTAGAAAGCTGTTTTTATGCTTTGTAATTCACAAAAATATATTTGTGAGTTTTTGTATAAATAGATGAGCTTTAAAACTTTTTAAACATAAATGGTAAAACATCTACTGATGAGTTGGTATGGCTTCCAACGAAATATATATTTAGATATTGCTAACCCGCAACAAATAAATAAAATTTAAAACATAAATACTTGAGTACATGCTCAAATAAATGTACAATTTTGTAAAGGAGAGATTTACTTTTCATTTTTTGCCTTATAAATACTTTTAATGGCAACCGGCGGTTGTCTAATTGTATAGGTGTAGAAAAGAAAACACATTTATAATGGAAAATTATTTGTTGTATGTGTTTAAACAATTTTGAAAGCTGTTTTTATGCTTTGTAATTCACAAAAATATATTTGTGAGTTTTTGTATAAATAAATGAGCTTTAAAACTTTTTAAACATAATTGTATAGGTGTAGAAAAGTAAACACATTCATAATGGAAACGTATTTGTTGTATGTGTTTAAACAATTTTGAAAGCTGTTTTTATGCATTGTAATTTACAAAAATATATTTGTGAGTTTTTGTATAAATAGATGAGCTTTAAAACTTTTTAAACATAAAGGGTAAAACATCTACTGATGAGTTGGTATGGCTACCAACGAAATTTATATTTAGATATTGCTTACCCGCAACAAATAAATAAAATTTAACACATAAATACTTGAGTACATGCTCAAATAAATGTACAATTTTGTAAAGGAGAGATTTACTTTTAATTTATTGCCTTATAAATACTTTTAATGGCAACCAGCGGTTGTCTAATTGTATAGGTGTAGAAAAGTAAACACATTAATAATGGAAAATTATTTGTTGTATGTGTTTAAACAATTTTGAAAGCTGTTTTTATGCTTAGTAATTCACAAAAATATATTTGTGAGTTTTTGTATAAATAGATGAGCTTTAAAACTTTTTAAACATAAAGGGTAAAACATCTACTGATGAATTGGTATGGCTACCAACGAAATATATATATAGATATTGCTAACCCGCAACAAATAAATAAAATTTAAAACATAAATACTTGAGTACATGCTCAAATAAATGTACAATTTTGTAAAGGAGAGTTTTACTTTTCATTTTTTGCCTTATAAATACTTTTAATGGCAACCAGCGGTTGTCTAATTGTATAGGTGTAGAAAAGTAAACACATTCATAATGGAAAATTATTTGTTGTATGTGTTTAAACAATTTTGAAAGCTGTTTTTATGCATTGTAATTTACAAAAATATACTTGTGAGTTTTTGTATAAATAGATGAGCTTTAAAACTTTTTAAACATAAAGGGTAAAACATCTACTGATGAGTTGGTATGGCTACCAACGAAATATATATTTAGATATTGCTAACCCGCAACAAATAAATAAAATTTAAAACATAAATACTTGAGTACATGCTCAAATAAATGTACAATTTTGTAAAGGAGAGATTTACTTTTCATTTTTTGCCTTATAAATACTTTTAATGGCAACCAGCGGTTGTCTAATGGTATAGGTGTAGAAAAGTAAACACATTCATAATGGAAAATTATTTGTTGTATGTGTTTAAACAATTTTGAAAGCTGTTTTTATGCTTTGTAATTCACAAAAATATATTTGTGAGTTTTTGTATAAATAGATGAGCTTTAAAACTTTTTAAACATAAATGGTAAAACATCTACTGATGAGTTGGTATGGCTTCCAACGAAATATATATTTAGATATTGCTAACCCGCAACAAATAAATAAAATTTAAAACATAAATACTTGAGTACATGCTCAAATAAATGTACAATTTTGTAAAGGAGAGTTTTACTTTTCATTTTTTGCCTTATAAATACTTTTAATGGCAACCAGCGGTTGTCTAATTGTATAGGTGTAGAAAAGTAAACACATTCATAATGGAAAATTATTTGTTGTATGTGTTTAAAAAATTTTGAAAGCTGTTTTTATGCATTGTAATTTACAAAAATATATTTGTGAGTTTTTGTATAAATAGATGAGATTTAAAACTTTTTAAACATAAAGGGTAAAACATCTACTGATGAGTTGGTATAGCTACCAACGAAATTTATATTTAGATATTGCTAACCCGCAACAAATAAATAAAATTTAAAACATAAATACTTGAGTACATGCTCAAATAAATGTACAATTTTGTAAAGGAGAGATTTACTTTTAATTTTTTGCCTTATAAATACTTTTAATGGCAACCAGCGGTTGTCTAATTGTATAGGTGTAGAAAAGTAAACACATTCATAATGGAAAATTATTTGTTGTATGTGTTTAAACAATTTTGAAAGCTGTTTTTATGCTATGTAATTCACAAAAATATATTTGTGAGTTTTTGTATAAATAAATGAGTTTTAAAACTTTTTAAACATAAAGGGTAAAACATCTGCTGATGAGTTGGTATGGCTACCAACGAAATATATATTTAGATATTGCTAACCCGCAACAAATAAATAAAATTTAAAACATAAATACTTGAGTACATGCTCAAATAAATTTACAATTTTGTAAAGGAGAGATTTACTTTTCATTTTTTGCCTTATAAATACTTTTAATGGCAACCAGCGGTTGTCTAATTGTATAGGTGTAGAAAAGTAAACACATTCATAATGGAAAATTATTTGTTGTATGTGTTTAAACAATTTTGAAAGCTGTTTTTATGCTTTGTAATTCACAAAAATATATTTGTGAGTTTTTGTATAAATAGATGAGCTTTAAAACTTTTTAAACATAAAGGGTAAAACATCTACTGATGAATTGGTATGGCTACCAACGAAATATATATATAGATATTGCTAACCCGCAACAAATAAATAAAATTTAAAACATAAATACTTGAGTACATGCTCAAATAAATGTACAATTTTGTAAAGGAGAGTTTTACTTTTCATTTTTTGCCTTATAAATACTTTTAATGGCAACCAGCGGTTGTCTAATTGTATAGGTGTAGAAAAGTAAACACATTCATAATGGAAAATTATTTGTTGTATGTGTTTAAACAATTTTGAAAGCTGTTTTTATGCATTGTAATTTACAAAAATATATTTGTGAGTTTTTGTATAAATAGATGAGCTTTAAAACTTTTTAAACATAAAGGGTAAAACATCTACTGATGAGTTGGTATGGCTACCAACGAAATTTATATTTAGATATTGCTAACCCGCAACAAATAAATAAATTTTAAAACATAAATACTTGAGTACATGCTCAAATAAATGTGCAATTTTGTAAAGGAGAGATTTACTTTTAATTTTTTGCCTTATAAATACTTTTAATGGCAACCAGCGGTTGTCTAATTGTATAGGTGTAGAAAAGTAAACACATTCATAATGGAAAATTATTTGTTGTATGTGTTTAAACAATTTTGAAAGCTGTTTTTATGCTATGTAATTCACAAAAATATATTTGTGAGTTTTTGTATAAATAAATGAGTTTTAAAACTTTTTAAACATAAAGGGTAAAACATCTACTGATGAGTTGGTATGGCTACCAACGAAATATATATTTAGATATTGCTAACCCACAACAAATAAATAAAATTTAAAACATAAATACTTGAGTACATGCTCAAATAAATGTACAATTTTGTAAAGGAGAGATTTACTTTTCATTTTTTTGCCTTATAAATACTTTTAATGGCAACCAGCGGTTGTCAAATTGTATAGGTGTAGAAAAGTAAACACAGTCATAATGGGAAATTATTTGTTGTATGTGTTTAAACAATTTAGAAAGCTGTTTTTATGCTTTGTAATTCACAAAAATATATTTGTGTTTTTGTATAAATAGATGAGCTTTAAAACTTTTTAAACATAAAGGGTAAAACATCTACTGATGAGTTGGTATGGCTACCAACGAAATATATATTTAGATATTGCTAACCCGCAACAAATAAATAAAATTTAAAACATAAATACTTGAGTACATGCTCAAATAAATGTACAATTTTGTAAAGGAGAGTTTTACTTTTCATTTTTTGCCTTATAAATACTTTTAATGGCAACCAGCGGTTGTCTAATTGTATAGGTGTAGAAAAGTAAACACATTCATAATGGAAAATTATTTGTTGTATGTGTTTAAACAATTTTGAAAGCTGTTTTTATGCTTTGTAATTCACAAAAATATATTTGTGAGTTTTTGTATAAATAGATGAGCTTTAAAACTTTTTAAACATAAAGGGTAAAACATCTACTGATGAGTTGGTATGGCTACCAACGAAATATATATTTAGATATTGCTAACCCGCAACAAATAAATAAAATTTAAAACATAAATACTTGAGTACATGCTCAAATAAATGTACAATTTTGTAAAGGAGAGATTTACTTTTCATTTTTTGCCTTATAAATACTTTTAATGGCAACCAGCGGTTGTCTAATTGTATAGGTGTAGAAAAGTAAACACATTCATAATGGAAAATTATTTGTTGTATGTGTTTAAACAATTTTGAAAGCTGTTTTTATGCTTTGTAATTCACAAAAATATATTTGTGAGTTTTTGTATAAATAGATGAGCTTTAAAACTTTTTAAACATAAATGGTAAAACATCTACTGATTAGTTGGTATGGCTTCCAACGAAATATATATTTAGATATTGCTAACCCGCAACAAATAAATAAAATTTAAAACATAAATACTTGAGTACATGCTCAAATAAATGTACAATTTTGTAAAGGAGAGATTTACTTTTCATTTTTTGCCTTATAAATACTTTTAATGGCAACCAGCGGTTGTCTAATTGTATAGGTGTAGAAAAGTAAACACATTCATAATGGAAAATTATTTGTTGTATGTGTTTAAACAATTTTGAAAGCTGTTTTTATGCTATGTAATTCACAAAAATATATTTGTGAGTTTTTGTATAAATAAATGAGTTTTAAAACTTTTTAAACATAAAGGGTAAAACATCTGCTGATGAGTTGGTATGGCTACCAACGAAATATATATTTAGATATTGCTAACCCGCAACAAATAAATAAAATTTAAAACATAAATACTTGAGTACATGCTCAAATAAATGTACAATTTTGTAAAGGAGAGATTTACTTTTCATTTTTTGCCTTATAAATACTTTTAATGGCAACCAGCGGTTGTCTAATTGTATAGGTGTAGAAAAGTAAACACATTCATAATGGAAAATTATTTGTTGTATGTGTTTAAGCAATTTTGAAAGCTGTTTTTATGCTTTGTAATTCACAAAAATATATTTGTGAGTTTTTGTATAAATAGATGAGCTTTAAAACTTTTTAAACATAAAGGGTAAAACATCTACTGATGAATTGGTATGGCTACCAACGAAATATATATATAGATATTGCTAACCCGCAACAAATAAATAAAATTTAAAACATAAATACTTGCGTACATGCTCAAATAAATGTACAATTTTGTAAAGGAGAGATTTACTTTTCATTTTTTGCCTTATAAATACTTTTAATGGCAACCAGCGGTTGTCTAATTGTATAGGTGTAGAAAAGTAAACACATTCATAATGGAAAATTATTTGTTGTATGTGTTTAAACAATTTTGAAAGCTGTTTTTATGCTTTGTAATTCACAAAAATATATTTGTGAGTTTTTGTATAAATAGATGAGCTTTAAAACTTTTTAAACATAAATGGTAAAACATCTACTGTTGAGTTGGTATGGCTTCCAACGAAATATATATTTAGATATTGCTAACCCGCAACAAATAAATAAAATTTAAAACATAAATACTTGAGTACATGCTCAAATAAATGTACAATTTTGTAAAGGAGAGATTTACTTTTCATTTTTTGCCTTATAAATACTTTTAATGGCAACCAGCGGTTGTCTAATTGTATAGGTGTAGAAAAGTAAACACATTCATAATGGAAAATTATTTGTTGTATGTGTTTAAACAATTTTGAAAGCTGTTTTTATGCTTTGTAATTCACAAAAATATATTTGTGAGTTTTTGTATAAATAGATGAGCTTTAAAACTTTTTAAACATAAAGGGTAAAACATCTACTGATGAATTGGTATGGCTACCAACGAAATATATATATAGATATTGCTAACCCGCAACAAATAAATAAAATTTAAAACATAAATACTTGAGTACATGCTCAAATAAATGTACAATTTTGTAAAGGAGAGATTTACTTTTCATTTTTTGCCTTATAAATACTTTTAATGGCAACCAGCGGTTGTCTAATTGTATAGGTGTAGAAAAGTAAACACATTCATAATGGAAAATTATTTGTTGTATGTGTTTAAACAATTTTGAAAGCTGTTTTTATGCTATGTAATTCACAAAAATATATTTGTGAGTTTTTGTATAAATAAATGAGTTTTAAAACTTTTTAAACATAAAGGGTAAAACATCTGCTGATGAGTTGGTATGGCTACCAACGAAATATATATTTAGATATTGCTAACCCGCAACAAATAAATAAAATTTAAAACATAAATACTTGAGTACATGCTCAAATAAATGTACAATTTTGTAAAGGAGAGATTTACTTTTCATTTTTTGCCTTATAAATACTTTTAATGGCAACCAGCGGTTGTCTAATTGTATAGGTGTAGAAAAGTAAACACATTCATAATGGAAAATTATTTGTTGTATGTGTTTAAACAATTTTGATAGCTGTTTTTATGCTTTGTAATTCACAAAAATATAATTGTGAGTTTTTGTATAAATAAATGAGCTTTAAAACTTTTTAAACATAAAGGGTAAAACATCTACTGATGAGTTGGTATGGCTACCAACGAAATATATATTTAGATATTGCTAACCCGCAACAAATAAATAAAATTTAAAACATAAATACTTGAGTACATGCTCAAATAAATGTACAATTTTGTAAAGGAGAGTTTTACTTTTCATTTTTTGCCTTATAAATACTTTTAATGGCAACCAGCGGTTGTCTAATTGTATAGGTGTAGAAAAGTAAACACATTCATAATGGAAAATTATTTGTTGTATGTGTTTAAACAATTTTGAAAGCTGTTTTTATGCTTTGTAATTCACAAAAATATATTTGTGAGTTTTTGTATAAATAGATGAGCTTTAAAACTTTTTAAACATAAAGGGTAAAACATCTACTGATGAATTGGTATGGCTACCAACGATATATATATATAGATATTGCTAACCCGCAACAAATAAATAAAATTTAAAACATAAATACTTGAGTACATGCTCAAATAAATGTACAATTTTGTAAAGGAGAGATTTACTTTTCATTTTTTGCCTTATAAATACTTTTAATGGCAACCAGCGGTTGTCTAATTGTATAGGTGTAGAAAAGTAAACACATTCATAATGGAAAATTATTTGTTGTATGTGTTTAAACAATTTTGAAAGCTGTTTTTATGCTTTGTAATTCACAAAAATATATTTGTGAGTTTTTGTATAAATAGATGAGCTTTAAAACTTTTTAAACATAAATGGTAAAACATCTACTGTTGAGTTGGTATGGCTTCCAACGAAATATATATTTAGATATTGCTAACCCGCAACAAATAAATAAAATTTAAAACATAAATACTTGAGTACATGCTCAAATAAATGTACAATTTTGTAAAGGAGAGATTTACTTTTCATTTTTTGCCTTATAAATACTTTTAATGGCAACCAGCGGTTGTCTAATTGTATAGGTGTAGAAAAGTAAACACATTCATAATGGAAAATTATTTGTTGTATGTGTTTAAACAATTTTGAAAGCTGTTTTTATGCTTTGTAATTCACAAAAATATATTTGTGAGTTTTTGTATAAATAGATGAGCTTTAAAACTTTTTAAACATAAAGGGTAAAACATCTACTGATGAATTGGTATGGCTACCAACGAAATATATATATAGATATTGCTAACCCGCTACAAATAAATAAAATTTAAAACATAAATACTTGAGTACATGCTCAAATAAATGTACAATTTTGTAAAGGAGAGTTTTACTTTTCATTTTTTGCCTTATAAATACTTTTAATGGCAACCAGCGGTTGTCTAATTGTATAGGTGTAGAAAAGTAAACACATTCATAATGGAAAATTATTTGTTGTATGTGTTTAAACAATTTTGAAAGCTGTTTTTATGCATTGTAATTTACAAAAATATATTTGTGAGTTTTTGTATAAATAAATGAGCTTTAAAACTTTTTAAACATAAAGGATAAAACATCTACTGTTGAGTTGGTATGGCTACCAACGAAATTTATATTTAGATATTGCTAACCCGCAACAAATAAATAAAATTTAAAACATAAATACTTGAGTACATGCTCAAATAAATGTACAATTTTGTAAAGGAGAGATTTACTTTTAATTTTTTGCCTTATAAATACTTTTAATGGCAACCAGCGGTTGTCTAATTGTATAGGTGTAGAAAAGTAAACACATTCATAATGGAAAATTATTTGTTGTATGTGTTTAAACAATTTTGAAAGCTGTTTTTATGCTATGTAATTCACAAAAATATATTTGTGAGTTTTTGTATAAATAAATGAGTTTTAAAACTTTTTAAACATAAAGGGTAAAACATCTACTGATGAGTTGGTATGGCTACCAACGAAATATATATTTAGATATTGCTAACCCACAACAAATAAATAAAATTTAAAACATAAATACTTGAGTACATGCTCAAATAAATGTACAATTTTGTAAAGGAGAGATTTACTTTTCATTTTTTGCCTTATAAATACTTTTAACCAGCGGTTGTCAAATTGTATAGGTGTAGAAAAGTAAACACAGTCATAATGGGAAATTATTTGTTGTATGCGTTTAAACAATTTAGAAAGCTGTTTTTATGCTTTGTAATTCACAAAAATATATTTGTGTTTTTGTATAAATAGATGAGCTTTAAAACTTTTTAAACATAAAGGGTAAAACATCTACTGATGAGTTGGTATGGCTACCAACGAAATATATATTTAGATATTGCTAACCCGCAACAAATAAATAAAATTTAAAACATAAATACTTGAGTACATGCTCAAATAAATGTACAATTTTGTAAAGGAGAGATTTACTTTTCATTTTTTGCCTTATAAATACTTTTAATGGCAACCAGCGGTTGTCTAATTGTATAGGTGTAGAAAAGTAAACACATTCATAATGGAAAATTATTTGTTGTATGTGTTTAAACAATTTTGAAAGCTGTTTTTATGCTATGTAATTCACAAAAATATATTTGTGAGTTTTTGTATAAATAAATGAGTTTTAAAACTTTTTAAACATAAAGGGTAAAACATCTGCTGATGAGTTGGTATGGCTACCAACGAAATATATATTTAGATATTGCTAACCCGCAACAAATAAATAAAATTTAAAACATAAATACTTGAGTACATGCTCAAATAAATGTACAATTTTGTAAAGGAGAGATTTACTTTTCATTTTTTGCCTTATAAATACTTTTAATGGCAACCAGCGGTTGTCTAATTGTATAGGTGTAGAAAAGTAAACACATTCATAATGGAAAATTATTTGTTGTATGTGTTTAAACAATTTTGAAAGCTGTTTTTATGCTTTGTAATTCACAAAAATATATTTGTGAGTTTTTGTATAAATAGATGAGCTTTAAAACTTTTTAAACATAAAGGGTAAAACATCTACTGATGAATTGGTATGGCTACCAACGAAATATATATATAGATATTGCTAACCCGCAACAAATAAATAAAATTTAAAACATAAATACTTGAGTACATGCTCAAATAAATGTACAATTTTGTAAAGGAGAGTTTTACTTTTCATTTTTTGCCTTATAAATACTTTTAATGGCAACCAGCGGTTGTCTAATTGTATAGGTGTAGAAAAGTAAACACATTCATAATGGAAAATTATTTGTTGTATGTGTTTAAACAATTTTGAAAGCTGTTTTTATGCATTGTAATTTACAAAAATATATTTGTGAGTTTTTGTATAAATAGATGAGCTTTAAAACTTTTTAAACATAAAGGGTAAAACATCTACTGATGAAATGGCATGGCTACCAACGAAATTTATATTTAGATATTGCTAACCCGCAACAAATAAATAAAATTTAAAACATAAATACTTGAGTACATGCTCAAATAAATGTACAATTTTGTAAAGGAGAGTTTTACTTTTCATTTTTTGCCTTATAAATACTTTTAATGGCAACCAGCGGTTGTCTAATTGTATAGGTGTAGAAAAGTAAACACATTCATAATGGAAAATTATTTGTTGTATGTGTTTAAACAATTTTGAAAGCTGTTTTTATGCTTTGTAGTTCACAAAAATATATTTGTGAGTTTTTGTATAAATAGATGAGCTTTAAAACTTTTTAAACATAAAGGGTAAAACATCTACTGATGAGTTGGTATGGCTACCAACGAAATATATATTTAGATATTGCTAACCCGCAACAAATAAATAAAATTTAAAACATAAATACTTGAGTACATGCTCAAATAAATGTACAATTTTGTAAAGGAGAGATTTACTTTTCATTTTTTGCCTTATAAATACTTTTAATGGCAACCAGCGGTTGTCTAATTGTATAGGTGTAGAAAAGTAAACACATTCATAATGGAAAATTATTTGTTGTATGTGTTTAAACAATTTTGAAAGCTGTTTTTATGCTTTGTAATTCACAAAAATATATTTGTGAGTTTTTGTATAAATAGATGAGCTTTAAAACTTTTTAAACATAAATGGTAAAACATCTACTGATTAGTTGGTATGGCTTCCAACGAAATATATATTTAGATATTGCTAACCCGCAACAAATAAATAAAATTTAAAACATAAATACTTGAGTACATGCTCAAATAAATGTACAATTTTGTAAAGGAGAGATTTACTTTTCATTTTTTGCCTTATAAATACTTTTAATGGCAACCAGCGGTTGTCTAATTGTATAGGTGTAGAAAAGTAAACACATTCATAATGGAAAATTATTTGTTGTATGTGTTTAAACAATTTTGAAAGCTGTTTTTATGCTATGTAATTCACAAAAATATATTTGTGAGTTTTTGTATAAATAAATGAGTTTTAAAACTTTTTAAACATAAAGGGTAAAACATCTGCTGATGAGTTGGTATGGCTACCAACGAAATATATATTTAGATATTGCTAACCCGCAACAAATAAATAAAATTTAAAACATAAATACTTGAGTACATGCTCAAATAAATGTACAATTTTGTAAAGGAGAGATTTACTTTTCATTTTTTGCCTTATAAATACTTTTAATGGCAACCAGCGGTTGTCTAATTGTATAGGTGTAGAAAAGTAAACACATTCATAATGGAAAATTATTTGTTGTATGTGTTTAAGCAATTTTGAAAGCTGTTTTTATGCTTTGTAATTCACAAAAATATATTTGTGAGTTTTTGTATAAATAGATGAGCTTTAAAACTTTTTAAACATAAAGGGTAAAACATCTACTGATGAATTGGTATGGCTACCAACGAAATATATATATAGATATTGCTAACCCGCAACAAATAAATAAAATTTAAAACATAAATACTTGCGTACATGCTCAAATAAATGTACAATTTTGTAAAGGAGAGATTTACTTTTCATTTTTTGCCTTATAAATACTTTTAATGGCAACCAGCGGTTGTCTAATTGTATAGGTGTAGAAAAGTAAACACATTCATAATGGAAAATTATTTGTTGTATGTGTTTAAACAATTTTGAAAGCTGTTTTTATGCTTTGTAATTCACAAAAATATATTTGTGAGTTTTTGTATAAATAGATGAGCTTTAAAACTTTTTAAACATAAATGGTAAAACATCTACTGTTGAGTTGGTATGGCTTCCAACGAAATATATATTTAGATATTGCTAACCCGCAACAAATAAATAAAATTTAAAACATAAATACTTGAGTACATGCTCAAATAAATGTACAATTTTGTAAAGGAGAGATTTACTTTTCATTTTTTGCCTTATAAATACTTTTAATGGCAACCAGCGGTTGTCTAATTGTATAGGTGTAGAAAAGTAAACACATTCATAATGGAAAATTATTTGTTGTATGTGTTTAAACAATTTTGAAAGCTGTTTTTATGCTTTGTAATTCACAAAAATATATTTGTGAGTTTTTGTATAAATAGATGAGCTTTAAAACTTTTTAAACATAAAGGGTAAAACATCTACTGATGAATTGGTATGGCTACCAACGAAATATATATATAGATATTGCTAACCCGCAACAAATAAATAAAATTTAAAACATAAATACTTGAGTACATGCTCAAATAAATGTACAATTTTGTAAAGGAGAGATTTACTTTTCATTTTTTGCCTTATAAATACTTTTAATGGCAACCAGCGGTTGTCTAATTGTATAGGTGTAGAAAAGTAAACACATTCATAATGGAAAATTATTTGTTGTATGTGTTTAAACAATTTTGAAAGCTGTTTTTATGCTATGTAATTCACAAAAATATATTTGTGAGTTTTTGTATAAATAAATGAGTTTTAAAACTTTTTAAACATAAAGGGTAAAACATCTGCTGATGAGTTGGTATGGCTACCAACGAAATATATATTTAGATATTGCTAACCCGCAACAAATAAATAAAATTTAAAACATAAATACTTGAGTACATGCTCAAATAAATGTACAATTTTGTAAAGGAGAGATTTACTTTTCATTTTTTGCCTTATAAATACTTTTAATGGCAACCAGCGGTTGTCTAATTGTATAGGTGTAGAAAAGTAAACACATTCATAATGGAAAATTATTTGTTGTATGTGTTTAAACAATTTTGATAGCTGTTTTTATGCTTTGTAATTCACAAAAATATAATTGTGAGTTTTTGTATAAATAAATGAGCTTTAAAACTTTTTAAACATAAAGGGTAAAACATCTACTGATGAGTTGGTATGGCTACCAACGAAATATATATTTAGATATTGCTAACCCGCAACAAATAAATAAAATTTAAAACATAAATACTTGAGTACATGCTCAAATAAATGTACAATTTTGTAAAGGAGAGTTTTACTTTTCATTTTTTGCCTTATAAATACTTTTAATGGCAACCAGCGGTTGTCTAATTGTATAGGTGTAGAAAAGTAAACACATTCATAATGGAAAATTATTTGTTGTATGTGTTTAAACAATTTTGAAAGCTGTTTTTATGCTTTGTAATTCACAAAAATATATTTGTGAGTTTTTGTATAAATAGATGAGCTTTAAAACTTTTTAAACATAAAGGGTAAAACATCTACTGATGAATTGGTATGGCTACCAACGAAATATATATATAGATATTGCTAACCCGCAACAAATAAATAAAATTTAACACATAAATACTTGAGTACATGCTCAAATAAATGTACAATTTTGTAAAGGAGAGATTTACTTTTCATTTTTTGCCTTATAAATACTTTTAATGGCAACCAGCGGTTGTCTAATTGTATAGGTGTAGAAAAGTAAACACATTCATAATGGAAAATTATTTGTTGTATGTGTTTAAACAATTTTGAAAGCTGTTTTTATGCTTTGTAATTCACAAAAATATATTTGTGAGTTTTTGTATAAATAGATGAGCTTTAAAACTTTTTAAACATAAATGGTAAAACATCTACTGTTGAGTTGGTATGGCTTCCAACGAAATATATATTTAGATATTGCTAACCCGCAACAAATAAATAAAATTTAAAACATAAATACTTGAGTACATGCTCAAATAAATGTACAATTTTGTAAAGGAGAGATTTACTTTTCATTTTTTGCCTTATAAATACTTTTAATGGCAACCAGCGGTTGTCTAATTGTATAGGTGTAGAAAAGTAAACACATTCATAATGGAAAATTATTTGTTGTATGTGTTTAAACAATTTTGAAAGCTGTTTTTATGCTTTGTAATTCACAAAAATATATTTGTGAGTTTTTGTATAAATAGATGAGCTTTAAAACTTTTTAAACATAAAGGGTAAAACATCTACTGATGAATTGGTATGGCTACCAACGAAATATATATATAGATATTGCTAACCCGCTACAAATAAATAAAATTTAAAACATAAATACTTGAGTACATGCTCAAATAAATGTACAATTTTGTAAAGGAGAGTTTTACTTTTCATTTTTTGCCTTATAAATACTTTTAATGGCAACCAGCGGTTGTCTAATTGTATAGGTGTAGAAAAGTAAACACATTCATAATGGAAAATTATTTGTTGTATGTGTTTAAACAATTTTGAAAGCTGTTTTTATGCATTGTAATTTACAAAAATATATTTGTGAGTTTTTGTATAAATAAATGAGCTTTAAAACTTTTTAAACATAAAGGATAAAACATCTACTGTTGAGTTGGTATGGCTACCAACGAAATTTATATTTAGATATTGCTAACCCGCAACAAATAAATAAAATTTAAAACATAAATACTTGAGTACATGCTCAAATAAATGTACAATTTTGTAAAGGAGAGATTTACTTTTAATTTTTTGCCTTATAAATACTTTTAATGGCAACCAGCGGTTGTCTAATTGTATAGGTGTAGAAAAGTAAACACATTCATAATGGAAAATTATTTGTTGTATGTGTTTAAACAATTTTGAAAGCTGTTTTTATGCTATGTAATTCACAAAAATATATTTGTGAGTTTTTGTATAAATAAATGAGTTTTAAAACTTTTTAAACATAAAGGGTAAAACATCTACTGATGAGTTGGTATGGCTACCAACGAAATATATATTTAGATATTGCTAACCCACAACAAATAAATAAAATTTAAAACATAAATACTTGAGTACATGCTCAAATAAATGTACAATTTTGTAAAGGAGAGATTTACTTTTCATTTTTTGCCTTATAAATACTTTTAACCAGCGGTTGTCAAATTGTATAGGTGTAGAAAAGTAAACACAGTCATAATGGGAAATTATTTGTTGTATGCGTTTAAACAATTTAGAAAGCTGTTTTTATGCTTTGTAATTCACAAAAATATATTTGTGTTTTTGTATAAATAGATGAGCTTTAAAACTTTTTAAACATAAAGGGTAAAACATCTACTGATGAGTTGGTATGGCTACCAACGAAATATATATTTAGATATTGCTAACCCGCAACAAATAAATAAAATTTAAAACATAAATACTTGAGTACATGCTCAAATAAATGTACAATTTTGTAAAGGAGAGATTTACTTTTCATTTTTTGCCTTATAAATACTTTTAATGGCAACCAGCGGTTGTCTAATTGTATAGGTGTAGAAAAGTAAACACATTCATAATGGAAAATTATTTGTTGTATGTGTTTAAACAATTTTGAAAGCTGTTTTTATGCTATGTAATTCACAAAAATATATTTGTGAGTTTTTGTATAAATAAATGAGTTTTAAAACTTTTTAAACATAAAGGGTAAAACATCTGCTGATGAGTTGGTATGGCTACCAACGAAATATATATTTAGATATTGCTAACCCGCAACAAATAAATAAAATTTAAAACATAAATACTTGAGTACATGCTCAAATAAATGTACAATTTTGTAAAGGAGAGATTTACTTTTCATTTTTTGCCTTATAAATACTTTTAATGGCAACCAGCGGTTGTCTAATTGTATAGGTGTAGAAAAGTAAACACATTCATAATGGAAAATTATTTGTTGTATGTGTTTAAACAATTTTGAAAGCTGTTTTTATGCTTTGTAATTCACAAAAATATATTTGTGAGTTTTTGTATAAATAGATGAGCTTTAAAACTTTTTAAACATAAAGGGTAAAACATCTACTGATGAATTGGTATGGCTACCAACGAAATATATATATAGATATTGCTAACCCGCAACAAATAAATAAAATTTAAAACATAAATACTTGAGTACATGCTCAAATAAATGTACAATTTTGTAAAGGAGAGTTTTACTTTTCATTTTTTGCCTTATAAATACTTTTAATGGCAACCAGCGGTTGTCTAATTGTATAGGTGTAGAAAAGTAAACACATTCATAATGGAAAATTATTTGTTGTATGTGTTTAAACAATTTTGAAAGCTGTTTTTATGCATTGTAATTTACAAAAATATATTTGTGAGTTTTTGTATAAATAGATGAGCTTTGAAACTTTTTAAACATAAAGGGTAAAACATCTACTGATGAGTTGGCATGGCTACCAACGAAATTTATATTTAGATATTGCTAACCCGCAACAAATAAATAAAATTTAAAACATAAATACCTTAGTACATGCTCAAATAAATGTACAATTTTGTAAAGGAGAGATTTACTTTTAATTTTTTGCCTTATAAATACTTTTAATGGCAACCAGCGGTTGTCTAATTGTATAGGTGTAGAAAAGTAAACACATTCATAATGGAAAATTATTTGTTGTATGTGTTTAAACAATTTTGAAAGCTGTTTTTATGCTATGTAATTCACAAAAATATATTTGTGAGTTTTTGTATAAATAAATTAGTTTTAAAACTTTTTAAACATAAGGGGTAAAACATCTACTGCTGAGTTGGTATGGCTACCAACGAAATATATATTTAGATATTGCTAACCCACAACAAATAAATAAAATTTAAAACATAAATACTTGAGTACATGCTCAAATAAATGTACAATTTTGTAAAGGAGAGATTTACTTTTCATTTTTTGCCTTATAAATACTTTTAATGGCAACCAGCGGTTGTCAAATTGTATAGGTGTAGAAAAGTAAACACAGTCATAATGGGAAATTATTTGTTGTATGCGTTTAAACAATTTAGAAAGCTGTTTTTATGCTTTGTAATTCACAAAAATATATTTGTGTTTTTGTATAAATAGATGAGCTTTAAAACTTTTTAAACATAAAGGGTAAAACATCTACTGATGAGTTGGTATGGCTACCAACGAAATATATATTTAGATATTGCTAACCCGCAACAAATAAATAAAATTTAAAACATAAATACTTGAGTACATGCTCAAATAAATGTACAATTTTGTAAAGGAGAGATTTACTTTTCATTTTTTGCCTTATAAATACTTTTAATGGCAACCAGCGGTTGTCTAATTGTATAGGTGTAGAAAAGTAAACACATTCATAATGGAAAATTATTTGTTGTATGTGTTTAAACAATTTTGAAAGCTGTTTTTATGCTATGTAATTCACAAAAATATATTTGTGAGTTTTTGTATAAATAAATGAGTTTTAAAACTTTTTAAACATAAAGGGTAAAACATCTGCTGATGAGTTGGTATGGCTACCAACGAAATTTATATTTAGATATTGCTAACCCGCAACAAATAAATAAAATTTAAAACATAAATACTTGAGTACATGCTCAAATAAATGTACAATTTTGTAAAGGAGAGATTTACTTTTCATTTTTTGCCTTATAAATACTTTTAATGGCAACCAGCGGTTGTCTAATTGTATAGGTGTAGAAAAGTAAACACATTCATAATGGAAAATTATTTGTTGTATGTGTTTAAGCAATTTTGAAAGCTGTTTTTTATGCTTTGTAATTCACAAAAATATATTTGTGAGTTTTTGTATAAATAGATGAGCTTTAAAACTTTTTAAACATAAAGGGTAAAACATCTACTGATGAATTGGTATGGCTACCAACGAAATATATATATATAGATATTGCTAACCCGCAACAAATAAATAAAATTTAAAACATAAATACTTGAGTACATGCTCAAATAAATGTACAATTTTGTAAAGGAGAGTTTTACTTTTCATTTTTTGCCTTATAAATACTTTTAATGGCAACCAGCGGTTGTCTAATTGTATAGGTGTAGAAAAGTAAACACATTCATAATGGAAAATTATTTGTTGTATGTGTTTAAACAATTTTGAAAGCTGTTTTTATGCATTGTAATTTACAAAAATATATTTGTGAGTTTTTGTATAAATAGATGAGCTTTAAAACTTTTTAACATAAAGGGTAAAACATCTACTGATGAGTTGGTATGGCTACCAACGAAATTTATATTAGATATTGCTAACCCGCAACAAATAAATAAAATTTAAAACATAAATACTTGAGTACATGCTCAAATAAATGTACAATTTTGTAAAGGAGAGATTTACTTTTAATTTTTTGCCTTATAAATACTTTTAATGGCAACCAGCGGTTGTCTAATTGTATAGGTGTAGAAAAGTAAACACATTCATAATGGAAAATTATTTGTTGTATGTGTTTAAACAATTTTGAAAGCTGTTTTTATGCTATGTAATTCACAAAAATATATTTGTGAGTTTTTGTATAAATAAATGAGTTTTAAAACTTTTTAAACATAAAGGGTAAAACATCTACTGATGAGTTGGTATGGCTACCAACGAAATATATATTTAGATATTGCTAACCCACAACAAATAAATAAAATTTAAAACATAAATACTTGAGTACATGCTCAAATAAATGTACAATTTTGTAAAGGAGAGATTTACTTTTCATTTTTTGCCTTATAAATACTTTTAATGGCAACCAGCGGTTGTCAAATTGTATAGGTGTAGAAAAGTAAACACAGTCATAATGGGAAATTATTTGTTGTATGTGTTTAAACAATTTAGAAAGCTGTTTTTATGCTTTGTAATTCACAAAAATATATTTGTGTTTTTGTATAAATAGATGAGCTTTAAAACTTTTTAAACATAAAGGGTAAAACATCTACTGATGAGTTGGTATGGCTACCAACGAAATATATATATAGATATTGCTAACCCGCAACAAATAAATAAAATTTAAAACATAAATACTTGAGTACATGCTCAAATAAATGTACAATTTTGTAAAGGAGAGTTTTACTTTTCATTTTTTGCCTTATAAATACTTTTAATGGCAACCAGCGGTTGTCTAATTGTATAGGTGTAGAAAAGTAAACACATTCATAATGGAAAATTATTTGTTGTATGTGTTTAAACAATTTTGAAAGCTGTTTTTATGCTATGTAATTCACAAAAATATATTTGTGAGTTTTTGTATAAATAAATGAGTTTTAAAACTTTTTAAACATAAAGGGTAAAACATCTACTGATGAGTTGGTATGGCTACCAACGAAATATATATTTAGATATTGCTAACCCACAACAAATAAATAAAATTTAAAACATAAATACTTGAGTACATGCTCAAATAAATGTACAATTTTGTAAAGGAGAGATTTACTTTTCATTTTTTGCCTTATAAATACTTTTAATGGCAACCAGCGGTTGTCAAATTGTATAGGTGTAGAAAAGTAAACACAGTCATAATGGGAAATTATTTGTTGTATGCGTTTAAACAATTTAGAAAGCTGTTTTTATGCTTTGTAATTCACAAAAATATATTTGTGTTTTTGTATAAATAGATGAGCTTTAAAACTTTTTAAACATAAAGGGTAAAACATCTACTGATGAGTTGGTATGGCTACCAACGAAATATATATTTAGATATTGCTAACCCGCAACAAATAAATAAAATTTAAAACATAAATACTTGAGCACATGCTCAAATAAATGTACAATTTTGTAAAGGAGAGATTTACTTTTCATTTTTTGCCTTATAAATACTTTTAATGGCAACCAGCGGTTGTCTAATTGTATAGGTGTAGAAAAGTAAACACATTCATAATGCAAAATTATTTGTTGTATGTGTTTAAACAATTTTGAAAGCTGTTTTTATGCTATGTAATTCACAAAAATATATTTGTGAGTTTTTGTATAAATAAATGAGTTTTAAAACTTTTTAAACATAAAGGGTAAAACATCTGCTGATGAGTTGGTATGGCTACCAACGAAATAAATATTTAGATATTGCTAACCCGCAACAAATAAATAAAATTTAAAACATAAATACTTGAGTACATGCTCAAATAAATGTACAATTTTGTAAAGGAGAGATTTACTTTTCATTTTTTGCCTTATAAATACTTTTAATGGCAACCATCGGTTGTCTAATTGTATAGGTGTAGAAAAGTAAACACATTCATAATGGAAAATTATTTGTTGTATGTGTTTAAACAATTTTGAAAGCTGTTTTTATGCTTTGTAATTCACAAAAATATATTTGTGAGTTTTTGTATAAATAGATGAGCTTTAAAACTTTTTAAACATAAAGGGTAAAACATCTACTGATGAATTGGTATGGCTACCAACGAAATATATATATAGATATTGCTAACCCGCAACAAATAAATAAAATTTAAAACATAAATACTTGAGTACATGCTCAAATAAATGTACAATTTTGTAAAGGAGAGTTTTACTTTTCATTTTTTGCCTTATAAATACTTTTAATGGCAACCAGCGGTTGTCTAATTGTATAGGTGTAGAAAAGTAAACACATTCATAATGGAAAATTATTTGTTGTATGTGTTTAAACAATTTTGAAAGCTGTTTTTATGCATTGTAATTTACAAAAATATATTTGTGAGTTTTTGTATAAATAGATGAGCTTTAAAACTTTTTAAACATAAAGGGTAAAACATCTACTGATGAGTTGGTATGGCTACCAACGAAATTTATATTTAGATATTGCTAACCCGCAACAAATAAATAAAATTTAAAACATAAATACTTGAGTACATGCTCAAATAAATGTACAATTTTGTAAAGGAGAGATTTACTTTTAATTTTTTGCCTTATAAATACTTTTAATGGCAACCAGCGGTTGTCTAATTGTATAGGTGTAGAAAAGTAAACACATTCATAATGGAAAATTATTTGTTGTATGTGTTTAAACAATTTTGAAAGCTGTTTTTATGCTATGTAATTCACAAAAATATATTTGTGAGTTTTTGTATAAATAAATGAGTTTTAAAACTTTTTAAACATAAAGGGTAACACATCTACTGATGAGTTGGTATGGCTACCAACGAAATATATATTTAGATATTGCTAACCCACAACAAATAAATAAAATTTAAAACATAAATACTTGAGTACATGCTCAAATAAATGTACAATTTTGTAAAGGAGAGATTTACTTTTCATTTTTTGCCTTATAAATACTTTTAATGGCAACCAGCGGTTGTCAAATTGTATAGGTGTAGAAAAGTAAACACAGTCATAATGGGAAATTATTTGTTGTATGTGTTTAAACAATTTAGAAAGCTGTTTTTATGCTTTGTAATTCACAAAAATATATTTGTGTTTTTGTATAAATAGATGAGCTTTAAAACTTTTTAAACATAAAGGGTAAAACATCTACTGATGAGTTGGTATGGCTACCAACGAAATATATATTTAGATATTGCTAACCCGCAACAAATAAATAAAATTTAAAACATAAATACTTGAGTACATGCTCAAATAAATGTACAATTTTGTAAAGGAGAGTTTTACTTTTCATTTTTTGCCTTATAAATACTTTTAATGGCAACCAGCGGTTGTCTAATTGTATAGGTGTAGAAAAGTAAACACATTCATAATGGAAAATTATTTGTTGTATGTGTTTAAACAATTTTGAAAGCTGTTTTTATGCTTTGTAATTCACAAAAATATATTTGTGAGTTTTTGTATAAATAGATGAGCTTTAAAACTTTTTAAACATAAAGGGTAAAACATCTACTGATGAGTTGGTATGGCTACCAACGAAATATATATTTAGATATTGCTAACCCGCAACAAATAAATAAAATTTAAAACATAAATACTTGAGTACATGCTCAAATAAATGTACAATTTTGTAAAGGAGAGATTTACTTTTCATTTTTTGCCTTATAAATACTTTTAATGGCAACCAGCGGTTGTCAAATTGTATAGGTGTAGAAAAGTAAACACATTCATAATGGAAAATTATTTGTTGTATGTGTTTAAACAATTTTGAAAGCTGTTTTTATGCTTTGTAATTCACAAAAATATATTTGTGAGTTTTTGTATAAATAGATGAGCTTTAAAACTTTTTAAACATAAATGGTAAAACATCTACTGATGAGTTGGTATGGCTTCCAACGAAATATATATTTAGATATTGCTAACCCGCAACAAATAAATAAAATTTAAAACATAAATACTTAAGTACATGCTCAAATAAATGTACAATTTTGTAAAGGAGCGATTTACTTTTCATTTTTTGCCTTATAAATACTTTTAATGGCAACCGGCGGTTGTCTAATTGTATAGGTGTAGAAAAGTAAACACATTTATAATGGAAAATTATTTGTTGTATGTGTTTAAACAATTTTGATAGCTGTTTTTATGCTTTGTAATTCACAAAAATATATTTGTGAGTTTTTGTATAAATAAATGAGCTTTAAAACTTTTTAAACATAAAGGGTAAAACATTTACTGATGAGTTGGTATGGCTACCAACGAAATATATATATAGATATTGCTAACCCGCAACAAATAAATAAAATTTAAAACATAAATACTTGAGTACATGCTCAAATAAATGTACAATTTTGTAAAGGAGAGTTTTACTTTTCATTTTTTGCCTTATAAATACTTTTAATGGCAACCAGCGGTTGTCTAATTGTATAGGTGTAGAAAAGTAAACACATTCATAATGGAAAATTATTTGTTGTATGTGTTTAAACAATTTTGAAAGCTGTTTTTATGCATTGTAATTTACAAAAATATATTTGTGAGTTTTTGTATAAATAGATGAGCTTTAAAACTTTTTAAACATAAAGGGTAAAACATCTACTGATGAGTTGGTATGGCTACCAACGAAATTTATATTTAGATATTGCTAACCCGCAACAAATAAATAAAATTTAAAACATAAATACTTGAGTACATGCTCAAATAAATGTACAATTTTGTAAAGGAGAGATTTACTTTTAATTTTTTGCCTTATAAATACTTTTAATGGCAACCAGCGGTTGTCTAATTGTATAGGTGTAGAAAAGTAAACACATTCATAATGGAAAATTATTTGTTGTATGTGTTTAAACAATTTTGAAAGCTGTTTTTATGCTTTGTAATTCACAAAAATATATTTGTGAGTTTTTTTATAAATAGATGAGCTTTAAAACTTTTTAAACATAAAGGGTAAAACATCTACTGATGAGTTGGTAAGGCTACCAACGAAATATATATTTAGATATTGCTAACCCGCAACAAATAAATAAAATTTAAAACATAAATACTTGAGTACATGCTCTAATAAATGTACAATTTTGTAAAGGAGAGATTTACTTTTCATTTTTTGCCTTATAAATACTTTTAATGGCAACCAGCGGTTGTCTAATTGTATAGGTGTAGAAAAGTAAACACATTCATAATGGAAAATTATTTGTTGTATGTGTTTAAACAATTTTTAAAGCTGTTTTTATGCTTTGTAATTCACAAAAATATATTTGTGAGTTTTTGTATAAATAGATGAGCTTTAAAACTTTTTAAACATAAAGGGTAAAACATCTACTGATGAGTTGGTATGGCTACCAACGAAATTTATATTTAGATATTGCTAACCCGCAACAAATAAATAAAATTTAAAACATAAATACTTGAGTACATGCTCAAATAAATGTACAATTTTGTAAAGGAGAGATTTACTTTTAATTTTTTGCCTTATAAATACTTTTAATGGCAACCAGCGGTTGTCTAATTGTATAGGTGTAGAAAAGTAAACACATTCATAATGGAAAATTATTTGTTGTATGTGTTTAAACAATTTTGAAAGCTGTTTTTATGCTATGTAATTCACAAAAATATATTTGTGAGTTTTTGTATAAATAAATGAGTTTTAAAACTTTTTAAACATAAAGGGTAAAACATCTACTGATGAGTTGGTATGGCTACCAACGAAATATATATTTAGATATTGCTAACCCACAACAAATAAATAAAATTTAAAACATAAATACTTGAGTACATGCTCAAATAAATGTACAATTTTGTAAAGGAGAGATTTACTTTTCATTTTTTGCCTTATAAATACTTTTAATGGCAACCAGCGGTTGTCAAATTGTATAGGTGTAGAAAAGTAAACACAGTCATAATGGGAAATTATTTGTTGTATGTGTTTAAACAATTTAGAAAGCTGTTTTTATGCTTTGTAATTCACAAAAATATATTTGTGTTTTTGTATAAATAGATGAGCTTTAAAACTTTTTAAATATAAAGGGTAAAACATCTACTGATGAGTTGGTATGGCTACCAACGAAATATATATTTAGATATTGCTAACCCGCAACAAATAAATAAAATTTAAAACATAAATACTTGAGTACATGCTCAAATAAATGTACAATTTTGTAAAGGAGAGTTTTACTTTTCATTTTTTGCCTTATAAATACTTTTAATGGCAACCAGCGGTTGTCTAATTGTATAGGTGTAGAAAAGTAAACACATTCATAATGGAAAATTATTTGTTGTATGTGTTTAAACAATTTTGAAAGCTGTTTTTATGCTTTGTAATTCACAAAAATATATTTGTGAGTTTTTGTATAAATAGATGAGCTTTAAAACTTTTTAAACATAAAGGGTAAAACATCTACTGATGAGTTGGTATGGCTACCAACGAAATATATATTTAGATATTGCTAACCCGCAACAAATAAATAAAATTTAAAACATAAATACTTGAGTACATGCTCAAATAAATGTACAATTTTGTAAAGGAGAGATTTACTTTTCATTTTTTGCCTTATAAATACTTTTAATGGCAACCAGCGGTTGTCAAATTGTATAGGTGTAGAAAAGTAAACACATTCATAATGGAAAATTATTTGTTGTATGTGTTTAAACAATTTTGAAAGCTGTTTTTATGCTTTGTAATTCACAAAAATATATTTGTGAGTTTTTGTATAAATAGATGAGCTTTAAAACTTTTTAAACATAAATGGTAAAACATCTACTGATGAGTTGGTATGGCTTCCAACGAAATATATATTTAGATATTGCTAACCCGCAACAAATAAATAAAATTTAAAACATAAATACTTGAGTACATGCTCAAATAAATGTACAATTTTGTAAAGGAGAGATTTACTTTTCATTTTTTGCCTTATAAATACTTTTAATGGCAACCGGCGGTTGTCTAATTGTATAGGTGTAGAAAAGTAAACACATTTATAATGGAAAATTATTTGTTGTATGTGTTTAAACAATTTTGATAGCTGTTTTTATGCTTTGTAATTCACAAAAATATATTTGTGAGTTTTTGTATAAATAAATGAGCTTTAAAACTTTTTAAACATAAAGGGTAAAACATCTACTGATGAGTTGGTATGGCTACCAACGAAATATATATATAGATATTGCTAACCCGCAACAAATAAATAAAATTTAAAACATAAATACTTAAGTACATGCTCAAATAAATGTACAATTTTGTAAAGGAGAGTTTTACTTTTCATTTTTTGCCTTATAAATACTTTTAATGGCAACCAGCGGTTGTCTAATTGTATAGGTGTAGAAAAGTAAACACATTCATAATGGAAAATTATTTGTTGTATGTGTTTAAACAATTTTGAAAGCTGTTTTTATGCATTGTAATTTACAAAAATATATTTGTGAGTTTTTGTATAAATAGATGAGCTTTAAAACTTTTTAAACATAAAGGGTAAAACATCTACTGATAAGTTGGTATGGCTACCAACGAAATTTATATTTAGATATTGCTAACCCGCAACAAATAAATAAAATTTAAAACATAAATACTTGAGTACATGCTCAAATAAATGTACAATTTTGTAAAGGAGAGATTTACTTTTAATTTTTTGCCTTATAAATACTTTTAATGGCAACCAGCGGTTGTCTAATTGTATAGGTGTAGAAAAGTAAACACATTCATAATGGAAAATTATTTGTTGTATGTGTTTAAACAATTTTGAAAGCTGTTTTTATGCTTTGTAATTCACAAAAATATATTTGTGAGTTTTTGTATAAATAGATGAGCTTTAAAACTTTTTAAACATAAAGGGTAAAACATCTACTGATGAGTTGGTAAGGCTACCAACGAAATATATATTTAGATATTGCTAACCCGCAACAAATAAATAAAATTTAAAACATAAATACTTGAGTACATGCTCTAATAAATGTACAATTTTGTAAAGGAGAGATTTACTTTTCATTTTTTGCCTTATAAATACTTTTAATGGCAACCAGCGGTTGTCTAATTGTATAGGTGTAGAAAAGTAAACACATTCATAATGGAAAATTATTTGTTGTATGTGTTTAAACAATTTTTAAAGCTGTTTTTATGCTTTTTAATTCACAAAAATATATTTGTGAGTTTTTGTATAAATAGATGAGCTTTAAAACTTTTTAAACATAAAGGGTAAAACATCTACTGATGAGTTGGTATGGCTACCAACGAAATTTATATTTAGATATTGCTAACCCACAACAAATAAATAAAATTTAAAACATAAATACTTGAGTACATGCTCAAATAAATGTACAATTTTGTAAAGGAGAGATTTACTTTTCATTTTTTGCCTTATAAATACTTTTAATGGCAACCAGCGGTTGTCAAATTGTATAGGTGTAGAAAAGTAAACACAGTCATAATGGGAAATTATTTGTTGTATGTGTTTAAACAATTTAGACAGCTGTTTTTATGCTTTGTAATTCACAAAACTATATTTGTGTTTTTGTATAAATAGATGAGCTTTAAAACTTTTTAAACATAAAGGGTAAAACATCTACTGATGAGTTGGTATGGCTACCAACGAAATATATATTTAGATATTGCTAACCCGCAACAAATAAATAAAATTTAAAACATAAATACTTGAGTACATGCTCAAATAAATGTACAATTTTGTAAAGGAGAGTTTTACTTTTCATTTTTTGCCTTATAAATACTTTTAATGGCAACCAGCGGTTGTCTAATTGTATAGGTGTAGAAAAGTAAACACATTCATAATGGAAAATTATTTGTTGTATGTGTTTAAACAATTTTGAAAGCTGTTTTTATGCTTTGTAATTCACAAAAATATATTTGTGAGTTTTTGTATAAATAGATGGGCTTTAAAACTTTTTAAACATAAAGGGTAAAACATCTACTGATGAGTTGGTATGGCTACCAACGAAATATATATTTAGATATTGCTAACCCGCAACAAATAAATAAAATTTAAAACATAAATACTTGAGTACATGCTCAAATAAATGTACAATTTTGTAAAGGAGAGATTTACTTTTAATTTTTTGCCTTATAAATACTTTTAATGGCAACCAGCGGTTGTCTAATTGTATAGGTGTAGAAAAGTAAACACATTCATAATGGAAAATTATTTGTTGTATGTGTTTAAACAATTTTGAAAGCTGTTTTTATGCTTTGTAATTCACAAAAATATATTTGTGAGTTTTTGTATAAATAGATGAGCTTTAAAACTTTTTAAACATAAATGGTAAAACATCTACTGATGAGTTGGTATGGCTTCCAACGAAATATATATTTAGATATTGCTAACCCGCAACAAATAAATAAAATTTAAAACATAAATACTTGAGTACATGCTCAAATAAATGTACAATTTTGTAAAGGAGAGATTTACTTTTCATTTTTTGCCTTATAAATACTTTTAATGGCAACCGGCGGTTGTCTAGATGTATAGGCATAGAAAAGTAAACACATTTATAATGGAAAATTATTTGTTGTATGTGTTTAAACAATTTTGATAGCTGTTTTTATGCTTTGTAATTCACAAAAATATATTTGTGAGTTTTTGTATAAATAAATGAGCTTTAAAACTTTTTAAACATAAAGGGTAAAACATCTACTGATGAGTTGGTATGGCTACCAACGAAATATATATATAGATATTGCTAACCCGCAACAAATAAATAAAATTTAAAACATAAATACTTGAGTACATGCTCAAATAAATGTACAATTTTGTAAAGGAGAGTTTTACTTTTCATTTTTTGCCTTATAAATACTTTTAATGGCAACCAGCGGTTGTCTAATTGTATAGGTGTAGAAAAGTAAACACATTCATAATGGAAAATTATTTGTTGTATGTGTTTAAACAATTTTGAAAGCTGTTTTTATGCATTGTAATTTACAAAAATATATTTGTGAGTTTTTGTATAAATAGATGAGCTTTAAAACTTTTTAAACATAAAGGGTAAAACATCTACTGATGAGTTGGTATGGCTACCAACGAAATTTATATTTAGATATTGCTAACCCGCAACAAATAAATAAAATTTAAAACATAAATACTTGAGTACATGCTCAAATAAATGTACAATTTTGTAAAGGAGAGATTTACTTTTAATTTTTTGCCTTATAAATACTTTTAATGGCAACCAGCGGTTGTCTAATTGTATAGGTGTAGAAAAGTAAACACATTCATAATGGAAAATTATTTGTTGTATGTGTTTAAACAATTTTGAAAGCTGTTTTTATGCTTTGTAATTCACAAAAATATATTTGTGAGTTTTTGTATAAATAGATGAGCTTTAAAACTTTTTAAACATAAAGTGTAAAACATCTACTGATGAGTTGGTAAGGCTACCAACGAAATATATATTTAGATATTGCTAACCCGCAACAAATAAATAAAATTTAAAACATAAATACTTGAGTACATGCTCTAATAAATGTACAATTTTGTAAAGGAGAGATTTACTTTTCATTTTTTGCCTTATAAATACTTTTAATGGCAACCAGCGGTTGTCTAATTGTATAGGTGTAGAAAAGTAAACACATTCATAATGGAAAATTATTTGTTGTATGTGTTTAAACAATTTTGAAAGCTGTTTTTATGCTTTGTAATTCACAAAAATATATTTGTGAGTTTTTGTATAAATAGATGAGCTTTAAAACTTTTTAAACATAAAGGGTAAAACATCTACTGATGAGTTGGTAAAGCTACCAACGAAATATATATTTAGATATTGCTAACCCGCAACAAATAAATAAAATTTAAAACATAAATACTTGAGTACATGCTCAAATAAATGTACAATTTTGTAAAGGAGAGATTTACTTTTCATTTTTTGCCTTATAAATACTTTTAATGGCAACCAGCGGTTGTCTAATTGTATAGGTGTAGAAAAGTAAACACATTCATAATGGAAAATTATTTGTTGTATGTGTTTAAACAATTTTGAAAGCTGTTTTTATGCATTGTAATTCACAAAAATATATTTGTGAGTTTTTGTATAAATAAATGAGTTTTCAAACTTTTTAAACATAAAGGGTAAAACATCTGCTGATGAGTTGGTATGGCTACCAACGAAATATATATTTAGATATTGCTAACCCGCAACAAACAAATAAAATTTAAAACATAAATACTTGAGTACATGCTCAAATAAATGTACAATTTTGTAAAGGAGAGTTTTACTTTTCATTTTTTGCCTTATAAATACTTTTAATGGCAACCAGCGGTTGTCTAATTGTATAGGTGTAGAAAAGTAAACACATTCATAATGGAAAATTATTTGTTGTATGTGTTTAAACAAACAATTTTGAAAGCTGTTTTTATGCTTTGTAATTCACAAAAATATATTTGTGAGTTTTTGTATAAATAGATGAGCTTTAAAACTTTTTAAACATAAAGGGTAAAACATCTACTGATGAGTTGGTAAGGCTTATAACGAAAAATATATTTAGATATTGCTAACCCGCAACAAATAAATAAAATTTAAAACATAAATACTTGAGTACATGCTCTAATAAATGTACAATTTTGTAAAGGAGAGATTTACTTTTCATTTTTTGCCTTATAAATACTTTTAATGGCAACCAGCGGTTGTCTAATTGTATAGGTGTAGAAAAGTAAACACATTCATAATGGAAAATTATTTGTTGTATGTGTTTAAACAATTTTGAAAGCTGTTTTTGTGCTTTGTAATTCACAAAAATATATTTGTGAGTTTTTGTATAAATAGATGAGCTTTAAAACTTTTTAAACATAAAGGGTAAAACATCTACTGATGAGTTGGTATGGCAACCAACGAAATATATATTTAGATATTGCTAACCCGCAACAAATAAATAAAATTTAAAACATAAATACTTGAGTACATGCTCAAATAAATGTACAATTTTGTAAAGGAGAGATTTCCTTTCCTATTTTTTAACTTATAAATACTCTTAATGGCAACCAGCGGTTTTCTAATTGTGTAGGTGTAGAAAAGTAAACACATTCATAATGGAAAATTATTTGTTGTATGTGTTTAAACAATTTTGAAAGCTCTTTTTATGCTTTGTAATTCACAAAAATATATTTGTGAGTTTTTTTATAAATAGATGAGCTTTAAAACTTTTTAAACATAAAGGGTAAAACATCTACTGATGAGTTGGTATGGCTACCAACGAAATATATATTTAGATATTGCTAACCCGCAACAAATAAATAAAATTTAAAACATAAATACTTGAGTACATGCTCAAATAAATGTACAATTTTGTAAAGGAGAGATTTACTTTTAATTTTTTGCCTTATAAATACTTTTAATGGCAACCAGCGGTTGTCTAATTGTATAGGTGTAGAAAAGTAAACACATTCATAATGGAAAATTATTTGTTGTATGTGTTTAAACAATTTTGAAAGCTGTTTTTATGCTATGTAATTCACAAAAATATATTTGTGAGTTTTTGTATAAATAAATGAGTTTTAAAACTTTTTAAACATAAAGGGTAAAACATCTACTGATGAGTTGGTATGGCTACCAACGAAATATATATTTAGATATTGCTAACCCGCAACAAATAAATAAAATTTAAAACATAAATACTTGAGTACATGCTCAAATAAATGTACAATTTTGTAAAGGAGAGATTTACTTTTCATTTTTTGCCTTATAAATACTTTTTATTGGCAACCAGCGGTTGTCTAATTGTATAGGTGTAGAAAAGTAAACACATTCAGAATGGAAAATTATTTGTTGTATGTGTTTAAACAATTTTGAAAGCTGTTTTTATGCTTTGTAATTCACAAAAATATATTTGTGAGTTTTTGTATAAATAGATGAGCTTTAAAACTTTTTAAACATAAAGGGTAAAACATCTACTGATGAGTTGGTATGGCTACCAACGAAATATATATTTAGATATTGCTAACCCGCAACAAACAAATAAAATTTAAAACATAAATACTTGAGTACATGCTCAAATAAATGTACAATTTTGTAAAGGAGAGTTTTACTTTTCATTTTTTGCCTTATAAATACTTTTAATGGCAACCAGCGGTTGTCTAATTGTATAGGTGTAGAAAAGTAAACACATTCATAATGGAAAATTATTTGTTGTATGTGTTTAAACAATTTTGAAAGCTGTTTTTATGCTTTGTAATTCACAAAAATATATTTGTGAGTTTTTGTATAAATAGATGAGCTTTAAAACTTTTTAAACATAAAGGGTAAAACATCTACTGATGAGTTGGTAAGGCTTATAACGAAAAATATATTTAGATATTGCTAACCCGCAACAAATAAATAAAATTTAAAACATAAATACTTGAGTACATGCTCTAATAAATGTACAATTTTGTAAAGGAGAGATTTACTTTTCATTTTTTGCCTTATAAATACTTTTAATGGCAACCAGCGGTTGTCTAATTGTATAGGTGTAGAAAAGTAAACACATTCATAATGGAAAATTATTTGTTGTATGTGTTTAAACAATTTTGAAAGCTGTTTTTGTGCTTTGTAATTCACAAAAATATATTTGTGAGTTTTTGTATAAATAGATGAGCTTTAAAACTTTTTAAACATAAAGGGTAAAACATCTACTGATGGGTTGGTATGGCAACCAACGAAATATATATTTAGATATTGCTAACCCGCAACAAATAAATAAAATTTAAAACATAAATACTTGAGTACATGCTCAAATAAATGTACAATTTTGTAAAGGAGAGATTTCCTTTCCTATTTTTTAACTTATAAATACTCTTAATGGCAACCAGCGGTTTTCTAATTGTGTAGGTGTAGAAAAGTAAACACATTCATAATGGAAAATTATTTGTTGTATGTGTTTAAACAATTTTGAAAGCTCTTTTTATGCTTTGTAATTCACAAAAATATATTTGTGAGTTTTTTTATAAATAGATGAGCTTTAAAACTTTTTAAACATAAAGGGTAAAACATCTACTGATGAGTTGGTATGGCTACCAACGAAATATATATTTAGATATTGCTAACCCGCAACAAATAAATAAAATTTAAAACATAAATACTTGAGTACATGCTCAAATAAATGTACAATTTTGTAAAGGAGAGATTTACTTTTAATTTTTGGCCTTATAAATACTTTTAATGGCAACCAGCGGTTGTCTAATTGTATAGGTGTAGAAAAGTAAACACATTCATAATGGAAAATTATTTGTTGTATGTGTTTAAACAATTTTGAAAGCTGTTTTTATGCTATGTAATTCACAAAAATATATTTGTGAGTTTTTGTATAAATAAATGAGTTTTAAAACTTTTTAAACATAAAGGGTAAAACATCTACTGATGAGTTGGTATGGCTACCAACGAAATATATATTTAGATATTGCTAACCCGCAACAAATAAATAAAATTTAAAACATAAATACTTGAGTACATGCTCAAATAAATGTACAATTTTGTAAAGGAGAGATTTACTTTTCATTTTTTGCCTTATAAATACTTTTTATTGGCAACCAGCGGTTGTCTAATTGTATAGGTGTAGAAAAGTAAACACATTCAGAATGGAAAATTATTTGTTGTATGTGTTTAAACAATTTTGAAAGCTGTTTTTATGCTTTGTAATTCACAAAAATATATTTGTGAGTTTTTGTATAAATAGATGAGCTTTAAAACTTTTTAAACATAAAGGGTAAAACATCTACTGATGAGTTGGTATGGCTACCAACGAAATATATATTTAGATATTGCTAACCCGCAACAAATAAATAAAATTTAAAACATAAATACTTGAGTACATGCTCAAATAAATGTTCAATTTTGTAAAGGAGAGATTTACTTTTAATTTTTTGCCTTATAAATACTTTTAATGGCAACCAGCGGTTGTCTAATTGTATAGGTGTAGAAAAGTAAACACATTCATAATGGAAAATTATTTGTTGTATGTGTTTAAACAATTTTGAAAGCTGTTTTTATGCTTTGTAATTCACAAAAATGCATTTGTGAGTTTTTGTATAAATAGATGAGCTTTAAAACTTTTTAAACATAAAGGGTAAAACATCTACTGATGAGTTAGTATGGCTACCAACGAAATATATATTTAGATATTGCTAACCCGCAACAAATAAATAAAATTTAAAACATAAATACTTGAGTACATGCTCAAATAAATGTACAATTTTGTAAAGGAGAGATTTACTTTTCATTTTTTGCCTTATAAATACTTTTAATGGCAACCAGCGGTTGTCTTATTGTATCGGTCAGGAAAAGTAAACACATTCATAATGAAAAATTATTTGTTGTATGTGTTTAAACAATTTTGAAAGCTGTTTTTATGCTTTGTAATTCACAAAAATATATTTGTGAGTTTTTGTATAAATAGATAAGCTTTATAACTTTTTAAACATAAAGGGTAAAACATCTACTGATGAGTTGGTATGGCAACCAACGAAATTTATATTTAGATATTGCTAACCCGCAACAAATAAATAAAATTTAAAACATAAATACTTGAGTATATGCTCAAATAAATGTACAATTTTGTAAAGGAGAGATTTACTTTTCATTTTTTGCCTTATAAATACTTTTAATGGCAACCAGCGGTTGTCTAATTGTATAGGTGTAGAAAAGTAAACACATTCATAATGGAAAATTATTTGTTGTATGTGTTTAAACAATTTTGAAAGCTGTTTTTATGCTTTGTAATTCACAAAAATATATTTGTGAGTTTTTGTATAAATAGATGAGCTTTAAAACTTTTTAAACATAAAGGGTAAAACATCTACTGATGAGTTGGTATGGCTACCAACGAAATATATATTTAGATATTGCTAACCCACAACAAATAAATAAAATTTAAAACATAAATACTTGAGTACATGCTCAAATAAATGTACAATTTTGTAAAGGAGAGATTTACTTTTCATTTTTTGCCTTATAAATACTTTTAATGGCAACCAGCGGTTGTCTAATTGTATAGGTGTAGAAAAGTAAACACATTCATAATGGAAAATTATTTGTTGTATGTGTTTAAACAATTTTGAAAGCTGTTTTTATGCTTTGTAATTCACAAAAATATATTTGTGAGTTTTTGTATAAATAGATGAGCTTTAAAACTTTTTAAACATAAAGGATAAAACATCTACTGATGAGTTGGTAAGGCTTCCAACGAAATATATATTTAGATATTGCTAACCCGCAACAAATAAATAAAATTTAATACATAAATACTTGAGTACATGCTCTAATAAATGTACAATTTTGTAAAGGAGAGATTTACTTTTCATTTTTTGCCTTATAAATACTTTTAATGGCAACCAGCGGTTGTCTAATTGTATAGGTGTAGAAAAGTAAACACATTCATAATGGAAAATTATTTGTTGTATGTGTTTAAACAATTTTGAAAGCTGTTTTTATGCTTTGTAATTCACAAAAATATATTTGTGAGTTTTTGTATAAATAGATGAGCTTTAAAACTTTTTAAACATAAAGGGTAAAACATCTACTGATGAGTTGGTATGGCAACCAACGAAATATATATTTAGATATTGCTAACCCGCAACAAATAAATAAAATTTAAAACATAAATACTTGAGTACATGCTCAAATAAATGTACAATTTTGTAAAGGAGAGATTTCCTTTCCTATTTTTTAACTTATAAATACTCTTAATGGCAACCAGCGGTTTCTAATTGTATAGGTGTAGAAAAGTTAACACATTCATAATGGAAAATTATTTGTTGTATGTGTTTAAACAATTTTGAAAGCTGTTTTTATGCTTTGTAATTCACAAAAATATATTTGTGAGTTTTTGTATAAATAAATGAGTTTTAAAACTTTTTAAACATAAAGGGTAAAACATCTACTGATGGGTTGGTATGGCTACCAACGAAATATATATTTAGATATTGCTAACCCGCAACAAATAAATAAAATTTAAAACATAAATACTTGAGTACATGCTCAAATAAATGTACAATTTTGTAAAGGAGAGATTTACTTTTCATTTTTTGCCTTATAAATACTTTTAATGGCAACCAGCGGTTGTCTAATTGTATAGGTGTAGAAAAGTAAACACATTCATAATGGAAAATTATTTGTTGTATGTGTTTAAACAATTTTGAAAGCTGTTTTTATGCTTTGTAATTTACAAAAATATATTTGTGAGTTTTTGTATAAATAGATGAGCTTTAAAACTTTTTAAACATAAAGGGTAAAACATCTACTGATGAGTTAGTATGGCTACCAACGAAATATATATTTAGATATTGGTAACCCGCAACAAATAAATAAAATTTAAAACATAAATACTTGAGTACATGCTCAAATAAATGTAAAATTTTGTAAAGGAGAGATTTACTTTTCATTTTTTGCCTTATAAATACTTTTAATGGCAACCAGCGGTTGTCTTATTGTATAGGTCAGGAAAGGTAAACACATTCATAATGGAAAATTATTTGTTGTATGTGTTTAAACAATTTTTAAAGCTGTTTTTATGCTTTGTAATTCACAAAAATATATTTGTGAGTTTTTGTATAAATAGATGAGCTTTAAAACTTTTTAAACATAAAGGGTAAAACATCTACTGATGAGTTGGTATGGCTACCAACGAAATATATATTTAGATATTGCTAACCCGCAACAAATAAATAAAATTTAAAACATAAATACTTGAGTACATGCTCAAATAAATGTACAATTTTGTAAAGGAGAGATTTACTTTTAATTTATTGCCTTATAAATACTTTTAATGGCAACCAGCGGTTGTCTAATTGTATAGGTGTAGAAAAGTAAACACATTCATAATGGAAAATTATTTGTTGTATGTGTTTAAACAATTTTGAAAGCTGTTTTTATGCTTTGTAATTCACAAAAATATATTTGTGAGTTTTTGTATAAATAAATGAGTTTTAAAACTTTTTAAACATAAAGGGTAAAACATCTACTGATGAGTTGGTATGGCTACCAACGAAATATATATTTAGATATTGCTAACCCGCAACAAATAAATAAAATTTATAACATAAATACTTGAGTATATGCTCAAATAAATGTACAATTTTGTAAAGGAGAGATTTACTTTTAATTTTTTGCCTTATAAATACTTTTAATGGCAACCAGCGGTTGTCTAATTGTATAGGTGTAGAAAAGTAAACACATTCATAATGGAAAATTATTTGTTGTATGTGTTTAAACAATTTTGAAAGCTGTTTTTATGCTTTGTAATTCACAAAAATATATTTGTGAGTTTTTGTATAAATAGATGAGCTTTAAAACTTTTTAAACATAAAGGGTAAAACATCTACTGATGAGTTGGTATGGCTACCAACGAAATATATATTTAGATATTGCTAACCCGCAACAAATAAATAAAATTTAAAACATAAATACTTGAGTATATGCTCAAATAAATGTACAATTTTGTAAAGGAGAGATTTACTTTTAATTTTTTGCCTTATAAATACTTTTAATGGCAACCAGCGGTTGTCTAATTGTATAGGTGTAGAAAAGTAAACACATTCATAATGGAAAATTATTTGTTGTATGTGTTTAAACAATTTTGAAAGCTGTTTTTATGCTTTGTAATTCACAAAAATATATTTGTGAGTTTTTGTATAAATAGATGAGCTTTAAAACTTTTTAAACATAAAGGGTAAAACATCTACCGATGAGTTGGTATGGCTACCAACGAAATATATATTTAGATATTGCTAACCCGCAACAAATAAATAAAATTTAAAACATAAATACTTGAGTACATGCTCAAATAAATGTACAATTTTGTAAAGGAGAGATTTACTTTTAATTTTTTGCCTTATAAATACTTTTAATGGCAACCAGCGGTTGTCTAATTGTATAGGTGTAGAAAAGTAAACACATTCATAATGGAAAATTATTTGTTGTATGTGTTTAAACAATTTTGAAAGCTGTTTTTATGCTTTGTAATTCACAAAAATATATTTGTGAGTTTTTGTATAAATAGATGAGCTTTAAAACTTTTTAAACATAAAGGGTAAAACATCTACTGATGAGTTGGTATGGCTACCAACGAAATATATATTTAGATATTGCTAACCCGCAACAAATAAATAAAATTTAAAACATAAATACTTGAGTATATGCTCAAATAAATGTACAATTTTGTAAAGGAGAGATTTACTTTTAATTTTTTGCCTTATAAATACTTTTAATGGCAACCAGCGGTTGTCTAATTGTATAGGTGTAGAAAAGTAAACACATTCATAATGGAAAATTATTTGTTGTATGTGTTTAAACAATTTTGAAAGCTGTTTTTATGCTTTGTAATTCACAAAAATATATTTGTGAGTTTTTGTATAAATAGATGAGCTTTAAAACTTTTTAAACATAAAGGGTAAAACATCTACCGATGAGTTGGTATGGCTACCAACGAAATATATATTTAGATATTGCTAACCCGCAACAAATAAATAAAATTTAAAACATAAATACTTGAGTACATGCTCAAATAAATGTACAATTTTGTAAAGGAGAGATTTACTTTTAATTTTTTGCCTTATAAATACTTTTAATGGCAACCAGCGGTTGTCTAATTGTATAGGTGTAGAAAAGTAAACACATTCATAATGGAAAATTATTTGTTGTATGTGTTTAAACAATTTTGAAAGCTGTTTTTATGCTTTGTAATTCACAAAAATATATTTGTGAGTTTTTGTATAAATAAATGAGTTTTAAAACTTTTTAAACATAAAGGGTAAAACATCTACTGATGAGTTGGTATGGCTACCAACGAAATATATATTTAGATATTGCTAACCCGCAACAAATAAATAAAATTTAAAACAAAAATACTTGAGTACATGCTCAAATAAATGTACAATTTTGTAAAGGAGAGATTTACTTTTCATTTTTTGCCTTATAAATACTTTTAATGGCAACCAGCGGTTGTCTTATTGTATAGGTCAGGAAAAGTAAACACATTCATAATGGAAAATTATTTGTTGTATGTGTTTAAACAATTTTTAAAGCTGTTTTTATGCTTTGTAATTCACAAAAATATATTTGTGAGTTTTTGTATAAATAGATAAGCTTTAAAACTTTTTAAACATAAAGGGTAAAACATCTACTGATGAGTTGGTATGGCAACCAACGAAATATATATTTAGATATTGCTAACCCGCAACAAATAAATAAAATTTAAAACATAAATACTTGAGTATATGCTCAAATAAATGTACAATTTTGTAAAGGAGAGATTTACTTTTCATTTTTTGCCTTATAAATACTTTTAATGGCAACTAGCGGTTGTCTAATTGTATAGGTGTAGAAAAGTAAACACATTCATAATGGAAAATTATTTGTTGTATGTGTTTAAACAATTTTGAAAGCTGTTTTTATGCTTTGTAATTCACAAAAATATATTTGTGAGTTTTTGTATAAATAGATGAGCTTTAAAACTTTTTAAACATAAAGGGTAAAACATCTACTGATGAGTTGGTATGGCTACCAACGAAATATATATTTAGATATTGCTAACCCGCAACAAATAAATAAAATTTAAAACATAAATACTTGAGTACATGCTCAAATAAATGTACAATTTTGTAAAGGAGAGATTTACTTTTAATTTATTGCCTTATAAATACTTTTAATGGCAACCAGCGGTTGTCTAATTGTATAGGTGTAGAAAAGTAAACACATTCATAATGGAAAATTATTTGTTGTATGTGTTTAAACAATTTTGAAAGCTGTTTTTATGCTTTGTAATTCACAAAAATATATTTGTGAGTTTTTGTATAAATAAATGAGTTTTAAAACTTTTTAAACATAAAGGGTAAAACATCTACTGATGAGTTGGTATGGCTACCAACGAAATATATATTTAGATATTGCTAACCCGCAACAAATAAATAAAATTTATAACATAAATACTTGAGTATATGCTCAAATAAATGTACAATTTTGTAAAGGAGAGATTTACTTTTAATTTTTTGCCTTATAAATACTTTTAATGGCAACCAGCGGTTGTCTAATTGTATAGGTGTAGAAAAGTAAACACATTCATAATGGAAAATTATTTGTTGTATGTGTTTAAACAATTTTGAAAGCTGTTTTTATGCTTTGTAATTCACAAAAATATATTTGTGAGTTTTTGTATAAATAGATGAGCTTTAAAACTTTTTAAACATAAAGGGTAAAACATCTACTGATGAGTTGGTATGGCTACCAACGAAATATATATTTAGATATTGCTAACCCGCAACAAATAAATAAAATTTAAAACATAAATACTTGAGTATATGCTCAAATAAATGTACAATTTTGTAAAGGAGAGATTTACTTTTAATTTTTTGCCTTATAAATACTTTTAATGGCAACCAGCGGTTGTCTAATTGTATAGGTGTAGAAAAGTAAACACATTCATAATGGAAAATTATTTGTTGTATGTGTTTAAACAATTTTGAAAGCTGTTTTTATGCTTTGTAATTCACAAAAATATATTTGTGAGTTTTTGTATAAATAAATGAGTTTTAAAACTTTTTAAACATAAAGGGGAAAACATCTACTGATGAGTTGGTATGGCTACCAACGAAATATATATTTAGATATTGCTAACCCGCAACAAATAAATAAAATTTAAAACATAAATACTTGAGTATATGCTCAAATAAATGTACAATTTTGTAAAGGAGAGATTTACTTTTAATTTTTTGCCTTATAAATACTTTTAATGGCAACCAGCGGTTGTCTAATTGTATAGGTGTAGAAAAGTAAACACATTCATAATGGAAAATTATTTGTTGTATGTATTTAAACAATTTTGAAAGCTGTTTTTATGCTTTGTAATTCACAAAAATATATTTGTGAGTTTTTGTATAAATAGATGAGCTTTAAAACTTTTTAAACATAAAGGGTAAAACATCTACTGATGAGTTGGTATGGCTACCAACGAAATATATATTTAGATATTGCTAACCCGCAACAAATAAATAAAATTTAAAACATAAATACTTGAGTACATGCTCAAATAAATGTACAATTTTGTAAAGGAGAGATTTACTTTTAATTTATTGCCTTATAAATACTTTTAATGGCAACCAGCGGTTGTCTAATTGTATAGGTGTAGAAAAGTAAACACATTCATAATGGAAAATTATTTGTTGTATGTGTTTAAACAATTTTGAAAGCTGTTTTTATGCTTTGTAATTCACAAAAATATATTTGTGAGTTTTTGTATAAATAGATGAGCTTTAAAACTTTTTAAACATAAAGGGTAAAACATCTACTGATGAGTTGGTATGGCTACCAACGAAATATATATTTAGATATTGCTAACCCGCAACAAATAAATAAAATTTAAAACATAAATACTTGAGTAAATGCTCAAATAAATGTACAATTTTGTAAAGGAGAGATTTACTTTTAATTTTTTGCCTTATAAATACTTTTAATGGCAACCAGCGGTTGTCTAATTGTATAGGTGTAGAAAAGTAAACACATTCATAATGGAAAATTATTTGTTGTATGTGTTTAAACAATTTTGAAAGCTGTTTTTATGCTTTGTAATTCACAAAAATATATTTGTGAGTTTTTGTATAAATAAATGAGTTTTAAAACTTTTTAAACATAAAGGGAAAAACATCTACTGATGAGTTGGTATTTCTACCAACGAAATATATATTTAGATATTGCTAACCCGCAACAAATAAATAAAATTTAAAACATAAATACTTGAGTATATGCTCAAATAAATGTACAATTTTGTAAAGGAGAGATTTACTTTTAATTTTTTGCCTTAAAAATACTTTTAATGGCAACCAGCGGTTGTCTAATTGTATAGGTGTAGAAAAGTAAACACATTCATAATGGAAAATTATTTGTTGTATGTGTTTAAACAATTTTGAAAGCTGTTTTTATGCTTTGTAATTCACAAAAATATATTTGTGAGTTTTTGTATAAATAGATGAGCTTTAAAACTTTTTAAACATAAAGGGTAAAACATCTACCGATGAGTTGGTATGGCTACCAACGAAATATATATTTAGATATTGCTAACCCGCAACAAATAAATAAAATTTAAAACATAAATACTTGAGTACATGCTCAAATAAATGTACAATTTTGTAAAGGAGAGATTTACTTTTAATTTTTTGCCTTATAAATACTTTTAATGGCAACCAGCGGTTGTCTAATTGTATAGGTGTAGAAAAGTAAACACATTCATAATGGAAAATTATTTGTTGTATGTGTTTAAACAATTTTGAAAGCTGTTTTTATGCTTTGTAATTCACAAAAATATATTTGTGAGTTTTTGTATAAATAGATGAGCTTTAAAACTTTTTAAACATAAAGGGTAAAACATCTACTGATGAGTTGGTATGGCTACCAACGAAATATATATTTAGATATTGCTAACCCGCAACAAATAAATAAAATTTATAACATAAATACTTGAGTATATGCTCAAATAAATGTACAATTTTGTAAAGGAGAGATTTACTTTTCATTTTTTGCCTTATAAATACTTTTAATGGCAACCAGCGGTTGTCTAATTGTATAGGTGTAGAAAAGTAAACACATTCATAATGGAAAATTATTTGTTGTATGTGTTTAAACAATTTTGAAAGCTGTTTTTATGCTTTGTAATTCACAAAAATATATTTGTGAGTTTTTGTATAAATAGATGAGCTTTAAAACTTTTTAAACATAAAGGGTAAAACATCTACTGATGAGTTGGTATGGCTACCAACGAAATATATATTTAGATATTGCTAACCCGCAACAAATAAATAAAATTTTAAACTTAAATACTTGAGTACATGCTCAAATAAATGTACAATTTTGTAAAGGAGAGATTTACTTTTCATTTTTTGCCTTATAAATACTTTTAATGGGAACCAGCGGTTGTCTAATTGTATAGGTGTAGAAAAGTAAACACATTCATAATGGAAAATTATTTGTTGTATGTGTTTAAACAATTTTGAAAGCTGTTTTTATGCTTTGTAAATAGATGAGCTTTAAAACTTTTTAAACATAAAGGGTAAAACATCTACTGATGAGTTGGTATGGCTACCAACAAAATATATATATATATAGATATTGCTAACCCGCAACAAATAAATAAACTTTAAAACATAAATACTTGAGTACATGCTCAAATAAATGTACAATTTTGTAAAGGAGAGATTTACTTTTCATTTTTTGCCTTATAAATACTTTTAATGGCAACCAGCGGTTGTCTAATTGTATAGGTGTAGAAAAGTAAACACATTCATAATGGAAAATTATTTGTTGTATGTGTTTAAACAATTTTGAAAGCTGTTTTTATGCTTTGTAATTCACAAAAATATATTTGTGAGTTTTTGTATAAATAGATGAGCTTTAAAACTTTTTAAACATAAAGGGTAAAACATCTACCGATGAGTTGGTATGGCTACCAACGAAATATATATTTAGATATTGCTAACCCGCAACAAAAAAATAAAATTTAAAACATAAATACTTGAGTACATGCTCAAATAAATGTACAATTTTGTAAAGGAGAGATTTACTTTTAATTTTTTGCCTTATAAATACTTTTAATGGCAACCAGCGGTTGTCTAATTGTATAGGTGTAGAAAAGTAAACACATTCATAATGGAAAATTATTTGTTGTATGTGTTTAAACAATTTTGAAAGCTGTTTTTATGCTTTGTAATTCACAAAAATATATTTGTGAGTTTTTGTATAAATAAATGAGTTTTAAAACTTTTTAAACATAAAGGGTAAAACATCTACTGATGAGTTGGTATGGCTACCAACGAAATATATATTTAGATATTGCTAACCCGCAACAAATAAATAAAATTTAAAACAAAAATACTTGAGTACATGCTCAAATAAATGTACAATTTTGTAAAGGAGAGATTTACTTTTCATTTTTTGCCTTATAAATACTTTTAATGGCAACCAGCGGTTGTCTTATTGTATAGGTCAGGAAAAGTAAACACATTCATAATGGAAAATTATTTGTTGTATGTGTTTAAACAATTTTTAAAGCTGTTTTTATGCTTTGTAATTCACAAAAATATATTTGTGAGTTTTTGTATAAATAGATAAGCTTTAAAACTTTTTAAACATAAAGGGTAAAACATCTACTGATGAGTTGGTATGGCAACCAACGAAATATATATTTAGATATTGCTAACCCGCAACAAATAAATAAAATTTAAAACATAAATACTTGAGTATATGCTCAAATAAATGTACAATTTTGTAAAGGAGAGATTTACTTTTCATTTTTTGCCTTATAAATACTTTTAATGGCAACTAGCGGTTGTCTAATTGTATAGGTGTAGAAAAGTAAACACATTCATAATGGAAAATTATTTGTTGTATGTGTTTAAACAATTTTGAAAGCTGTTTTTATGCTTTGTAATTCACAAAAATATATTTGTGAGTTTTTGTATAAATAGATGAGCTTTAAAACTTTTTAAACATAAAGGGTAAAACATCTACTGATGAGTTGGTATGGCTACCAACGAAATATATATTTAGATATTGCTAACCCGCAACAAATAAATAAAATTTAAAACATAAATACTTGAGTACATGCTCAAATAAATGTACAATTTTGTAAAGGAGAGATTTACTTTTAATTTATTGCCTTATAAATACTTTTAATGGCAACCAGCGGTTGTCTAATTGTATAGGTGTAGAAAAGTAAACACATTCATAATGGAAAATTATTTGTTGTATGTGTTTAAACAATTTTGAAAGCTGTTTTTATGCTTTGTAATTCACAAAAATATATTTGTGAGTTTTTGTATAAATAAATGAGTTTTAAAACTTTTTAAACATAAAGGGTAAAACATCTACTGATGAGTTGGTATGGCTACCAACGAAATATATATTTAGATATTGCTAACCCGCAACAAATAAATAAAATTTATAACATAAATACTTGAGTATATGCTCAAATAAATGTACAATTTTGTAAAGGAGAGATTTACTTTTAATTTTTTGCCTTATAAATACTTTTAATGGCAACCAGCGGTTGTCTAATTGTATAGGTGTAGAAAAGTAAACACATTCATAATGGAAAATTATTTGTTGTATGTGTTTAAACAATTTTGAAAGCTGTTTTTATGCTTTGTAATTCACAAAAATATATTTGTGAGTTTTTGTATAAATAGATGAGCTTTAAAACTTTTTAAACATAAAGGGTAAAACATCTACTGATGAGTTGGTATGGCTACCAACGAAATATATATTTAGATATTGCTAACCCGCAACAAATAAATAAAATTTAAAACATAAATACTTGAGTATATGCTCAAATAAATGTACAATTTTGTAAAGGAGAGATTTACTTTTAATTTTTTGCCTTATAAATACTTTTAATGGCAACCAGCGGTTGTCTAATTGTATAGGTGTAGAAAAGTAAACACATTCATAATGGAAAATTATTTGTTGTATGTGTTTAAACAATTTTGAAAGCTGTTTTTATGCTTTGTAATTCACAAAAATATATTTGTGAGTTTTTGTATAAATAAATGAGTTTTAAAACTTTTTAAACATAAAGGGGAAAACATCTACTGATGAGTTGGTATGGCTACCAACGAAATATATATTTAGATATTGCTAACCCGCAACAAATAAATAAAATTTAAAACATAAATACTTGAGTATATGCTCAAATAAATGTACAATTTTGTAAAGGAGAGATTTACTTTTAATTTTTTGCCTTATAAATACTTTTAATGGCAACCAGCGGTTGTCTAATTGTATAGGTGTAGAAAAGTAAACACATTCATAATGGAAAATTATTTGTTGTATGTATTTAAACAATTTTGAAAGCTGTTTTTATGCTTTGTAATTCACAAAAATATATTTGTGAGTTTTTGTATAAATAGATGAGCTTTAAAACTTTTTAAACATAAAGGGTAAAACATCTACTGATGAGTTGGTATGGCTACCAACGAAATATATATTTAGATATTGCTAACCCGCAACAAATAAATAAAATTTAAAACATAAATACTTGAGTACATGCTCAAATAAATGTACAATTTTGTAAAGGAGAGATTTACTTTTAATTTATTGCCTTATAAATACTTTTAATGGCAACCAGCGGTTGTCTAATTGTATAGGTGTAGAAAAGTAAACACATTCATAATGGAAAATTATTTGTTGTATGTGTTTAAACAATTTTGAAAGCTGTTTTTATGCTTTGTAATTCACAAAAATATATTTGTGAGTTTTTGTATAAATAGATGAGCTTTAAAACTTTTTAAACATAAAGGGTAAAACATCTACTGATGAGTTGGTATGGCTACCAACGAAATATATATTTAGATATTGCTAACCCGCAACAAATAAATAAAATTTAAAACATAAATACTTGAGTATATGCTCAAATAAATGTACAATTTTGTAAAGGAGAGATTTACTTTTAATTTTTTGCCTTATAAATACTTTTAATGGCAACCAGCGGTTGTCTAATTGTATAGGTGTAGAAAAGTAAACACATTCATAATGGAAAATTATTTGTTGTATGTGTTTAAACAATTTTGAAAGCTGTTTTTATGCTTTGTAATTCACAAAAATATATTTGTGAGTTTTTGTATAAATAAATGAGTTTTAAAACTTTTTAAACATAAAGGGGAAAACATCTACTGATGAGTTGGTATGGCTACCAACGAAATATATATTTAGATATTGCTAACCCGCAACAAATAAATAAAATTTAAAACATAAATACTTGAGTATATGCTCAAATAAATGTACAATTTTGTAAAGGAGAGATTTACTTTTAATTTTTTGCCTTAAAAATACTTTTAATGGCAACCAGCGGTTGTCTAATTGTATAGGTGTAGAAAAGTAAACACATTCATAATGGAAAATTATTTGTTGTATGTGTTTAAACAATTTTGAAAGCTGTTTTTATGCTTTGTAATTCACAAAAATATATTTGTGAGTTTTTGTATAAATAGATGAGCTTTAAAACTTTTTAAACATAAAGGGTAAAACATCTACCGATGAGTTGGTATGGCTACCAACGAAATATATATTTAGATATTGCTAACCCGCAACAAATAAATAAAATTTAAAACATAAATACTTGAGTACATGCTCAAATAAATGTACAATTTTGTAAAGGAGAGATTTACTTTTAATTTTTTGCCTTATAAATACTTTTAATGGCAACCAGCGGTTGTCTAATTGTATAGGTGTAGAAAAGTAAACACATTCATAATGGAAAATTATTTGTTGTATGTGTTTAAACAATTTTGAAAGCTGTTTTTATGCTTTGTAATTCACAAAAATATATTTGTGAGTTTTTGTATAAATAAATGAGTTTTAAAACTTTTTAAACATAAAGGGTAAAACATCTACTGATGAGTTGGTATGGCTACCAACGAAATATATATTTAGATATTGCTAACCCGCAACAAATAAATAAAATTTAAAACATAAATACTTGAGTACATGCTCAAATAAATGTACAATTTTGTAAAGGAGAGATTTACTTTTCATTTTTTGCCTTATAAATACTTTTAATTGCAACCAGCGGTTGTCTAATTGTATAGGTGTAGAAAAGTAAACGCATTCATAATGGAAAATTATTTGTTGTATGTGTTTAAACAATTTTGAAAGCTGTTTTTATGCTTTGTAATTCACAAAAATATATTTGTGAGTTTTTGTATAAATAGATGAGCTTTAAAACTTTTTAAACATAAAGGGTAAAACATCTACTGATGAGTTGGTATGGCTACCAACGAAATATATATTTAGATATTGCTAACCCGCAACAAATAAATAAAATTTATAACATAAATACTTGAGTATATGCTCAAATAAATGTACAATTTTGTAAAGGAGAGATTTACTTTTCATTTTTTGCCTTATAAATACTTTTAATGGCAACCAGCGGTTGTCTAATTGTATAGGTGTAGAAAAGTAAACACATTCATAATGGAAAATTATTTGTTGTATGTGTTTAAACAATTTTGAAAGCTGTTTTTATGCTTTGTAATTCACAAAAATATATTTGTGAGTTTTTGTATAAATAGATGAGCTTTAAAACTTTTTAAACATAAAGGGTAAAACATCTACTGATGAGTTGGTATGGCTACCAACGAAATATATATTTAGATATTGCTAACCCGCAACAAATAAATAAAATTTAAAACATAAATACTTGAGTACATGCTCAAATAAATGTACAATTTTGTAAAGGAGAGATTTACTTTTAATTTATTGCCTTATAAATACTTTTAATGGCAACCAGCGGTTGTCTAATTGTATAGGTGTAGAAAAGTAAACACATTCATAATGGAAAATTATTTGTTGTATGTGTTTAAACAATTTTGAAAGCTGTTTTTATGCTTTGTAATTCACAAAAATATATTTGTGAGTTTTTGTATAAATAGATGAGCTTTAAAACTTTTTAAACATAAAGGGTAAAACATCTACTGATGAGTTGGTATGGCTACCAACGAAATATATATTTAGATATTGCTAACCCGCAACAAATAAATAAAATTTAAAACATAAATACTTGAGTATATGCTCAAATAAATGTACAATTTTGTAAAGGAGAGATTTACTTTTAATTTTTTGCCTTATAAATACTTTTAATGGCAACCAGCGGTTGTCTAATTGTATAGGTGTAGAAAAGTAAACACATTCATAATGGAAAATTATTTGTTGTATGTGTTTAAACAATTTTGAAAGCTGTTTTTATGCTTTGTAATTCACAAAAATATATTTGTGAGTTTTTGTATAAATAAATGAGTTTTAAAACTTTTTAAACATAAAGGGGAAAACATCTACTGATGAGTTGGTATGGCTACCAACGAAATATATATTTAGATATTGCTAACCCGCAACAAATAAATAAAATTTAAAACATAAATACTTGAGTATATGCTCAAATAAATGTACAATTTTGTAAAGGAGAGATTTACTTTTAATTTTTTGCCTTAAAAATACTTTTAATGGCAACCAGCGGTTGTCTAATTGTATAGGTGTAGAAAAGTAAACACATTCATAATGGAAAATTATTTGTTGTATGTGTTTAAACAATTTTGAAAGCTGTTTTTATGCTTTGTAATTCACAAAAATATATTTGTGAGTTTTTGTATAAATAGATGAGCTTTAAAACTTTTTAAACATAAAGGGTAAAACATCTACCGATGAGTTGGTATGGCTACCAACGAAATATATATTTAGATATTGCTAACCCGCAACAAATAAATAAAATTTAAAACATAAATACTTGAGTACATGCTCAAATAAATGTACAATTTTGTAAAGGAGAGATTTACTTTTAATTTTTTGCCTTATAAATACTTTTAATGGCAACCAGCGGTTGTCTAATTGTATAGGTGTAGAAAAGTAAACACATTCATAATGGAAAATTATTTGTTGTATGTGTTTAAACAATTTTGAAAGCTGTTTTTATGCTTTGTAATTCACAAAAATATATTTGTGAGTTTTTGTATAAATAAATGAGTTTTAAAACTTTTTAAACATAAAGGGTAAAACATCTACTGATGAGTTGGTATGGCTACCAACGAAATATATATTTAGATATTGCTAACCCGCAACAAATAAATAAAATTTAAAACATAAATACTTGAGTACATGCTCAAATAAATGTACAATTTTGTAAAGGAGAGATTTACTTTTCATTTTTTGCCTTATAAATACTTTTAATTGCAACCAGCGGTTGTCTAATTGTATAGGTGTAGAAAAGTAAACACATTCATAATGGAAAATTATTTGTTGTATGTGTTTAAACAATTTTGAAAGCTGTTTTTATGCTTTGTAATTCACAAAAATATATTTGTGAGTTTTTGTATAAATAGATGAGCTTTAAAACTTTTTAAACATAAAGGGTAAAACATCTACTGATGAGTTGGTATGGCTACCAACGAAATATATATTTAGATATTGCTAACCCGCAACAAATAAATAAAATTTATAACATAAATACTTGAGTATATGCTCAAATAAATGTACAATTTTGTAAAGGAGAGATTTACTTTTCATTTTTTGCCTTATAAATACTTTTAATGGCAACCAGCGGTTGTCTAATTGTATAGGTGTAGAAAAGTAAACACATTCATAATGGAAAATTATTTGTTGTATGTGTTTAAACAATTTTGAAAGCTGTTTTTATGCTTTGTAATTCACAAAAATATATTTGTGAGTTTTTGTATAAATATATGAGCTTTAAAACTTTTTAAACATAAAGGGTAAAACATCTACTGATGAGTTGGTATGGCTACCAACGAAATATATATTTAGATATTGCTAACCCGCAACAAATAAATAAAATTTAAAACATAAATACTTGAGTACATGCTCAAATAAATGTACAATTTTGTAAAGGAGAGATTTACTTTTCATTTTTTGCCTTATAAATACTTTTAATGGCAACCAGCGGTTGTCTAATTGTATAGGTGTAGAAAAGTAAACACATTCATAATGGAAAATTATTTGTTGTATGTGTTTAAACAATTTTGAAAGCTGTTTTTATGCTTTGTAATTCACAAAAATATATTTGTGAGTTTTTGTATAAATAGATGAGCTTTAAAACTTTTTAAACATAAAGGGTAAAACATCTACTGATGAGTTGGTATGGCTACCAACGAAATATATATTTAGATATTGCTAACCCGCAACAAATAAATAAAATTTTAAACTTAAATACTTGAGTACATGCTCAAATAAATGTACAATTTTGTAAAGGAGAGATTTACTTTTCATTTTTTGCCTTATAAATACTTTTAATGGGAACCAGCGGTTGTCTAATTGTATAGGTGTAGAAAAGTAAACACATTCATAATGGAAAATTATTTGTTGTATGTGTTTAAACAATTTTGAAAGCTGTTTTTATGCTTTGTAAATAGATGAGCTTTAAAACTTTTTAAACATAAAGGGTAAAACATCTACTGATGAGTTGGTATGGCTACCAACAAAATATAATATATATAGATATTGCTAACCCGCAACAAATAAATAAACTTTAAAACATAAATACTTGAGTACATGCTCAAATAAATGTACAATTTTGTAAAGGAGAGATTTACTTTTCATTTTTTGCCTTATAAATACTTTTAATGGCAACCAGCGGTTGTCTAATTGTATAGGTGTAGAAAAGTAAACACATTCATAATGGAAAATTATTTGTTGTATGTGTTTAAACAATTTTGAAAGCTGTTTTTATGCTTTGTAATTCACAAAAATATATTTGTGAGTTTTTATATAAATAGATGAGCTTTAAAACTTTTTAAACATAAAGGGTAAAACATATACTGATGAGTTGGTATAGCTACCAACGAAATATATATTTAGATATTGCTAACCCGCAACAAATAAATAAAATTTAAAACATAAATACTTGAGGACATGCTCAAATAAATGTACAATTTTGTAATATTAAAATTCAATTACAAACGTATGTATGCAAATACGAGAAATCAAAACAAAAAATTAAGGGCCCGATTATGGTTTACAACACTTAAATGTTGTGTTGTCTCAGCTACAACACAACATTAATCGGTTTTGCGATTATGGTTTACAACAGCTAGCTGTTGTGTATGTCACAGAGTTGGATTTAAATAGTAGCACACATATCCGTAAAATTCCAACGATGTTTGCAAAAAGCGGTCAAGTTGAAAAATAAATATGTACATAAAAACTGTTAAAAGATGCATGTACATTTTTGTTGTGTTACAAATAAGTAATATAAAGTTCATATAAATAATTATGGATGTTAATGTCGATTTATTTTTTGATAATTGTGATGAAGGCACAGCTAAAACGCACATGGCACTTCTACGGAAAAGAATTCGGGATCTCACAAGTACTCAGTATGTTATATATTTTAATGCAGAACATGAATGTACATAAATAAAAATTTTTCAGTTTTAAAAAATTTTTCCGCATTAACAAGGATGGGTTCTTATTCTTGCTGCGGGAAATAAGCATTTTTTTAAAACTTTCAAATCGGTGTTCTGCCATTCCTCCTATATCCTAATTGAATTGCTCTTTGATTTTTTGCTGATGGTAGCTATCAAATAAGTAGCGTTAATGATTTTAATATTGGAATTTCACAACCAACAGTTTTCTGCATTTTAAGAGTAAACGGATTTGCTTTCATCACCTCCACCAGTTTTTTTATTTGTTTTTTATTTGATATTTTTCTAATAAATACTAAAGCAGCTTTAAATTTTTTGCGGAAAACTGAAGTTTTATATGTATACTTACAAATTTTTCTCCATTTTAATTTTTCAACTTGCAACGACAATTAGACAACAGCTACAATGAGCAGTTGTAAGATTTTCTCAGTTGTAACAACTTAAGAACACATGTTGTGAACCATAATCGCTGTAAATGAACATAGACAACTGAACTGACAACACTAAAGCTAGGTGTTGTAAACCGTAATCGCAATTTTAATTTAACAACACTAAAATGTTTGATGTTGTAAACCATAATCGGGCCCTAAATTTTAAACCAAAAATTTACCATGTAGAAAAATTTCTTATATCAAATGGTTTTAACATGTATTTTTATTATTAGTGCTTGGTAATATGTGTATGTCTTATGTATATTAGTTCTTTTCTTATAAGCGATTTTCTTATACAGAATACTTTTTACATTCAAATATATAGGAAAAGTCATGGTGTTTCTGTAATACTCTCTTTTAAGCGGTTTTTTCTTATAAGAAATGTGCTTTTAACCGTTATATGTATACTGTATACGTTCTGTAAGGTTGTTAACCTTTCTTCCGCGATCGGAGAAGACGATTATCCGCATTCCGATCGCAGAAGTTAAAGACAACAGGAGAAACTGTGTCCTGATGGCGACTCTTCCATACGAATAGTGCACCATGATTAGTCGCCTACGGATCGTTTAAGACCCTTTAACAAAACACCCGTCCAACATTTGTTTAAGTTACTTGCAAGAGCATCTCTTCGAAGAGTGAAACACGATTGTTAACTATTAACAACCCTACAATGCCCTCCAAAATGCGTAAAAGACGATTAATTCGTCCAACAATCGTCTGGATGATTAAAAAAGAGTCGCAAAATGATCGCGCTCTGACGGTATTTGACAATAATCTTCCAAATGCTAGCTGGGAAGTACCTAATAGTGATGTTACGAATACTCGTATTCGTATTCGACTATTCGCCTGTTTAAAGATATTCGTATTCGTATTCGCCAAATTCAAGCGAATATTTTTCGAATAATTTTCCCATAGATTTTCAAAAAAAAAATACATAAAATGTAAAAAAATATATTAATTTTTATTAAAAAAACCCATTGTATTTCACGCAAAGTAATAAACTTCTTAAAAAACAAACAAAAATATATATGTATTTTGCAACTAGTATTCAAAAATTAAAGTTTTATATCATGTTAAATTAGTAATCAAACCTCAGTAGAGGAATGTTGGACTTTAAAAATGGAAGAACAAAAATTTAATATGTGAAAGTCCACCGATTCATGTGGCTGTGCCATCTGCGACAATATGTTCGCTAAACATCACTGAATTATTAATTAAAAACCCAAACAGAGTAAGAAAAACGAAATCTGAAAGTATGTAAGTAAAATAATTAAAAAAATGTTCTGTAGAGGTTTTCAAATTCGGGATCTTAATGCAATAATAATGTTAAATCACTAAAATTTTTTTTCATTTATAGTTACTAACGCAAAGGCAGGGATTTTTTCCAATTAAATTTGAAATATAAATCTCAAAGAAATATTCGTATTCGTATTCGCGAATACTAAAAATTGATATTCGTAACATCACTAGTACCTAATAAGTATAATAGCAACATACATACATACATATGTATGTATGTATGAGTATCTAAAAACCCCTTACAGCCATACCTAAACAAGAGCGGAAAGCGGAAAGTTTTCTACCGCCTAGCGTTAACGCTGAAATACCATACCTAAACAAGAGCGTCAACGCTTTGTCATAAAAACAGGGTTATTACAAAATATATAACAACCCTGATTATAATAGTATACACATAACCTAATAATACATGCATCTCTACAACAAACACAACAAAAAAATTCCTCAGAAGTCAAAAGTATAAATGTGTATGTGTATATGTTTCAACCTGTGACTAAAATATAAATAAAAATTATTCATTCAAATATGAAAAAATAAATACAAATCAAAATTTAACACTTGAAAACAAGTAATTTACAAGAATTGTCAGCTGGGCTTTTAAGACTACCTTATAGTCATTGTATCATGAGTGCTTGTCTTTTGCAGCTAACTTCACTATTAAACGCGCTGTCAAAATCGGATTTTCCAATTGCAAAATGTTGCCGCCGCGATACCGCCGCGTTATTTCGGGATGCTCCATACAAAATGTATGGGCATGAGAACTTTTGACAGATAAAAAACGCTTGCCGCTCTTGTTTAGGTATGGCTGTTAATAATTTGAATTTTCATTAAAGAAGTACTAAACTTTAAGCTACATACATAACTCAAAATAGTGTTGACTTCAAATATCAAATTATTACAGTTCAAATAATAATTATGTGTGTAACAAATAACAATACACATTCATACATAGCAATTATGTATATCAATGTGTATAACAAAATTAACTTTAAATCCGTGCTGAAATGAAAGTAAGAAGCCAACGTAAGGCAAACATAGATATGTATGTATGTATGTAAGCATGTGCGTATAAATATAAAACAAAATTACTCATCAAACCAAAAGTTTTGACTTTGTAACGAATTCGTTACGACTAGTGGGCAAAATCTTCCGATTTCGGAACCGAATTCGTAAATATTTCATATGAAGTGGTTAACATGAAATCGTAAAGAAATGTAGGAAAGATTTTGTAAAAAATGTCTCAACGATATGTACGATAAATCTTACTTCAGAAAAAGCCGAAACCTTTGGTTTGGTGGGTACTTGTGCAAGAAAACATACACACAAATTGTGCTTTTCTTTTGTTTTTGCATAGGTATAATAATTTTTTCTTAACTTACAGCCATACCTAAACAAGAGCGGAAAGCGGAACGTTTTCTACCGCCTAGCGTTAACGCTGAAATACCATACCTAAACAAGAGCGTCAACGCATTGTCATAAAAACAGGGTTATTACAAAATATATAACAACCCTGATTATAATAGTATACTCATAACCTAATAATACATGCATCTCTACAACAAACACAACAAAAAAATTCATCAGAAGTCAAAAGTATAAATGTGTATGTGTGTATGTTTCAACCTGTGACAAAAATATAAATAAAAATTATTCATTCAAATACGAAAAAATAAATACAAATCAAAATTTAACACTTGAAATAAAAAACAAGTAATTTACAAGAATTGTCAGCTGGGCTTGTAAGACTACCTTATAGTCATTGTATCATGAGTGCTTGTCTTTTGCAGCTAACTTCACTATTAAACGCGCTGTCAAAATCGGATTTTCCAATTGCACAATTTTGCCGCCGCGTTAATTCGGGATGCTTCATACAAATTGTATGGGCATGAGAACTTTTGACAGCTAAAAAACGCTTGCCGCTCTTGTTTAGGTATGGCTGTTAAGAATCTAAAGGTTAACTAATTCATGTACATATGTATGTATGCAGTGATGCCAACTCTTGCAACATCAAAAGCACTGTGAGCCCATGAAATTAGGGTAAAAATGAAAAAAATTTGGGTACAAAAGCACTAAACTAATTTTGTTTAGGGTCTGGTGGATTAAAAGACAGCTTTTGCCGCAATGAAAAACTTGCATTTGGATATATTGATTTTTCATGTTTGTATTTTTAAGACTTTGTCGAATTAGATCGCTTTATCGTTAATTTATTTCACAACTACAACAAATGAAATATGTTTTTAGTTCATCTTTTGCTGATCTAAAGGTGCGTTTAGAACATGCTAATATTTGTGCAAAATCATAAAAATTTTGTTTGTCCTAGTGTAAACACTCGAATTTGTTAGCCTCCAAATATTTTTCGACTGTTTGTTGGCTAACAAAAATGTTTGTCTGTGAAGAAAGCTTTGGATAGTGTAAACACTTTGTCAGCACGTCGCAACAAATATTTGGCTCGATATTTTGTTTGTTCTCGCAATATTTTTGGAGGAACAAACAGCGACAAATAATTGTAGAAACGTGGGTTGCCAAGAGTTATTTTTGACAGTGCTTAACATATAAAAAATGAAATAATTTGAAATGGCAATACTGGTTAATTCGTTTGACAGATTGGTTAGTAAAAAACGCGTTTCCGTAATTCTTAATTATAAAGCATATTTTTCTGAAAGAAAATGGACGAAAACGATGCAGCAGTTATTGAATCGCCCCCATCATTTACCAAAAAAAAAAAACCAAAAGGAAGAAGATGACGCATGACTGGAGCGAAGAAGATATATTGAAATTGATCGGCGAAGTGGAGTACCATCCTTGCATTTGGAATGCATCAAGTGCTGACTACCATAATAAATCCATGCGGGATAATGCATGGACTGAGATTGGCGGTATGCTAAATATTAGAACGGAAGAAGTTTGCACAAAATGGTCGAATTTAAGGATTCAGTACCGGGGCTACCTCAACAAAAAAACAAAATCTGGACAAGGTGCAGACAATGCACCAAAGTGGAAATATTTCGACTCCATGGCTTTTGTTGGACGTGCGGAGGTTAGCCAGCGGCAACCAACAACAACAACTTTATATATTCCATCTGAAAGCGAAGGTAAACTAATGAGAATGTATTCATTAATTGTTAATATTGTTGTTATCGGAAAACCTTTTTCTTACAGAATCACCCCTATCGTCTGCGCCCTCGTCGAACAACACAACGACAAATGTCATGGCATCATTTTGTGATGTTGTCCAAACTATTAAGGACAGGCCCAAATCATTAAACCCTAATGAGGAATTCGGACGCTACATGGTCAGTGAGCTCAATGCCGTGAATGAAGACGATGCTGCAAACATAAGAAGAAGTCTTGGAGGTTTTTTGTTTAAAGAATTAAGTGAGCTCAAACAAAAACAAAATGCAGCGACAGAGTTCCAAGAGAATTTGAACCAGCTTTTTAATTGAAAGTGCAACGATGAATGTGATAATTTTCTTAATATTAATATTGCCAACGAATTTGCTATATTTTTTTTTATCAAACATTAATTTTAAGATTGCCAATGAATGTGCCTGATTCTTAGTTTTTTTTACCAAACATTAATCTTAAGATTGCCAAAGAATGTGCCTTAATTTTTTTAATAATAATAAAAATATACATACTTAAAATTGACAAATATTATTTTAAAAAATAGACAGCAATTCAGTGATATCTGTTGATATTGAAAAGGTATTTCTCCTTCATTTATGAAGTACTGGCTGAATTCATTCTTAATTTCGTCTATTGTTTCGCTGTTGTAAGAACGTTGTCTTGTAAAAGGAAAAGATATTATTGTTTGTTTATTCATTTAACATTTACAAAAATGTAATTTTATTGAATGATTTTATTTAATTTAAGTTCTGGACAGCCGCTTGTGCGACTGTCCAGTTTAAGACACAATTATGAACTTAATTATTATTTAATATAAAAATCTTAACATAGCTTAAACATTCTATATCTTAACTAACACATACACAAAGTATGTGTGGGAATATGCATGATCAGCATAATACATTCTGTATATTCTGATCATGCGGTTATAGCATGGACAAATATTTACAGTGTTATTCACAAAAAATTCTTATTGTAGAGATAAAGTACACATTAGTTAATAATCAGTTTTTGTGTTATTACCCGGTAATAATAAACATTATTCACAAACGTTTAATAAAGCCAAATTAACTATTGTGTGATTTTTTCAGTTTTGTGATTCTGTGTTAGCAACATTGTTTCATTTTATTTGTCAAGTTATAATTAGTGTTGTGTACAATAACATACTCGATAAGCAAGTAGTCTCTAATGGTTTGAAAATGTGAAAATAATGTCATATAAATTTTATTTAAACAAGTTAGAGTAATAGAGTATTGCTTATAATATTTCAAAAAATATTAAAATTTTTTAATATGTGTTGCATTGATGCTAGCAATAATTTTTCATAAGTTACTACAAAAGTATTCAAATACCGAGTTCGTTGCAATTGATTACACACCACTAATATGTTTGCTTTATTTATTTGGAAATGTTTTTAATCTTGTTGTGGTTGAAATGTGACAAATTATGCACAAAATCATGAAAAAAAGATGAAATAATATTAATATTTCAAAGAGCAGGTAGAATTTAAGTTATGTACGCATGTGAACAAATATGCATGTACGTGCATATAAGTACATACAGACACATTTGTGTACATACTTGCATACGTAAACAATCATGCATATGTATGTACATATGTATGTACATATTTACATACATATATTCACATTTATGTATTTCATCTTGAATTTTCTTATTTTACGTACATACATACATACTAAACTGCTGCATCAAAACATTCATTTATGCGTCTCCGCATATGTTTTATTTCATTGAACTCTATTACGTAGTACTTTTTGCAATGACTAATAAAAGAATGAGTATTCTAACAACAAAACCAAGCACAATACTCCACTTGATATAAAGCAAACCAACACAATACTCTACCTGCTATTTCGCAATGAATTGTCAACTCTGTTTGCTCTCTGCAAATGTTTTGAAAAACACCAAGTACTTCAAAACATTTTGTTTTTGTCATTGCATCTTTACCGCATTGTTATTGTTTAAACGGCAACCATAATAACATTAAAAATTCACACATGTACATACATTTATTCTGTCTATTCACACACAAACATAACCAAAGAGTTTTTTTCATCTGAAATAGCAATGAATACTCATTTCAGTGTACTCTGAAAGGTAGTACTTTTGTTTTGCTTATAAAATGTTTTGGATGGCTTGGTGTTTTGTTTTGAAATGAATGATGGTAGAAGTATTTGTTTGTTTTGTTGGTAGCAAATGTAATATTTTACGCATTTACTATTTAAGTGAATGTCTTGATATGCCATTTAAGACATTCATTGCAGTAGTTTAATACATACATATGTATGTAAACATTGCAGAAGGACTGGAAGAATCGGGAGAGTTGAAATACATTATCTGCAAAATATTTAATTTAATAAAAAAATTATAGTTTTATGTACTTATATGTATATATTTTGTATAATACTAACGAATGTCGAAATTATATTTATTACAATCATTACTTTATTCGAATCTTTTTTTTTATTTTTCATACTTTTTGAAGTAAATGGTGATTTTTTTACTTTAAAAAATGCAAATGTCAACTTATTAAACGGCTAAAGTAGCGTGATGCCTACAATAAAATTTTCGAGTTTATTAGCGTGTAATAACCGCGTCATAGTGCTATTAAACGTTTGTGAATACTACTTTAGCGCATTTTGCTTATTAGCCTCTAATAAAACGTTTGTGAATAACACTGTTAAACAATAACAAAAGTGTTATGTTTCACTTGCTGCATGCAGACGGCATGCAGTAGTGGTTAGTCAAACACACTACACCTCCCTTTTTCAGAAAGAATAATCAATACTGAGTTGATTATTCTTACTAGTAATAAAAAAAATTATAAAGTTAAAAATTACAGGGATTTTTAGGGAATATACCTTCCCTCCCTTTTTAGAAAATGTTAATTCATATATATTATTAAAAATTTTATTATTAATTTAGTAAAAAAATTATATGATTATTACTAATAATTGTAGACTCAAGATAGCTGGTAAGAAGTTGTACAGTTAACAAAGAAACGCAAAAATTATATAAAAAAAAATTAAAGTAAGGGTTATATATTTTAATTAATATGTAATATTTATAAAGATAAAGTTTCAATTAATATAAGGAGCTTTGCATATCATAATAGTCATAAATCAAAATTATGAAAATAGAGCAAAAAAAAATTATATATTTAAAAAAAAAATTAAAGTAAATATAATATATGTATTATTTTGATATATTTAAATGTTTTGTGGGATATATTTTAATGTTTGTTTTAATGTTTATTTTGATATATATTAATGTTTATTTGGCGCCAATTTTTTTTTATACATATGCATATGTATGCTAAAATAAAAATTACTTTATTATAAAATTGTATTTTTATCTAAAAAAAAGAGTCTTAACTATTCATTACATTTCTATTTCAATTATTAATTATGCAATTAAAAAATGTCCAAAGCCGTTAAAAATTGGCCTATAATGGACGTATTTCAAAAAAATTTGTTGCACTAATGCAAAAACAAAATTCATTTTAAACAATATACTTCGATTTTAAATGTATCATACCTCCATTTTTATTCTTTATTTATTTCATTTCTTAATTCAAAATTATTTTGAAAACAGGAAAAAAAATTCAATTCAAGTTTACATACTTCCATTCATTTACTTTGTTTATGAAAAAATTCTTATTCATTTGCTTCGTTTATAAGATGTTTACTTGTTAAAAATCAGTTGAAAAATTCTTATTCATTTACTTTTTTTTTTGATCGGTGGTGATTTTATTTAATGTTTTTTTTTTGTGTGTGTGAGCACAATAGTTATATCTGCATCTTGCAAGATTTCAATACTTTCTCTTTGAAGGTTTTCAATATTCATTCCTAGGTTATTAAGCGTACTATCATCTAGTGAAAGTCGCAATGTTGTCAGAGCAATATTATCAGCTACTTTTTCAAGCTTTAGAAAGTGGTGACCTAAGTCTACGTTTCTATTTATAATTTTGTCGTTCAACTCAAATTTGGAAAGTACTCGCTTTCCCTTTTTTATACCCTTCACCAAAAATGGTAAGGGTATTTATAGGTTTGTCATTACGTGTGTAATTTCCACAATATTTATATGAGGTCCATATAGTATATATATTCTGGATCCTCATAGATAAAAAAGTTAACTGAGCCCTGTCCGTCTATCCGTCTGTCTGTACGTGAAATCCATTTTCTGAAGACACTAGAAGAGCTAGAGAATTGCTTCTTAAAGTAAAATGTAGGGATTTTTCTAAGGATGCTTCGTATTGAAAATCAGCAAAAATAAAAGTATCGATTCTGAAATGGATATATATACAAATAAATGAAGATATATATATATATTCATTGCAGAAATAAATTTATAAATACACTAGCTGCTTCAGTAGTATTGAATACGGGGTAAAGCGCATTGAATATTTGTCAGAGACAATAATTCAACACACGACCATCGTGCTACTGAGGCTTGTTAGTTCTTTGTGTATATTAACTTAATAATAACTCAACGTATTTTTTCGTACAAACCCCTTTTTGTCAAACATCTAAGCATGTGTGTATAAAAATACAAGGCATTTGCTTTTGAAAGATCAGCAGACTCAAATCAAAGACTATAAATATATAAAGATATTGCACATAGAACATTGTACGGGAAATGCTTAATTTGCTGGTGGTTTTAGTAGTAAAACCACTTTTTTCAAGAGAGTCATTTATTTTCTCAGAGAATTTATTATTCTCATGTCTCTACTATTCATTTAGATATGTATACATGTGTTCATACGTTTGTGTCTTTGCATTCACAAGTATGTGTGCATGTGTGTACATTTAATAAACAAACAAAAGATTCCATATAAACAAAAAAACTTTTCGAGCCTTTTCTGCAATAGAGTCATAATTCAAAAAATCTTGTTTGGCAGGAAACGAATTTAAAGTCTAGAATTTACCTATAAATCAATGGTAAAATATTCTTCTCCCAAGAGAATAATAAAATACAAATATCTTTCATATTTGTATGAAAATTTTGCACAATATAAAAATTGATATCGCGATTAGTTATATACATATTAGCTCAAAAATTACATATTTTGAATTATGACGCTTTTGAAGCAAAGGCTCGTTTTGTGTTCGCACAATATATGTGGACATAAGATACGTAAAGCTAATGTCGCTGATTCTTATTTGAATGGCAAATATATGTATTTTATTGTTGTACTATTGCAAGAACATCGATTCGCACCGAATTTTATATTATTTAAAATTGGAAATTATTGAAATTATAGAACCCGACCTTGTTTTATAAAAGTGTTCTATTTAATAATGAAAAATATTTTTTGTATTTACAAACATATAAAAACAAACTTCAGTGATTAAAATAAATTATATAATAAAAACAAAGTAGAATTTAATAAAGTACATTTTGTAAATTCAACACACCTCCTCAAATTGTATTTTCTTCAAATTCTAAGCCCATAGATTCAGCACAAAGGTAATGTTTAATTTTTGAAACCGGTTTGGTCAGGTAATCTGCAGGCATCTCATTTGTTGCAATGTATTTTATGTCCACTACTTTTTTCTCAACTACATCTCTAATGTAATGGTATTTGTAGTCAATATGCTTTGCTCTTGAATGGTGGGATCCATACTTTGCCATGTGCTGTGCACTTTGCGAATCGCTGTAAATATCAATGGGATTTGGCATCTTGAATCCTAATTCATTTAATAAGTAATTTAAATAAACCGCTTCCTTTGCCGCTTCACTGAGAGCTACGTACTCAGCCTCTGCACTTGAAGTTGCTATAACTTTTTGCTTTTTGGAGTCCCAACTAATTGCACCACCTGCAAATATATAACAAAAACCAGATTGTGACTTTCGATCATTGACATCTTGTGCCCAGTTAGCATCAACATAACCAGTTATTGGCAACCCTGTCTTTTTATAAGTTAGAACTGTGTTCCTAGTTGTGTTCAAATATTTGACTATTTGTAAAGCGCAATTCCAATGCTGTCTTCTAGGATCTTTTGAAAACTGTGATAACATATTTACACTGCAAGAAATATCAGGTCTACTATATAATGCAACGTGTAACAATGATCCAATTAACTCTTGATATTTTACTCCATCGATTTTCTCAGCTTCACCATCAACTTTCGGCACTTTTTCTAGACTTATTTTTGCTGGTATAGGTAACTTTTTTGGTTTGCTGTTACTCAGACCATATTTCTCCACTAAATTTTTAATGTAGCCCGGTTGAGAAATTGAAAGTTGATCATCACCATATTTGATAACTAAACCAATACAATATTTTGGTTTCTGCAAATCTTTGACTTCGAAATTATTCTGCAAAGATTCATATAATATTTTAAAAGAATTATCGTCGTTATATCCAATTATTATATCATCAACATATAATCCAATAAGTAAAATATTATAATTTTCATTTTTGTAGTAGATGCACTGATCGTATTTTGATTGTACCAAGCCGCACTTCATAAAAACATTATGAATCTTCTTAAACCACTGTCGGCCTGCTTGTTTTAAGCCATAAATAGCTTTTCTCAGCTTGCAAACTTTATTTGGATTCATATTATCGATAAAGCCCTCAGGTTGGTCCATGTATATATCTTCATCGATTTCTCCATTTAAAAATGCAGATGATACATCAAGATGTCTAAGTTTTAAATCCTTTTCAACCGACAATGCATATATTAGTCTTAGTGAACCTTGACGCACAACTGGTGCATATGTATCCATATAATCTATACCAAACTGTTGTATATAGCCCTTCGCCACTAACCTTGCTTTTCGCTTCTCAATACTACCATCAGAATTAAACTTCGTTGTAAAAACCCATTTGCAACCCACGCGTTTTCTTCCAGGCGGTAAGTCAGTCAAGTTCCACGTTCTATTCTGAATTAAGGAGCTATATTCATTCTGCATTGCAAGTAACCAGTCTTCTTTATTAATAGATTTCTGCACATCACTTAAAGTTTTTGGATTTTGTTCAAAAGTTATTTGAGCGCTTTCTTGACCAATAAATTTCCAAGATCTCAAACGAGATTTAATTGAACTTGAATTACTCGTTTGATCTTCAACTGCTTTAACTTCTTTTGATCGGATAATAGGATTATCCTCAATACTATTCAAAGGATATTCAACAGAATCTTCAAAAATTTCATTATCTTCATCATGTATATTATTTGTATTAGATTTCTTTTGATTATTATTTTGACGAAAATTTATTTCGATATCTATAAACCCTTCATTGTTATTATCTGGCAATGATATGGTTTTTAATTCTGAAATTTGATTCTCCAAAATCTTTACATCACGACTTTTAACTATTTTTCTGTCACCTGGTTTCCATAATCTATATGCTTTAGAATCATCACAGTACCCCACTAATATATATTCTTCACTTCTACATTGCCATTTGTCTTTTCCAGGTTTTTTATTTAAAACATATGCTTTACTACCAATTCTTCGTAAATGTTTTGCATGAGGTTTTTTTGCTTGTCCATATTTCAAACGGAGTTTTATTTTCATTTAAATTTGTGGGACATCTATTTCGAATATATGCAGCAGTATGTATCAACTCAGCCCATAAAAGTACTGGAAGATTTGCTTCCAACATAAAACATCTTCCCATTTCAACAAGTGTTCGGTTCATGCGTTCCGCTACTCCATTTTGTTGTGGTGTATATTCTACAGACAACTGATGTTTTATACCATTTGAGTTTAAGTAACTTTCTACCTGGCCACATATCATCTCCTTAGCATTATCAGTTCTTAAAATTTTGATCTTATTACCAGTTTCTAGTTCAGCTTTCATTTTAAATTCTTTGAAAGCTTCTATATATTCTGATTTGTTTTTTAAAAATTTAACGGTAACATTTCTAGAAAAATCATCTACAAATGTTGCGAAATAAAGTTTTCTACCCAATGATTCAGACTTCATTGGACCACAAATGTCTGAATGAATCAGTTCTAATACTTGCGTTGAAGATTTTCCGGTTTTCTTATGGAATTTTTCACGAGCTTGTTTACTTCTTATGCATACAGTACATTCAATATGACCTGAACTAATATTTGGCATACCTAGAACCATTTCATTCAAGTTTAGTTGCTTTAATGAATGATAGTTCAAGTGGCCAAACCTTTTATGCCACAACTCAGCTATACTTTGGTGTTCCGAATTCACAGTATAACAATTATGCAATTCACCAAGATTGATTGTATAGAGGCCATTATTTTTATAAGCTTCGACTAAAACTGTACCATTCTTGATTATGTTAGCGAAATCACCTTTCATTTCTATAATACAACCATTATCTGTTGCTTTACTGGTTGACATTAAATTATTTTTTAAATCAGGAACCCAAAGTGTATTATATAGTTTTATTTGTTTACTCTCTCCTTTTACTACCACATATATTACGGCTGTTCCCATCCCTCTTACATGTATCATATTTTCATCAGCAAGTTTAACAGTACCAGTATAGTTAGTGTCAAGATTTTCAAAAATATTATTTTGATATGTCATATGTGACGTGGCTCCACTATCTAAGAACCAAGCTGGTCTGTGGTTTGCATTTTGTAATGCTTCGTGGTTAGCAATAAATCCATTAGAGCTAACATTGTTGCTATGATCTCTTGTTAAACTCGTTTTACAATTTTTAGCCATATGGCCCCGTTTGCCACACCGATAACAAGTTAAAAATTTAGACATACCTGGCTTGCTTGTTTTATTATATTTCGTTCCGTATTTTGCCTTAAAAGCTTCGTTTGGTACAACTTCAGAAAGTTCTTGCAACTCCAAAAGCCTTGACCTCAAAGTTCGCATTGAAGGAAACTCGTTTGCTGTATTAAAAGCTGCTTTCACCTCTCTGTAGTCAGTCGATAAACCATCTAATAAGATAACAGCTTGCAGTTCTTCTTCAATTTTTCCATCCATTTCTTCCAACTTTATATAGTTCTCATCATATTTTTCTATGTATTTTGTAATAGACTCTCCAGCAGACATTCTATGATTCAATAAACTTCTATATATTTCAGCTTTTTGTCTCTTCGATTTTCTTTCATACGTTTGGCATAAATAGTCCCAGATCTGCTTTGATGTCTTTAAATTCCTTACCAACAATAGAATTTTCGGTGCTAGTGCAATCATGATGTCGGCCCTCGCATCTTGATCTTTTTCATTCCATTGATCACGTAAAGTTTCATTATTTGGAATAACTGATTCTTGAGTAACAATTTGAAGCAGTCTACTCTTATGTAACAATGCCTCCATTTGAATCTTCCACGTTGAAAAATTGGATCCATCAAAAATTGGTATTTTACCAGCAAATGTTGCAGACGCCATATTTCACTCTATATAAACATATAGTACATATGTTTTTGTTATATATTTTTAATATTTTCCACAGAATCTCTCTACTTGGAGTTCTGGGCCCATAACCTATTGAAATTATAGAACCCGACCTTGTTTTATAAAAGTGTTCTATTTAATAATGAAAAATATTTTTTGTATTTACAAACATATAAAAACAAACTTCAGTGATTAAAATAAATTATATAATAAAAACAAAGTAGAATTTAATAAAGTACATTTTGTAAATTCAACAGAAATTTATATAACTATGTATATCTATGTACATACATATATAAAAATAAAGTGTCACGACGTTTGTTCTCGCTAATCTCCGAAACTACTGGACCGATTTAAATGAAATTTCGCGCAGATATGTATGTTAACAGTGTATAACTTGAAATATAGGCTATATATGTATTATTTTGAATTCGAAATAGAAAAAATTGCTTTTTGAATAACCTGGTCATTTATAAACAGATTTTCAAAATTATTGTTTTGTTTGAAAGGTGTTGCCTGCAGTTGGGTCTCATAAATTTATTTTTGGAAATCTGTTAATAACTCTGCTAGCTCAACGGATATCTTGTGCTCGCTGCCGTATGGATATAATAAAACCCGCGCAAATTTTGTAATATCCATCAGAAATGTTTGTACATGCAAAAAATTATGATAAAAATTCAGATTTTGGAAGTTTGTGTGCTCCATCAGACTTATTTTTTGCAGTATGTAAGATTCATATAAAAGTTTTCGAAAAATTTTTTTATTAATCCAAAGAAATAAAAAACGTAAAAAAAACTATAGTTGAGCAATGTGTAAATTGCACCAAAAATACAATATATTCCTTTTGGTTTCAAGAAAACAACGTATGCTATAAGCACAGAATGGAGATGCAAAATTTATTAATTCTTACACTTTTACGAAAGCATTCCTCGTGGAAAACATACAAATACAAATTAACGAGCGCAGAAAAACTTAAAATTTTGAAACAATAAAACATATGCTCAATCCAGAAAATTATTAAATATGTACCAATCACCAAAATAATTACATTTCTTGTGCTAGTTATCACTTATTAAAAAGATTTTAATAAATTTTATAATAGTTTTGTAAACAAAATAATAAATTTTACGGTTTTCGAACTCAGGTAAGCGCACGTTTTATTTGATTTATGCATATACATACATAGATATTCTAACTACATATACAATTGAAAATTCTAAAATAAAATATTTAATAAAACAAATGTGTATACATAGTTCGGTGCGAATCAACATAAATGCAATAGTACAATAACAAAAAACGTAATTTTACCCTACAGCCATAGGAATCGGTCGCATTTCTTTGCACTGTTTGGCTGACTTCCAAAACGTTCGTATACAAAGTTTGTATACAGTATTGCTACTGTATTTAAATCACATACGTATGCAAAGTTACGAAGCAATGCAACAACTATAAAACCGATGCCGTGTTTGCTTTCTTACTGCGTTAAAAATAATTGGCGGCGGCGTTTTGAAATGGTATACATTGTACAATTATTGTACTGCGGCGTTATGAAATGTGATGCTTTGTTCAATCACAAAGCAATTGACGTTTTGGAAGTCAGCCTTTATTTGCACATGATTTATATGAAAACAAGAAACTGCTTTTAGTTGTTAATATTGTTATTGAATGTGCTTTACACAAGAAATATGACACACACACAAACACATTTCTCAATGAGCATCATTTATATGTGTAAACAACAAAAAAAAACCATAATTTCTCTGGAAAATAATTTCTAGTAGAGTTAAAAGAAACAAAAATGTGTCAAAAACAACAACAAAATAAACTTGACAAAATTATTACTACATACATACTTATGTACGTACATATGTATGTATGCCTAAAATTTTTGTGGTCTTTTCTCTTGCTACTTCCCCCCACAGCATCAACAAACGCAAACAATTTTTGTTTTTATTCAATGTTCTACGTGCAATATCTTTATATATTTATAGTCTTTGCTCAAATCGTTATTTGCTTTTACATACCAAGCAATATTCTACACACATAAAAAATTTCAATTTTTTTTTCACCAAAGCACATTATAAACATAAATATGCATGTATGCACACAAACACTATACATACGTACCAGACAAGTAAACTCTGTGGAAAAAAATGTCGCACACTGATGATTACAAATATACTCTGATGTATGTATTTATATGTACATACATATGTTAAAAATGCTTTTGTATTTATCTTTTAAAATGTTGTATATTTGTCAATTTGTTTTTCATTTTAAAAATTGAAATATATGTACATATGTACTAAAGGTGATCGCAAGATGTTAAAAAGTGTACATTATTGCATATTTTTGAAGCGCAAATATTGATTGTATTTGTATTGGAATATGACTAAACAGTAAATACAGAGAACAAGAGAGCAAACAACGCAAAAATCATTGCACCTCATTTGAGTGGACAGTTTTATCAAGTGTGCAAGAAATATGTTGTGCACTTCATATTGTTCAATAGTTTATTTTAATTAAACTTTTTTGAGAGTAAAATCTTTTATTTTTTAGAGAAAAATTTAAATTAGATTTTTTTTTATTCATTAATAAACGTATGTATGTACATATGCATTTACTTATTATAATAATTAATACTTACATCTACTTATATCCATAATGAAATAAAAATATACATGTACTTTCTAAATTAATTTTTTCTAATTTCAACCACTCAACGCGCGAATTAATATAAAATAACTAAAATGCAAAGTACAAACCGTTGCTTTTAACATCATTCATTTACAAACATGTTGTCTCCTATAACAGTATTTCATATCAAGAGACACTATTGAAACATAAAATTCAGTACTGAAATTTGATTTTAAGCAACAATAAATATTGCATTGGTTGGAAGAAGAATAAATGCTATTGTATGTTTATAATTTAAGAGAACAGCAATATTTGTGTACTCATGAAATCAAGTGCAAAAAAAAGAGAACAATTCATCATTGAACATTATGAAGTTAGTCCAACAAGACGTTTTATGCTCACGTTTAGTATGTACATAGGCTTGTAACTATATTTGAAAATAATAAACAGGTTATTTTATACATATATATATACATAATTGAAATGAGCCGTCGCTAAAAAGTATTTTGTCACCAGTAAAATAACTTTTCCTTTTATGAGGTGTTTTTTGATATGTATGTACATAAGTACCTATGTATGTATGTAATAGGTTAATAACGAAGAATAAATAACTTTCATAATTACTATTTGAACTAGCCCTTCGTTAGAACAATGAATATTGTTTTAGCCTTCTCGAAATCGATAAACTGATACGTTCTGTTAGGCTGATTGGATAATCTAAGTAAGTACAAATGTACATACATATGTACCTAATATGTATAATAGCTACATACATATGTATGTACATATGTAAGTATGTGTTTTTAAAAACCCCCTAGTAATTTGAATTTTCATCTAAGCAAGTAGGTATGTACTAAGCTTTAAGCTAACTCAAAATAGTGTTGACTTTTCAAATATCAAATTATTACCTACAGTTAAAATAATAGGTAATTATGTGTGTAACAAATAACAATATACATACATACATATGTAGGTACCTACATAGCAATTATATCAATATGTATAACAATATCAACTTTAAATCCGTGCTGAAATGAAAGTAACAAGCCAACATAAGGCAAACATATGTATGTACATATGAATGTATGTAAAAATGTGCGTATAAATATAAAACAAAGTTACCCATCAAACCAAAAACTTCGATTTTGTAACGAATTCGAAAGTTTCGATTTGTGAAAAAATGTCTTAACAATGTCGCTTAGACTATTCTTAATGTTTTCGTAATCATTTTTAATTGACTAAAGATCTGCACGTGATAAAACACTATTTATCTTGTAAAGTTTATTAAATTTTTCTTGTTAATTATATTTATCTATTGAACTAAAAATAATACAGTATTTTTCGGTTAATTGACCCTACGGTTAATTGGTTTCCACGCTTAATTGAACCACATGATCGGGCAAAAAAATATTGCATACGAAAACACATGTAAATTTCCTCGGATAATTGAACTCGGTTAATTGATTTTCCCGCTTAATTGGTTCAAAATTCATGTCATCAAAAATAAATTTCCTCTTACTTTTACCCGGTTAATTGCATTATTATTGAAAAATAATCTGGCATTTTTCACATACATATTTGACATCATTTGTGAAAAAATTTGTGTTTAAGTTTATGTTTTTTTTGTAAAACCAATATATGAATTATTTGTATTTAGTTTATAAATTTTATTTTTTTGTAAAACTCATGTGCACACAAATAGTGCATTGAATAGTACATATGAACCTACAATAATAAATACCTACGATACACATATGTATATGTACATTTTTTTCTGTTACTTGCCTTTTTTTGTTTAAGGTAAAAAAAAATTAATTTGAAAAACTTAAAGTGCACATATGCGATTTCTTTTAATTCATTAGTATGTAGTTTCAATTATGCGTGATTTCTGTAATTGAACAAATTGTTCAATTAAACGGGATTCTTGTAATTGAACGAATTGTTCAATTAAGCGGGTATCGGCTAATTGGTTCTCCGGTTAATTGAACAAAAAGTTGTGTATGTATATATATATGTATGTATGCCTGAATGTTTTCATAAAAAGGGCATACCCTGCAGTTTTAAAAGCAGAATTTTAATCGAAATCGTTAAGTATTTCCCTAACGAAAATCCGACTAAATACTACAGTGGCCACAAGTAATGCAAGAGTTCGCCTTTGACTCTCTCACACATATACATGTAAAAAAAGTGTTTTTAAAGCTAAAATTAGCAGAAGTCAACTAAAACGTTGCATAAACAAAGAAAAAGAACAATTAATTGAATATTTTATAACTATTGAAAAAGAAATTTGATAAATAAACAAATATGTATCAAAAAAAAATTTAAATTTCTGTAGTATTTTCATTTAGGAAATATCATTGTTGATCTAACTGGTACATTTTGACTAGAGAAATAGTTGGGAGTTGCTCACCAGTGATCTCATCGGTCTGATCGTGTCAAGTGATTACCGTCAATGTCATCCGTATGTTAAAATCGCATTGCTAGTTGTTAGGCAGGTAGTTAGTGGAAATGGCTGGTAGCTCGCGAAATAGCTAGACATTCGCTAGCAACGCCGACTGCAGGGTATTTAAAATACTTGCAAACAATAATATTTATACACACAGAAGCAGAATTACATATGTATGTATGTAAGTATTTGTGTTGAAAATGTTAATGTTTGTTGAATTTTAAAGTTCTAACTACGCTTGATGTTGATCTGATACATATATTTGAGCTATCCATGAATAAATAATAAAAGCTGTCGATGGATGTTGAAAAAATTTCCATTATCTTTATTTTATGTACATATGTACCTACGTACTAGTAATGTTACGAATACTCGTATTCGATTTTTCGACTATTTGCTTATTTTAATATACTTTTATTCGTATTCGACAAGTAAGTATTTTGTTACCAGAAATTAAACATTTTTCCTTTTATGGGATGTTTGTTTCATATAAATTAGATTATTTCTAAACAAAATATGTTTCAATCAGCAGGTTTTCTTTTAAGCAAATGCAAGCAAGTGCTTTGAGATTGATCAAAAATAATAAAAACCAATTTTTATTTTCAATTAAGCGATTTTTACATATAAACAGTGCGTTCTTATCCGAATTCGACTTTATACACATATATTTACCGTGTAGTACCTACACCATACCATAGCGTTTTAATTTACTTTAGCAAAAATAAAATTTCGGTTCTGAGTTTTGATTACATATATACAATTTTATAAACCTTTCAAAAATAAATTTAAAATAAACACTTATCTGCTCCAGTATTGAACTGAGGAGTCGCTCACTATAATTCTACCTACTAACCATTGTGCTACAGAGGCTTGTTAGTGTTGAATGTATATTAACTTAATTATAACTTTACGTATTTTTTCGTACAAACCCCTTTTTGTCACACATCTAAGCATGTGTGTATAAAAATACAAGGCATTTGCTTTTGAAAGATCACACACATTCAAATCGTTATTTGCTTTTAACATACCAAGCAGTGCTGCCACGACCAAAAAAATATTACAACCAAATTTTTTGAAAAAGTTACCAAATGTGAAAAAATAACCAAATTTAAAATGCATTTTTATTAAATAATAATTGCAAAACAAGAAAACAAAAAAAAAAAAAAAAAATTCATACTAATAGTAAATGAAAAGGAGAAACTTAAATTGAAATCAGTTTTTGTTTATTTGAGCCCTTATTCGTAAAAATAGTTTTTTTATAGGAGTTAAACCTGCCAAATGTTTATACAAAATTCATTTGATTGAAAGTTTATAAATTAAAATTTTTTTTGAATAGGATCATTATAATAAACAAAATTTGAACTGCACATTTATAAAAAATAAGAAAGGAAAAAAAGAAATTGTTTTACGTATTAATAAAATTCTTATTAATAAGTGAAAAACATAACAAGAAACTTAAATTTAAACAAACTTTTTAAAGTGTTTATTTATTTAAAGTAAACAATATTTGTACTTCAGAAAAATATGTAATTGTTTTACAAAATTTTTCTTTTAAATCAAAAAATCAATTGATTTACAATTCACAGTATTGAGATTAGAAATTATATACGAATTTTCAATTCATATCTTTGGCAGACCATAAATAATGGGCAACATTTTGATTTTTGCACAACTGTTTCGATTAGATAATATTGTTAATAGTTTTAAAATCAAGACTATTACGAAATTTGGTTTTGTTTAAATTAAGCTGTGAAAACATTCTTTCGGCTGCAGCAGAACTATGTGGCAATGATAATAAATTTTGTTCGAAATAAAAAAGTTGTTCGAAAGTTTTTTCGTTCATCCCATTTTTGTTTTGAAAGGTCTAGTTAGATGTGAATCATTGAATATTTTTTGATAACACAGAGCAGATCATTTAGTAGTACGGAGAGGTGTTGACAGTGTTGGGACCCAATCGTACTATGAACAGGTAATTAAAAATTGTTTTCAAAGTTTAACAAGTTATATATATAGTTAAAAAATAATCAAACGAAAAAAAGTAACCAAAATGAAAAAATATTCGCATCTCACATTGAAAAATAAAATTACCAATTTTGGTTAGAAATAACAAAAAACGGAAATAAATTTATAAATACACTAGGTGCCTCAGTAGTATTGAATACGGGGTCAAGCGTATTGAATATGTGTCAGAAACAATAATTCAACGCACGACCCATCGTGCTACTGAGGCTGGTTAGCTCTTTGTGTATATTAACTTAATAATAACTCCACGTATTTTTTCGTACAAACCCCTTTTTGTCACACATCTAAGCATGTGTGTATAAAAATACAAGGCATTTGCTTTTGAAAGATCAGCAGACTCAAATCATTATTTGCTTTTACATACCAAGCAATATTCTACACACATAAAAAATTTCAAAGCACCTTATAAACATAAATATGTATGTATGCACACACATCGTTTTTAGAACACTATACGTACCAGACAAGTAAACTCTGTGGAAAAAAATGTCGCACACTGATGATTACAAATATACTCTGATGTATTTATATGTATGTTAAAAATGTTTTTGTTTTTATCTTTTAAAATGTTGTATATATGTCAATTTGTTTTTCATTTTAAAAATTGAAATATATGTATGTACATAGGCTTGTAACTATATTTGAAAATAATAAACAGGTTATTTTATACATAAAGTTATATATACATATACATATATATGTATATACATAATTGAAATGAGCCGTCGGTAAAAAGTATTTTGTCACCAGTAAAATAACTTTTCCTTTTATGAGGTGTTTTTTGATATGTACATACATATGTAAGTACCTATGTATGTATGTAATAGGTTAATAACGAAGAATAAATAACTTTCATAATTACTATTTGAACTAGCCCTTCGTTAGAACAATGAATATTGTTTTAGCCTTCTCGAAATCGATAAACTGATACGTTCTGTTAGGCATATGTACCTAATATGTATAATAGCTACATATTTCTACATACATATTTGATTTACAAATATTTCTCGAATAATTTGCACAGAGTAGGTACATTTTCCAAAAAAAAAATCATAAAAAAGTATTTATCTTTTCAATTAGTATTTTTTTATTGTTTACTAGCTGATCCCGGTGTACTTCGCTACCCCCCTCGTTATAAAATAAAATTAAAAGTATTTATATATCCTATTGTGACGATCGGTCCAGTAGTTAAGACTATATTACGATTTTTAATTTTAATAAAAAGGAGCGTGGTCCCATCCACTTTTGTCCCGGTACGTATTCCAAATTATGGCAATACCATATGTACCAAATATCATCGACGTAGGTCAAAAAATGCCCAAAATATGGCGATTTAAATTTTTGGGTTATATGGGTGGTGCCACGCCTCTTTGTCCAATCCCGCCCATATTTGCAGCAGCACTAAAAAATGCACACCAAACCGAATTTTGTTCAAATACCGTTATCAGGAGCAGAAATAATAGATTTTTAATTTGTGGTTTGTATGAGAGGTACCACGCCCCTTTGTCCAATCCCGCCCATATTTGCAGCAGCACTTAAGAAATTTACACCAAACCGACATACCAAATTTTGTTTAAATACCGTTATCAGGAGCAGAAATAATAGATTTTTAATTTGTGGTTTGTATGAGAGGTACCACGCCCCTTTGTCCAATCCCGCCCATATTTGCAGCAGCACTTAAGAAATTTACACCAAACCGACATACCAAATTTTGTTTAAATACCGTTATTAGGAGCAGAAATAATAGATTTTTAATTTGTGGTTTGTATGAGAGGTACCACGCCCCTTTGTCCAATCCCGCCAATATTTGCAGCAGCACTTAAGAAATTTACACCAAACCGACATACCAAATTTTGTTCAAATACCGTTATCAGGAGCAGAAATAATAGATTTTTAATTTGTGGTTTGTATGAGAGGTACCACGCCCCTTCGTCCAATCCCGCCCATATTTGCAGCAGCACTTAAGAAATTTACACCAAACCGACATACCAAATTTTGTTCAAATACCGTTATCAGGAGCAGAAATAATAGATTTTTAATTTGTGGTTTGTATGAGAGGTACCACGCCCCTTTGTCCAATCCCACCCATATTTGCAGCAGCACTTAAAAAATGCACACCAAACCGACGTACCAAATTTTGTTCAAATACCGTTATCAGGAGCAAAAATAATAGATTTTTAATTTGTGGTTTGTATGAGAGGTACCACGCCCCTTTGTCCAATCCCGCCCATATTTGCAGCAGCACTTAAGAAATTTACACCAAACCGACATACCAAATTTTATTTAAATACCGTTATCAGGAGCAGAAATAATAGATTTTTAATTTGTGGTTTTTATGAGAGGTACCACGCCCCTTTGTCCAATCCCGCCCATATTTGCAGCAGCACTTAAGAAATTTACACCAAACCGACATACCAAATTTTGTTCAAATACCGTTATCAGGAGCAGAAATAATAGATTTTTAATTTGTGTTTTGTATGAGAGGTACCACGCCCCTTTGTCCAATCCCGCCCATAAGTATCCTATAGCCTATTCCTGGCTCTAAACTACCTCCCTGCCAATTTTCAGCTAAATCGGTTCAGCCGTTCTTGAGTTATAAGTGAAGTAACTAACACGACTTTCTTTTATATTTTATGTATTCGACTATTCGCCTGTTTTAAGATATTCGTATTCGTATTCGCCAAATTCAAGCGAATATTTTTCGAATAATTTTCCCATACATTTTCCAAAAAAAAAATCATACAAAAGTTTAAAAAAATTACATAAAATGTAAAAATATATATTAATTTTTATTAAAAAAAACCAATTGTATTTCACGCAAAGTAATAACCTTCTTAAAAAACAAATAAAAATATATATAAATTATAATTTAAGTTGTCTCAAATGTATTAATAAAATTAAAAATGCTTTCGCAGCAGTGAATTGAACAAAGTACATCCTCTATCGGCAATATATTGGAATATACTCGTATAACTTAAATGCATGATATTTAAAGAAACTCGGTGAGATGTTTTGATTCTGTTTATATGTAAATGTATAAGGGTGGGAAGCTACAGGAATCAAACTAAAACTTTTTATATATGAAATTCCACTGACACAGGTGGATGCGCCTTCTGCAAAAATATGTTCGCTAAACAGCACTGAATTATTATTTAAAAACCCAAACAGAGTAAGAAAAACGAAATCTGAAAGTATGTAAGTAAAATAATTAAAAAATGTTCTGTAGAGGTTTTTCTTAATGCAATAATAATGTTAAATCACTAAATTTTTTTTTTCATTTATAGTTACTAACGCAAAGGCAGGGATTTTTGCCAATTAAATTTGAAATATAAACCTCAAAAGAAATATTCGTATTCGTATTCGGCGAATACTGTTTTAAATATTCGTATTCGTATTCGTATTCGCGAATACTAAAAATTGATATTCGTAACATCACTAGTATATAGCTCTGAAGAAAATATGAAAGTGTGTCCAAGTATGCAGTTTTAACTTACTTTTTATATTGTTTGAAATGTTATATTTATATAACAAAGGATATACAGGCTTATTATATTCTGCGAATCACATATATATGCATTGGTGAAGGGTATATAAGATTCGGCACAGCCGAATATAGCACTCTTACTTGTTTTCATTTATTTTCATTATTAATTTAGTGAAGTAGTCTAGGTACTTCACAGTGCTCATGGGCATTTATCGCCTCATATATTTATTTCTAAACCAACCGATAATAATTATGTTTGAAAATTTTTAAAAATTCGAAGCATATTGAAGCATTACTTTACATATATTAAAAAAATATCATGGTATTACCAAAAATGTATTCAAAAGAAAAATCTGTTATTAGGCTTTCAAAAAAATTCTATATTTTTATGGAATTATTTCACCATATTATTTATAATTTCATATTATTTCTCAAAATTCGAAGTATGATCATTAATCAATTAATATTTTAAAGCATCTAATCCATTCAAATTATTAAATCTCCTCAAGATATTTTTATGGGTTTATTTCACCCTATTATTTTAGGAAAATTACAATCATAAATTAAAATTTAATTTAACTCAAAATAAACCAATCAATACTTTAAATCTCCTTAACCGGTCGAGTTTGTCCTTCACACAGTTGTTTACATATACAAAATCAAGTTTACAATAGTTTTACTTATAGTTAAGTTTACACAACTGTATGAGTATTAGTATGTCCCTTTTTATGTCATGGGTCGTATTAGTTTAAAAAAAAAATTGGTACATATATCTAAGTTTCAGCACTCTGTATACTCTGTATACCGAGGACCGGTCATCAGACATATATCGATCAGAACCAATTACTGATCGAAACGGTTACCCTTATATAGTAGAATATATATATATATATATATCAACTGGAGGGACTCGTGAGTTTCTCAGTGACATACATATTAGTTATAATTTTATTTAATTTATTTTTGATATTATCGACTGATTGATCATTGATTTGCTCGTTGCTGAGATATGTTTACAAATTATGGAGCAGGATACAATTGATTGAGATGTTGCTCTTGCTGCTGTTGCATTATCAAAAACGATTTTCACTAAAGTGAACACAATTCATTTGCAGTGTCTGTGCCTTCATTTGGTGGACTATATTTGAATGTGTGGCATGGTCGTGTTTGTGGGGGTTTATTTTCACAATTGTTACTAGAAACTTGACTCATGATTTCAGAGAGGATTTTAGGTACTATTTAATTTTATGTACTTTCATCTTCTTTTTTTATTTTATTATTATTTTATGGAATGTTATTTTATATTATTTTTATTGATACCTATTAACTTTTTGAAGTCTCTTTAATATAAAGCTCAATAAAACTGTTTGATACATTTTGTAGAACTGCTGTTGTCAAATTATTTTACACACAAACTGGCAGGATTATGTTCGCAGGATCGCCATGTAAAAAGGAAAAAATATTATTGTTTGTTTATTCATTTAACATTTACAAAAATGTAATTTTATTGAATGATTTTATTTAATTTAAGTTCTGGACAGCCGCTTGTGCAACTGTCCAGTTTGAGACACAATTATGAACTTAATTATTATTTAATATAAAAATCTTAACATAGCTTAAACATTCTATATCTTAACTAACACATACACAAAGTATGTGTGGGAATATGCATGATCAGCATAATACATTCTGTATATTCTGATCATGCGGTTATAGCATGGACATATATTTAAACAATAACAAAAGTGTTATGTTTCACTTGCTGCATGCAGACGGCATGCAGTAGTGGTTAGTCAAACACACTACAGTCTTGTGAGAGGATGTAAGGATGATTCAATTGCATCATTCCGCCTTTCTCCTAGAGTAATGCTACCATCTGAATTATCACGATCAACCAATGAAGACGTCAAGTAAGTTCTTGCGTTCCTCATCATTACAAAATTGTGTAATGCATAACAAGCAGTGGTTATTTTTCTTGCTTTTTCGGGATTAAGCTGTATTGGGCTGCGGAGAATGCGAAATCGTGCTGACAATATGCCAAATGCATTCTCTACAACGCGTCGTGCTCTCGATAGGCGATAATTGAAGATGCGTTGAATACCATCAAGCCTGTTCTTATTGATGGGTTTTAAAAGATTTGTGCTTGCAGAAAATGCATCATCAGCCACTAGGACAAACGGCATGCCTTTTGACCTTTCGGGCAATGGCAAGAATTGTTTTGTAGCGCATCATAAAATGCAGTTCTCCGGAAAACGCCCCCATCAGAAACTCGACTATTTGTTCCTACGTCTATGTAAATAAATTTATATGACGCATCGGCAATGCCCATGAGCACAATACTATGTGTGCATGCCAAATAGAAAAAAAAGAAGATTAATTAATTTGTCAATTATTTTTCTATAAATTTTGCATAACCTTTATAATTATAAAATACGCTTCCTGAATTCTTAGGAACCACCATCACCACGTGCTTGCCATCTACGGCACCAAAGCAGTTTGGAAAATTCCATTTTTCCAAAAACTCATCTGCAACGCTTTTCCACTTCTCTTCGTTCGGCGGAACCTTTTAATTAAAAAAAAAAAACGCAATTGAAACATTGCAACTAAAAATACTGTTACCTTCATAAAGTCTGCTTTTAAAACATTGTCAATAGCATTGCACACTTCTGGCACAATACCCGATATCGTGCATGGAGGAATCCTAAAAACATATTGCAGCGATGAGAAACTTTCGCCAGTCGCCAAATACCGCACAGTCAGAGCTAATCTTTCAGACGCAGATATTGGTTCCCGCAAATGTGTGGTTTTCTTTGTTATAATCGGCGCCACTATATTCAGCTTTATGTGAAAAACATGAACATATATATAATGTTAATAAGATGAATATTGTAATCAAATTACCAAGTAATCGAAGTCATTTGAACCCATGCGCACGAAGTTTTTATGCAGCGAAGGTTCTTTAGAACGCAATTCATTCAGAAGTTTTTGGCAACATCCTTCCATTTTACGGCGCTGCACCCAAGCTCGAACCTTCATTCTTCTGGATCTTCTTTTTTTCTTTTTGCTGGGTTTCTGAAACTGCTATAGCTCCAGCAGTTATTAATAATAAATCTCCAATATAACTGTCACTAAACATTTTAACTTTTCACATTGCTTCACAAACACAATTTGATACTGTTTGACAGATGGATTTCATAAACATAACAAGATTGTTTGACAGATGTTTGTCATACACACCGGACAAATAAAATTATTAGTATAGTGTACAATATTTGTACCAAACATGGCTGACACAAAATTTTCTGTTATTTGCGCAAATAAAATTCAAACAAATTTTAGTACAATCTAAACCCATGCCCAAACATTTGTCACAAACCATACTATTAGCCCAAACAATTATTTGTTGTATTTGGACAAATATTAGCATAGTCTAAACGCACCTTAAGCCATGTTTTGAAAGCTTGAATATTCTTCCAAGGTTTTCTATATATCTAAAGGAAAGCCATTGTTAGATGAAGAACTTTAACACTAAACAAATAAATCATAAAATTTTCTGCACGAATTTAAAAATAAGTATGCTTGAGAATTCAAACACTTAACAGTTTCCGAGTACTAATCAAAATATAGATGCAAATAATATGCAGTTGGTTAAAAAAGTATTAGGTGTGTTTAAAGAATAGTAGGAAAATGGTTCAATGTTAAAAATTTTGATTATTTCAAACGCACTAAAGCACTGTGAGAAATTTTTAAAATCACTATAAATACCCGTTTTTGAAAAACGGGTATTTAACAAAATTTCGGGCATTGCTCAAGTAAAAAAGCACCAAAAAAGACCCGAAAGCACTAAAATGGCAATGCTATATGTTGAAGTTGTTTTAAGTTGTTAAAGTTGTTGTGGAGAAATTCACCCCAGACCTCGGCTTCCACTGTAGATTGTGAACACACAGTTTGTTTGTATAACTCTTCAATATTTATTTATTTAAAACTATACAAATGCATATATAAATTTAAGTAGTTTTTATAATGAAAATAAATGTCTTTTTTATGTGTTAAGTTTATAGCAAACACGTTTGTGTTAAAATTCTTTTTGGTGTGGTGACCGTGTTGCTTTCAGAAGATAATAATGCGCAGTTATCGGATTATTGGTCCTTATATAGCCTCATCGGTCTTGCCAAAAAATACTACAAAAAATATTACAATGTGAAGTTAACAAGCTTTAATATATTTTTTAATACTAATAGTAGTGGCGGTAACACTATATGTATGTATATTCGCTAATGCTGTGTACACAAGACAAAAAAAATCTACGAATAAAAAAGTAAGCATAATACATGCACACATACTGCTTACAGTACGATCTTTGAAATATTGACACATCGGAATGGAAAATGTCAAATTTAATAAGAACTTCGAAACCACTTACAACGTACAACGGTATAATTAACTCTTTTGAAATGTTTCTCCTTTAAAATTTTAAATTCTCTATCATCAAAATTAGCCAAATAAAAACAACGACACTTTACTTCTGCTACTTGAAGAATATAACATATGTAGTGTTTCCCTTTCCAACAGAATTTTAGGCAGCATAGTTTCGTAATTCTGCATATTTTCTAACGTCATGATTTTACCGAAAAACATTTATTCAACTTTAAGGTTTAAACTGACTATGCTTCTGTTCTATGTCCCGTTAGTTGGCAAAATAATTATTTTGTATTATGGCCCATGCGCTCAACCATACATTCGTACATACATATATATACAGGGTGTCCCATTAATAGTGGTCCAAACAAATTGTGTCGATAGACGAGGTCATACCCTATCAGAATAACCCAACATAGGTCTGTAGAACTGTTACGCTTTTCGAGATATTCGCAATTATACGAGTTTTGAGAAAATGCAGCCCCTTTCTCAGATTTCTTTAAGCGCCGTTGCCAGGGGAATTGTCGTAAATAAAACTTCTTTTCGTATTTTTGCACCTGATTAGATGTCCAATGATTCGTATGCTTCAATTTTACAAAAACGTTCTCAATTTTTGCAGGAAATTACCAGAAATTCGCAATTGAGATCCTACATAATCCTTCCATTTAAGTTTAAGACACTGCCGTATAAAAAAAAGTACCACGACTTCCGTGCCCATTAGCTCTAAAACTTCTGTATTTAATGCAGATTTGGAAACAAAAAGAATTGTGCTAAAATATATAATAAAAAAAAGTTATTGCTATATCAATACTTTGAGGGCAATTTCATAAAAATATTAATTAAAAAAAATAACAGATACCATTGACTATTACATCACTGATTATTACATTTTATTTGCTTATTGATTTGGACTTGTTGTTTTGGTGTTATCTGACAACCTTGGCTACGTGTATCGGACTTTGGATTGCAAGCGATTTGGAAAAACGAAAATTTGTTTTCTTTTAAGCGAATGCTTTGAGATTGATCAAAAATAATAAGTAAGAATTTTTATTTTCAATTAAGTGATTTTTACATTTAAACAGTGCGCTCTTATCCGAATTCGACTTTATATTTATTTACCTATTATATTCTTCCCATTGGAGAACACTGTCAAACGAGTATGTATGTAGTATATAGCACTGCAGAAAATATGAAAGTATGTTCAAGTATGAAGTTTTAACTTACTTTTTATATTGTTTGAAATATTATATTTATTTAAGAAAGGAAAGCCTGTATTATAAACAGTAAATAATATATATATATACTAGCTGATCCCGGTGTACTTCGCAACCCCCCTCGTTATAAAATAAAATTAAAACTTCTGTATTTAATGCAGATTTGGAAACAAAAAGAATTGTGCCAAAATATATAATAAAAAAAAGTTATTGCTATATCAATACTTTGAGGGCAATTTCATAAAAATATTAATTAAAAAAAATAACAGATACCATTGACTATTACATCACTGATTATTACATTTTATTTGCTTATTGATTTGGACTTGTTGTTTTGGTGTTATCTGACAACCTTGGCTACGTGTATCGGACTTTGGATTGCAAGCGATTTGGAAAAACGAAAATTAGTTTTCTTTTAAGCGAATGCTTTGAGATTGATCAAAAATAATAAGTAAGAATTTTTATTTTCAATTAAGTGATTTTTACATTTAAACAGTGCGCTCTTATCCGAATTCGACTTTATATTTATTTACCTATTATATTCTTCCCATTGGAGAACACTGTCAAACGAGTATGTATGTAGTATATAGCACTGCAGAAAATATGAAAGTATGTTCAAGTATGAAGTTTTAACTTACTTTTTATATTGTTTGAAATATTATATTTATTTAAGAAAGGAAAGCCTGTATTATAAACAGTAAATAATATATATATATACTAGCTGATCCCGGTGTACTTCGCAACCCCCCTCGTTATAAAATAAAATTAAAAGTATTTATATATCCTATTGTGACGATCGGTCCAGTAGTTAAGACTTTATTACGATTTTTAATTTGCCTAAAAAGGAGCGTGGTCCCATCCACTTTTCTCCCGGTACGTATTCCAAATTATGCCAATACCATATGTACCAAATATCATCGTCGTAGGTCAAAAAATGCCCAAAATATGGCGATTTAAATTTTTGGGTTATATGGGTGGTGCCACGCCTCTTTGTCCAATCCCGCCCATATTTGCAGCAGCACTAACAAAATGCACACCAAACCGACGTACCAAATTTTGTTCAAATACCGTTATCAGGAGCAGAAATAATAGATTTTTAATATGTGGTTTGTATGGGAGGTACCACGCCCCTTTGTCCAATTGGACCGAATTGTAAATCTAAACCACCCTGGGCGCCACCCAAACGCATAAAAAAAAATTTATGCAAATCGGTCCAGCCGTTTAGGAGGAGTTAAGTTACAACGCACGTACAGTAGAATTATATATATAAAGATATATATATGTATATATATATGCATTGGTGAAGGGTATATAAGATTCGGCACAGCCGAATATAGCACTTTTGCTTCTTATATATTTTTTTTTGTATTTATACAATATTCATGTATTGATTTATTCTATTTTTACATAATAGTTTTAAATTTATATACTATTGGATAAAATAAACTTAAAGTTTAATGTTCGCGATGATTTACGCAGTGGATAAATATCTTGTACAACTTTAATTGCTCTCTCTGCACATATATTACCCCTTTGTTGCAAACGAATTGCTGAAGGTTCTTTTACCCAGTGTCTTTCAAAACAGCCTTTGCTTTTTGAAATTGGGTAAATGATTGTTGTAAGCCTTTGTAATTTTCTTCATTAAAGCACTGATCGGAAAACCAAATATGGTACCATTTTCCACATTTAAATTTTCAAATTTGATATAGTTTAGTTTGGTATTTTGGAACATCAATAAAAGCTAAAATATCAAATTGCCCATTGCTAAGTGGCAGTATGCTTTTAAACTTTATTTTGGGAAAACTGTTGTTATTTTTAAATTACCTGAATGTGGCTTCGAGTTCATATAAGAACTTCATATCATCATCACCACTTTATTGTCTTTACTTTATGTATTTCATTAGTTTTCTTAAAATTTGTTTGTAGTTCTTCATAGTTATTTATTAATTCCTCAACAAAGTCATGTGCTATTTCTGGTGATGAAGTTTTTTCAGTTATCAACTCGTCCATAACATGTATTAATATTAAGTCCAATATGTGGTGCTGACAACCAATATATTATGGAGGAGGAAGACATGTTGACTTATAATAATTTTTTAAATGAGCAACAACACCATTTTTGCTTCCTGTATTAATACTTGTGGTGTCGCAGATAACCATTTTAATATTTTGCCATAAATTAAATTTTGCTAGGACTTCCTTCAGTCCATTAAAAATTGTTAACGCTTTTCCGTTATCCAAAAGAAGTAATACTAAATTTACTTCTCTTACTTAATTTTTTAATACTACAACTTGGAGTTCTTTTTTATAATTTTTTTGCCATCAAAATGTAGGCACCAGTTTTTACTTTTTAAAGTACCTTTCAGAACCTAATTTTTGTTCAGACGACTTAATTACAGCTTTGTAAATAGCTGCTTGTGATGGAGTTGAAATGTTAACTCCCGCCTCTGCTAATTCTTTACATATTTCTCTGGTGCTAACCTTAGCGTTAGTAACTAACTTAACCGCAGGCTTTGTTGTCAATCTATTTAATTTTATTCCTTTCGGAGGTTGGTATTCAGAATCCTCGGATGTATAGTCCTCCTTATACTTGCATGTCATAACCGAATCTGCATCAGATATATCGTCCTTATCACTACCTAGGGCTAACTGAGTATCTATATTTTCTTTAGTTATAGTGAATATTCTTCTAAAATTAGTATTATCATAATACTTAAGGCTATCTTCACACAATGTTATCAGATCTTCCACTTTTCTCACTACAGACCTTTCGCTTAATTTTGCAATATTCAATTTATCCCACAAAGTGTTGAGTTCATTACAAGTTATACCTTTTTTTTTTCTTTAAAATAGCCAGAGCATGATGTGACGCCAAAAGTCGACGCTTGTTTTTGGCCAAACATACAAGCTAATTATTTTTTTTCGCATTATGTTTATTTTTTTACATTTATGCTTGCTTTATTTTTATAAGTTATCATGTTTATTTACTTATAAGAATCTATAATTAACTTAATAACTAATTGTTAATCATTATAACTAATTATTACCCGCGAAGGGGTTAAGTTGGTTAACTTTTAGAATTTTTTTGTAAAGTAATTAATTTTGAACGACTGTGCATTTTAAATTTAACGGTCACCACACACTCCGACCTCTGCATGTCATGTTAGCGAGTAGCTTAAAGAAAAATACGTAGAGCTGGTCGTCATGTAAAACCACGCACAGTCAATCAACTACGTTTGTTTGCATGTGTGACAATACGCAGCAGATATAAAAGGCGGAACACAACAACCAGGAGTTAGTTAGTGTCTGGCTGTTAAAGAGGTAAGACAAGTACTTCGGTTACGTTTCTGAATGTTCCTTAGTTATTTGTCAATAAATATTCATACCATAAATAAAGATAGCCATACAAGAACTGTGGTTATTATTGCTATGTTTGTGAATGTTCTCTCACCACATTATTTTCTAGCGGACGTTTTATAAAAGTGTACCTAAAATTTATTCGGCGTCGTGAAATAAAATAAAATCAATTTTTCTGGTTAAGCAAGTTAAGAAGAATCAACTGTAAACGAACGTTCGTTAAATTTAAACATTTTACTTTCCTATTTGTTTTTAGAACCGTAAATCAAAATAAACAATCAGTAATTATATCAGAAAAAAAGAAGTGTAAACTAAAAAAAATAAAAAAATATAATAATAAAATAATAATGTTGCGAATTACTTGGATATACTCCCTGAAACGTGATGAGTTGGTAACACACCAATCTACATTTGAGCTAGATTCAGGCGGGACTGTAGAAGAACTGCGTAAACGTTTGGCAAAGTTCGTGAGTAGCGAGCGTGATGAAGCTGAACTACAAAAATTACTCGTTCTCCAGGGAGAGTACGAGACAACAGCCACTTTAGACGTGCCCAACATCCTCGCCCGTGAAAAACGAAAGTAAAAGCGCTGCAACTAATTCAGTTTCCCACACACCGATGGCAACAAGCACCCTGATGGATCACGTACTTAAGTGGAGACCATCATATGACGGTGGGAAAGATCCGTTGGAGCTTATAGAGCATCTAGAAGAACTGGCGGAAATTTACTAAATCACTCTAAACCAACGAGCACTAACATGGTTTCGAAATAGTAATGAACACTGGCAAGTATGGAAAGTTCTTAGTTTTTTAGTTTTTAAATGCGTGTGCGTCAGCAATTCACTGCACCATACACAGCCCAAGAGAATCCTACAGAACGTGCCAACCTTTTGGTCAAAACCATCATCGCACAATATGCTCATAAGCATTACGTCAGGTGGGACGAATTTCTTCCTGAAATTATGTTGGCCATTAACTCCAGCACGTCTGAGTCTATGGGTACTCTCCCGCATTCATCACACAAGGAAGAGAGCCGCGACTTCCCAAGACCCTCTACGACGAAGTCACCACTGGGGCGAAAAGCTTTAGTCCAGAGGTCCTCCAGGTAGAATTACAAGAGGTATTCGACTTAGTGAAGAAGAACTTAGTCCGAGCAGCCGAAGATCATAAGCGCCACTACAATCTACGAAGAAGGTCGTGGAAGCCTAAAGTAGGTGATGCCGTATTACTCCGACTTCACCCCCTGTCGAAAGCTACTGAGAACCTTGCGGCAAAATTAGCTCCTAAGTTTGGGGTCCGTACATTGTAAAAACATTTACATCTCATGTAATCGTACAATTATACAATCACAATAATAAAAGAGATATCAAAACCGCTCATTTGAGCGATATTAAACCCTATTCTTGCCCACAACAGTACTTATATTTCTAGTACCGAATTTTTTTTTTTTTTTAGTTTTATTATATATTGAATATTCAATTATAAATTGAAACATCAATAAGTTTTTCAAATCTTAAATCTAAAAATACATTAATATATGTTTAGCCAGTGCTAAACAAAATTTTTAATTCCAATTGTTGATTTTTGATGTTTTACATCTCTCGTGTACGGCTGAGAGAAAGAGTATCCCTCCTTCTCAACCGGGTGTGGCCTCTATAATTTAGAATGTTGCGCAAGTGGAAATGGGTGCAATTCTAGTTTTTCAATATATTTTTTTGCGTGTTTGGAAAATACTGTCTACACCAACGGAACATCAAGATCTTTGTGAATTCGCTGATTTCGGATATACCAGGGGGCTGCAGTAATTGCACGTAGAATTTTGTTTTGTCACCTTTGAATTTTTTCTACACTTGATGCTGAGGCTGTGCCCCATAACTGGATTCCATAGGACCATATTGGTTTCAGGATCGCGTTGTATAACAAAAGTTTACAGTCAAGACTTAATTTAGAATTTCTTCCAATAAGCCAATTCATTTGGGCTGCTTTTAATTTCATTTGTGTCAACTTTGCATCTATATGCAATTTCCATGTTAAACTATTCCATATCTTACTACAGTGTGTTGCGGTATAGTCTCGGTGTTGATTTGTATAGGCGGGCATGTTTCCCTGCGTAAAGTAAAAGTAACGTGTACACATTTCTGCTCATTCACTTTTATCCTCCATTGTTTTAGCCATGTTTCTAATTTTGAGATGTACCCTTGTAGATTCCGGGAATCTTCTACAGAATTTTCATGAATGCTTAGAAAAGCCATATCATCAGCAAATGTTGACGTGTGAATTTTACTGCTTAACGGTAAGGCAGAGGCATATATTAAATAAAGTAAAGGACCGAAGATACTGCCTTGAGGGACTTCGGCTTCAATTGACTGCGGGGGGCTTAAAAAATTGACTTCCCTAACTACAAATTTTCGTTCCTCTAGATAGCTTTTTAAGAGCCTGACGATGTTTGCGGGTAGATTTTGTGTTAATTTGTGGACAAGATCTTCGTGCCATACTTTATCAAACATAAATAAAAAGCTCCAATACTCCGCAGCGATCAACAAAAAGTAAAAAATTCTGTGATATAGTTTTAGTTTGAATTCTGTGATATTTGATTATTGGTCAATTTACTATTTCTAATTTTGTGTTGTACTGTCCATCAAATTTTATAATAATTTTTTGACAACAATAATGTGTTGTAAATCATAAGTTTAACTTTATATTTTTATGCTACCTTTTAGTTTAAAAATAATTTTTACAAGAACATATTTCTTAACATGTTTGTATATATATGTATAACAAAAGTGTTTCCATTTAACAGAATTTAATTTAATAAATCCGTACTCCTGATGAAGTCGACAAACATAATCGACGAAACGTTGAGTAAAAGATGAAATAAATTGTAATATTTGCATCGATAATAAATACCACTGACCAGAATAGCCCATAAGATAACTATCTTAAAAACATAAATAAAAAGCGCTGAACAATATTTCTTTTTTTCTCTGATAACATTCACAAGTCTGTGAGTTTGTTTAATACTGTTATGCTGACTGCGAAAACCGAATTGATGATCTGGAATACATGCACTGCTAGTTACTATAGGAGTCAACTTGCTCATGTACAGCTTTTCAAAAAGTTTTGACATAATGGGCAATAAACTGATAGGCCGATAGGATTCAACCTTTGTATGATCCTTACCGGCCTTTGGTATCATAGTAATCATCGAAACCTTCCATTCTGCTGGATAGTATTGCAGTCATAAAATACTATTAAAGATGAAAAGTATTATTCGTTTTGCAATTAAAGGCAATTCTTGAAGCATTTTGTTGCTTATTTTATCAATACCTGGGGCTTTTTTTTGAGTTTAGACTTGTAATAGCCTTTTGAATCTCCAAAATTTTAAATCTTAGCGGAATTTCTGGTAAAGCGAGGACTGGTGGCAGTTCAATAATATCAGCAGAAATATTTAACAAAAAGAGCACCTTTTTCAGCATCAGTACTTGCCTAGTCACCATTTGAAGCTCGTAATGGAGGTTTACATATCACCGGCCTTTTTAGTCCTCTGGCTGCACGCCACAGCGAATAATCTGTTTGTGGTGTTGCATCTAGTTCTTGAAGAAATTTTTGAAGGGAAGCTGTTTTTTGTGTTTGTAAAACTTTTCTAAGCTGTTTAGTACACTCCTTAAGCCTTAATTTTAGCTGAGGCGATCTGTAGCGTTGCCATTCTAGTCGAGCTTTCCTTTTTTCAGATAAAAGCCTTTCTATATAAAAAAAAAATATTGTTGAATCGCATTTGTTGACTTGGTTGATTTGAAGAAGCATTAAGAGCAGCTTATTTAACGTGTGCTTGAAACAACCTAATAGAATCATCTATATCAGAAGGTGTTCTCAACGACATATTGTCCCAGCAATGATCACTCAGGTATTTTTTGTATTTCAGCCAATTAGTACTTGCAGATGACGTTGGTAAGTCACATGTAGCTGATGAGGTTGTATGCGAGTATATAATGACAATTGTAGGCGAGTGGTCTGAAAAAAAATCCAAAGATGATTCAACTGCAATCATTACGCTGGGCTCACCTTTGACAATTCCAAAGTCAATAACAGCAGGAATTTTTTGTCGATCTGTCGGCCAATAGGTTGGCTGACCACTTGAAACTACATTCAAACCCATGTTTGATATTGTGTCGAACAAAACACGACCCTAAGGAGTGATTAAACGTGAACCCCAGAATGTGTGTTTAGCATTGTAGTCGCCAGCTGCTAGAAAACAGGGGCCCAGTAATTTATAAAAATACATATATTGACTCTCGGTAATAGAAAATCTTGGGGGGGGGGGGAATAGACAGATGATGTTACAAATTTTTAATAATAATTTTCAATACAGATGTTTGTTTCTTGAAGATAATCTTCACAAAAATCATTTAACAGGTAGTGTTTTATTCGCGTTTTTATTAGGATTCCCGAACCACCACAAGCTCTACCTCGAGGATCCTTGGTGTAGCAGAAATTATATCCACTAATTCTAAAATGGCTTCGGGAGGTCAAATGAGTTTCTGAGATAAGCATAACTTCGATTTGTTTATCCAGAAGAAAGTATTCTATTTCGTTTTTATGTTGGCAGATGCCGTTTGCATTTTCAACATTTTCTGCATCATACAGGACATGGTGTGAGTAAAAGTATTTACTGTTTGTATTAAGCTTTCAATTGAGGGTTCAATATGACTAAAATTAGAGCCTGGAACTTCGTTTGCTGGTACCGATTTTTGCGCTGTATGCTGGCAATTTTTTAAAATTGAAAATTGACTATAAGTTTTTTGCTGAGTAAGAGTCATGTTAGACTTTAAAACATTTGAATATTGATTATGGATAGACGACGGTTGAGGTAACTGTGGGTAGTTGGTGTTGGGCTGAGCGGGAATAACATTTGTTTTTCTGTTTGACGAATTTTTAAAAAACGAGTAAAGAGGGCAGCCTTTATAGTTGGCAGTGTGATTTCTCACATAGTCTTGGCTCTGAATAATAATTTTACGCGAACCGGGGTATGGTGTGCCACATTTTTTTGCCTTGGGATCCCTTTTGTTTTGTCGCAGTTCGCGGTACTGTGTAGCTCTCCACATACAACGCAAACAGTAGGCAACTTGCAGTAAGTTTTGGTATGGCCAAATTCTTGGCAGTTCAGGAATTGAACAGGACCAGTTTTTTTACCTGGATTTTTGTTTCGTTAATATTTCCGCGCTTGATTGGAGTTACATAGAACTCATTTTCTCCAAAAAACTAGAGTTCTGGTCTCTTAAATATATCGGTGGAGGTTTACCCGACCTTGTAGTTGTGTCTTCATCGCCTTCTTCAGAAAAAATCACGAAACGATTTTCGGAATTTTTATATTGTTTTTTCCATCTCTGGGAACTGTTGACGCTATTTGGGCTGATTTCGGACTTCTTCCTTATTATAACACGGTTATGTATCTGTCCATACCTGTTTGAATTTTATTATCACTTTTTGTACTCACCGCATCTACAATTTTGTGCACGTTGGTTACCTTGTTACTGATTGTTTGTTTGTTTGATTGTACAGCTAAGCTAAAGAGTTTGCTTATGGGTGCAATTGTTGTTGCTTCTTGATCACTATTTAACATATACGGAAAGCATGATCGCACACTAGTATTTGTATTTTGTGTAAAGTTTAAGTTTAACTTATTTAAGTTTAAATTATTTTTTTCGTTGCCCTCATCAGCAACCAACGTTAATTACAAATTCCTACTGCTTGTAGGTTTATTGTTGTTGTTGTCAGAAGATGAATTCATTTAGAGTTTCCTTTTTTTGTGTTCACTGTATAAGTTTGTGTATGCAAATATTTAAGTATATTACACGCATGCAACAAAAAATAAAATAAAACCAGTATAATAACTGTTTAATCAATGTTTTGTTTTTTTTTCTGATTTTAACTTTCAGTAAATTTTTAATATTCAGTTGCAACGATTATAAAAACGAGTCTGTACACTACGAGAGTTGAAACTGATAAACCTAGTACCGAAATAAGAAGAAAAAACAATGTCCGATTCAGCGCTGGGTCCAGCCTTACGAATAATCAATCCAGCGGCACTAACCGAGAAGAAGGTGGTAACTTTATAGCCACACGAGGTAGGCAGCTGCATCGAAAAGGCCTTACAAGCTCACGTATGGGGACGCCGTCAACAACACGGGCAAATAACGTACGACATCACCACCAACGGAAGCGGGAAAATAAGCGTGGCAATAACCCAATAAACAGCCGTTTAGAAGAGAGGGGAAAGTGTGATAACAAAAATATTACAATGTGAAGTTAACAAGCTTTTATATATTTTTTAATACTAATAGTAGTGGCGGTAACACTATATGTATGTATATTCGCTAATGCTGTGTACACAAGACAAAAAAAATCTACGAATAAAAAAGTAAGCATAATACATGCACACATACTGCTTACAGTACGATCTTTGAAAGATTGACACATCGAAATAGAAAATGTCAAATTTAATAAGAACTTCGAAACCACTTACAACGTACAACGGTTTAATTAACTCTTTTGAAATGCTTCTCCTTTAAAATTTTAAATTCTCTATCATCAAAATTAGCCAAATAAAAACAACGGAATTTTAGGCAGCATAGTTTCGTAATTCTGCATATTTTCTAACGACATGCTTTTACCGAAAAACATTTATTCAACTTTAAGGTTTAAACTGACTATGCTTCTGTTCTATGTCCCGTTAGTTGGCAAAATAATTATTTTGTATTATGGCCCATGCGCCCAACCATACATACGTACATACATATATATACAGGGTGTCCCGTTAATAGTGGTCCAAAAAATTGTGTCGATAGACGAGGCCATACCCTATCAGAATAACCCAACATAGGTGTGTAGAACTGTTACGCTTTTCGAGATATTCGCAATTATACGAGTTTTGAGAAAATGCAGCCACTTTCTCAGATTTCTTTAAGCCGTTGCCAGGGGAATTGTCGTAAATAAAACTTCTTTTCGTATTTTTGCACCTGATTAGATGTCCAATGATTCGTATGCTTCAATTGTACAAAAACGTTCTCAATTTTTGCAGGAAATAACCAGAAATTCGCAATTGAGATCCTACATAATCCTTCCATTTAAGTTTAAGACACTGCCGTATAAAAAAGTACCACGACTTCCGTGCCCATTAGCTCTAAAACTTCTGTATTTAATGCAGATTTGGAAACAAAAAGAATTGTGCCAAAATATTTTATAAAAAAAAGTTATTGCTATATCAATACTTTGAGGGCAATTTCATAAAAATATTAATTAAAAAAAATAACAGATACCATTGATTATTACATTTTATTTGCTTATTGATTTGGACTTGTTGTTTTGGTGTTATCTGACAACCTTGGCTACGTGTATCGGACTTTGGATTGCAAGCGATTTGGAAAAACGAAAATTTGTTTTCTTTTAAGCGAATGCTTTGAGATTGATCAAAAATAATAAGTAAGAATTTTTATTTTCAATTAAGTGATTTTTACATTTAAACAGTGCGCTCTTATCCGAATTCGACCTTATATTTATTTACCTATTATATTCTTCCCATTGGAGAACACTGTCAAACGAGTATGTATGTAGTATATAGCACTGCAGAAAATATGAAAGTATGTTCAAGTATGAAGTTTTAACTTACTTTTTATATTGTTTGAAATATTATATTTATTTAAGAAAGGAAAGCCTGTATTATAAACAGTAAATAATATATATATATACTAGCTGATCCCGGTGTACTTCGCAACCCCCCTCGTTATAAAATAAAATTAAAAGTATTTATATATCCTATTGTGACGATCGGTCCAGTAGTTAAGACTTTATTACGATTTTTAATTTTCCTAAAAAGGAGCGTGGTCCCATCCACTTTTCTCCCGGTACGTATTCCAAATTATGCCAATACCATATGTACCAAATATCATCGACGTAGGTCAAAAAATGCCCAAAATATGGCGATTTAAATTTTTGGGTTATATGAGTGGTGCCACGCCTCTTTGTCCAATCCCGCCCATATTTGCAGCAGCACTAACAAAATGCACACCAAACCGACGTACCAAATTTTGTTCAAATACCGTTATCAGGAGCAGAAATAATAGATTTTTAATATGTGGTTTGTATGGGAGGTACCACGCCCCTTTGTCCAATTGGACCGAATTGTAAATCTAAACCACCCGGGGCGCCACCCAAACGCATACAAAAAAATTTATGCAAATCGGTCCAGCCGTTTATGAGGAGTTAAGTTACAACGCACGTACAGTAGAATTATATATATAAAGATATATATATGTATATATATGCATTGGTGAAGAGTATATAAGATTCGGCACAGCCGAATATAGCACTTTTGCTTCTTATATATTTTTTTATGTATTTATACAATATTCATGTATTGATTTATTCTATTTTTACATAATAGTTTTAAATTTATATACTATTGGATAAAATAAACTTAAAGTTTAATGTTCGCGATGATTTACGCAGTGGATAAATATCTTGTACAACTTTAATTGCTCTCTCTGCACATATATTACCCCTTTGTTGCAAACGAATTGCTGAAGGTTCTTTTACCCAGTGTCTTTCAAAACAGCCTTTGCTTTTTGAAATTGGGTAAATGATTGTTGTAAGCCTTTGTAATTTTCTTCATTAAAGCACTGATCGGAAAACCAAATATGGTACCATTTTCCACATTTAAATTTTCAAATTTGATATAGTTTAGTTTGGTATTTTGGAACATCAATAAAAGCTAAAATAGCAAATTGCCCATTGCTAAGTGGCAGTATGCTTTTAAACTTTATTTCGGGAAAACTGTTGTTATTTTTAAATTACCTGAATGTGGCTTCGAGTTCATATAAGAACTTCATATCATCATCACCACTTTATTGTCTTTACTTTATGTATTTCATTAGTTTTCTTAAAATTTGTTTGTAGTTCTTCATAGTTATTTATTAATTCCTCAACAAAGTCATATGCTATTTCTGGTGATGAAGTTTTTTCAGTTATCAACTCGTCCATAACATGTATTAATATTAAGTCCAATATGTGGTGCTGACAACCAATATATTATGGAGGAGGAAGACATGTTGACTTATAATAATTTTTTAAATGAGCAACAACACCATTTTTGCTTCCTGTATTAACACTTGTGGTGTCGCAGATAACCATTTTAATATTTCGCCATAAATTAAATTTTGCTAGGACTTCCTTCAGTCCATTAAAAATTGTTAACGCTTTTCCGTTATCCAAAAGAAGTAATACTAAATTTACTTCTCTTACTTAATTTTTTAATACTACAACTTGGAGTTCTTTTTTATAATTTTTTTGCCATCAAAATGTAGGCACCAGTTTTTACTTTTTAAAGTACCTTTCAGAACCTAATTTTTGTTCAGACGACTTAATTACAGCTTTGTAAATAGCTGCTTGTGATGGAGTTGAAATGTTAACTCCCGCCTCTGCTAATTCTTTACATATTTCTCTGGTGCTAACCTTAGCGTTAGTAACTAACTTAACCGCAGGCTTTGTTGTCAATCTATTTAATTTTATTCCTTTCGGAGGTTGGTATTCAGAATCCTCGGATGTATAGTCCTCCTTATACTTGCATGTCATAACCGAATCTGCATCAGATATATCGTCCTTATCACTACCTAGGGCTAACTGAGTATCTATATTTTCTTTAGTTATAGTGAATATTCTTCTAAAATTAGTATTATCATAATACTTAAGGCTATCTTCACACAATGTTATCAGATCTTCCACTTTTCTCACTACAGACCTTTCGCTTAATTTTGCAATATTCAATTTATCCCACAAAGTGTTGAGTTCATTACAAGTTATACCTTTTTTTTTTCTTTAAAATAGCCAGAGCATGATGTGACGCCAAAAGTCGACGCTTGTTTTTGGCCAAACATACAAGCTAATTATTTTTTTTCGCATTATGTTTATTTTTTTACATTTATGCTTGCTTTATTTTTATAAGTTATCATGTTTATTTACTTATAAGAATCTATAATTAACTTAATAACTAATTGTTAATCATTATAACTAATTATTACCCGCGAAGGGGTTAAGTTGGTTAACTTTTAGAATTTTTTTGTAAAGTAATTAATTTTGAACGACTGTGCATTTTAAATTTAACGGTCACCACACACTCCGACCTCTGCATGTCATGTTAGCGAGTAGCTTAAAGAAAAATACGTAGAGCTGGTCGTCATGTAAAACCACGCACAGTCAATCAACTACGTTTGTTTGCATGTGTGACAATACGCAGCAGATATAAAAGGCGGAACACAACAACCAGGAGTTAGTTAGTGTCTGGCTGTTAAAGAGGTAAGACAAGTACTTCGGTTACGTTTCTGAATGTTCCTTAGTTATTTGTCAATAAATATGCATACCATAAATAAAGATAGCCATACAAGAACTGTGGTTATTGCTATGTTTGTGAATGTTCTCTCACCACATTATTTTCTAGCGGACGTTTTATAAAAGTGTACCTAAAATTTATTCGGCGTCGTGAAATAAAATAAAATCAATTTTTCTGGTTAAGCAAGTTAAGTAGAATCAACTGTAAACGATCGTTCGTTAAATTTAAACATTTTACTTTCCTATTTGTTTTTAGAACCGTAAATCAAAATAAACAATCAGTAATTATATCAGAAAAAAAGAAGTGTAAACTAAAAAAAATAAAAATATATAATAATAAAATAATAATGTTGCGAATTACTTGGATATACTCCCTGAAACGTGATGAGTTGGTAACACACCAATCTACATTTGAGCTAGATTCAGGCGGGACTGTAGAAGAACTGCGTAAACGTTTGCAAAGTTCGTGAGTAGCGAGCGTGATGAAGCTGAACTACAAAAATTACTCGTTCTCCAGGGAGAGTACGAGACAACAGCCACTTTAGACGTGCCCAACATCCTCGCCCGTGAAAAACGAAAGTAAAAGCGCTGCAACTAATTCAGTTTCCCACACACCAATGGCCACAAGCACCCTGATGGATCACGTATTTAAGTGGAGACCATCATATGTCGGTGGGAAAGATCCGTTGGAGCTTATAGAGCATCTAGAAGAACTGGCGGAAATTTACGAAATCCCTCTAAACCAACGAGCACTAACATGGTTTCGAAATAGTAATGAACACTGGCAAGTATGGAAAGTTTTTAGTTTTTAAATGGGTGTGCGTCAGCAATTCACTGCACCATACACAGACCAAGAGAATCCTACAGAACGTGCCAAGGTTAGGTTAGGTTAGGTTTCGAGGGCCGTCACGTCCAAGACGAGACGCACTTCGGTCCGTTAATTCGGTCCCTTTGTGATACCCTGCAGCGGACAGGGCACAGTCGATTGATTATTCAATTTCCTGTGATTGTCCTGTCGCCGAATCAAACCATCCTGATTGTTGTAAAAAGGAGGATAGGCTGATTAGCCTCATGTTCGCCAGACTGTCAAGGTCTGGCAGAGTGTTGAAGCCCAAAGTACTCGCCCTAAGGCTAACTTTTGGTCAAAACCATCATCGCACAATATGCTCATAAGCATTACGTCAGGTGGGACGAATTTCTTCCTGAAATTATGTTGGCCATTAACTCCAGCACGTCTGAGTCTATGGGTACTCTCCCGCATTCATCACACAAGAAAGAGAGCCACGACTTCCCAAGATCCTCTACGACGAAGTCACCACGGGAACTGGGGCGAAAAGCTTTAGTCCAGAGGTCCTCCAGGTAGAATTACAAGAGGTATTCGACTTAGTGAAGAAGAACTTAGTCTTCACCCCCTATCGAAACTACTGAGAACTTTGCGGCAAAATTAGCTCCTAAGTTTGGGGGCCGTACATTGTAAAAACATTTACATCTCATGTAATCGTACAATTATACAATCACAATAATAAAAGAGATATTAAAACCGCTCATTTGAGCGATATTAAACCCTATTCTTGCCCACAACAGTACTTATATTTCTAGTACCGAAATTTTTTTTTTTTTAGTTTTATTATTTATTGAATATTCAATTATAAATTGAAACATCAATAAGTTTTTCAAATCTTAAATCTAAAAATACATTAATATATGTTTAGCCAGTGCTAAACAAAATTTTTAATTGCAATTGTTGATTTTTGATGTTTTACATCTCTCGTGTACGGCTGAGAGAAAGAGTATCCCTCCTTCTCAACCGGGTGTGGCCTCTATAATTTAGAATGTTGCGCAAGTGGAAATGGGTGCAATTCTAGTTTTTCAAAATATTTTTTTGCGTGTTTGGAAAATACTGTCTACACCAACGGAACATCAAGATCTTTGTGAATTCGCTGATTTCGGATATACCAGGGGGCTGCAGTAATTGCACGTAGAATTTTGTTTTGTCACCTTTGAATTTTTTCTACACTTGATGCTGAGGCTGTGCCCCATAACTGGATTCCATAGGACCATATTGGTTTCAGGATCGCGTTGTATAACAAAAGTTTACAGTCAAGACTTAATTTAGAATTTCTTCCAATAAGCCAATTCATTTGGGCTGCTTTTAATTTCATTTGTGTCAACTTTGCATCTATATGCAATTTCCATGTTAAACTATTCCATATCTTACTACAGTGTGTTGCGGTATAGTCTCGGTGTTGATTTGTATAGGCGGGCATGTTTCCCTGCGTAAAGTAAAAGTAACGTGTACACATTTCTGCTCATTCACTTTTATCCTCCATTGTTTTAGCCATGTTTCTAATTTTGAGATGTACCCTTGTAGATTCCGGGAATCTTCTACAGGATTTTCATGAATGCTTAGAAAAGCCATTTCATCAGCAAATGTTGACGTGTGAATTTTACTGCTTAACGGTAAGGCAGAGGCATATATTAAATAAAGTAAAGGACCGAAGATACTGCCTTGAGGGACTTCGGCTTCAATTGACTGCGGGGGGCTTAAAAAATTGACTTCCATAACTACAAATATTCGTTCCTCTAGATAGCTTTTTAAGAGCCTGACGATGTTTGCGGGTAGATTTTGTGTTAATTTGTGGACAAGATCTTCGTGCCATACTTTATCAAACATAAATAAAAAGCGCTGAACAATATTTCTTTTTTTCTCTGATAAAATTCACAAGTCTGTGAGTTTGTTTAATAGTGTTATGCTGACTGCGAAAACCGAATTGATGATCTGGAATACATGCACTGCTAGTTACTATAGGAGTCAGCTTGCTCATGTACAGCTTTTCAAAAAGTTTTGACATATTGGGCAATAAACTGATAGGCCGATAGGATTTAACCTTTGTATGATCCATACCGGCCTTTGGTATCATAGTAATCATCGAAACCTTCCATTCTGCTGGATAGTATTGCAGTCGTAAAATACTATTAAAGATGAAAAGTATTATTCGTTTTGCAATGAAAGGCAATTCTTGAAGCATTTTGTCGCTTATTTTATCAATACCTGTTGCTGTTTTTTGAGTTTAGTCTTGTAATAGCCTTTTGAATCTCCAAAATTTTAAATCGTAGCGGAATTTCTGGTAAAGCGAGGACTGGTGGCAGTTCAATAATATCAGCAGAAATATTTAACAAAAAAAGCACCTTTTTCAGCATCAGTACTTGCCTAGTCACCATTTGAAGCTCGTAATGGAGGTTTACATATCACCGGCCTTTTAAGTCCTCTGGCTGCACGCCACAGCGAATAATCTGTTTGTGGTGTTGCTTCTAGTTCTTGAAGAAATTTTTGAAGGGAAGCTGTTTTTTGTGTTTGTAAAACTTTTCTAAGCTGTTTAGTACACTCCTTAAGCCTTAATTTTAGCTGAGGCGATCTGTAGCGTTGCCATTCTAGTCGAGCTTTCCTTTTTTCAGATAAAAGCCTTTCTATATCAAAAAAAAATATTGTTGAATCGCATTTGTTGACTTGGTTGATTTGAAGAAGCATTAAGAGCAGCTTATTTAACGTGTGCTTGAAACAACCTAATAGAATCATCTATATCAGAAGGTGTTCTCAACGACATATTGTCCCAGGAATGATCACTCAGGTATTTTTTGTATTTCAGCCAATTAGTACTTGCAGATGACGTTGGTAAGTCACATGTAGCTGATGAGGTTGTATGCGAGTATATAATGACAATTGTAGGCGAGTGGTCTGAAGAAAAATCCAAAGATGATTCAACTGCAATCATTACGCTGGGCTCACCTTTGACAATTCCAAAGTCGATAACAACAGGAATTTTTTGTCGATCTGTCGGCCAATATGTTGGCTGACCACTTGAAACTACATTCAAACCCATGTTTGATATTGTGTCGAACAAAACACGACCCTTAGGAGTGATTAAACGTGAACCCCAGAATGTGTGTTTAGCATTGTAGTCGCCAGCTGCTAGAAAACAGGGGCCCAGTGATTTATAAAAATACATATATTGACTCACGGTAATAGAAAATCTTGGGGGGGGGGGGGGGGAATAGACAAATGACGTTACAAATTTTTGATAATAATTTTCAATACAGATGTTTGTTTCTTGAAGATAATCTTCACAAAAATCATTTAACAGGTAGTGTTTTATTCGCGTTTTTATTAGGATTCCCGAACCACCACAAGCTCTACCTCGAGGATCCTTGGTGTAGCAGAAATTATATCCACTAATTCTAAAATGGCTTTGGGAGGTCAAATGAGTTTCTGAGATAAGCATAACATCGATTTGTTTATCCAGAAGAAAGTATTCTATTTCGTTTTTATGTTGGCAGATGCCGTTTGCATTTTCAACATTTTCTGCATCATACAGGACATGGTGTGAGTAAAAGTATTTACTGTTTGTATTAAGCTTTCAATTGAGGCTTTAATACGACTAAAATTAGAGCCTGGAACTTCGTTTGCTGGTACCGATTTTTGCGCTGTATGCTGGCAATTTTTTAAAATTGAAAATTGACTATAAGTTTTTTGCTGAGTAAGAGTCATGTTAGACTTTAAAACATTTGAATATTGATTGACGACGGTTGAGGTAACTGCGGGTAGTTGGTGTTGGGCTGAGCGGGAATAACATTTGTTTTTCTGTTTGACGAATTTTTAAAAAACGAGTAAAGAGGGCAGCCTTTATAGTTGGCAGTGTGATTTCTCACATAGTCTTGGCTCTGAATAATAATTTTACGCGAACCGGGGTATGGTGTGCCACATTTTTTTGCCTTGGGATCCCTTTTATTTTGTCGCAGTTCGCGGTACTGTGTAGCTCTCCACATACTACGCAAACAGTAGGCAACTTGCAGTAAGTTTTGGTATGTCCAAATTCTTGGCAGTTCAGGAATTGAACAGGACCAGTTTTTTTACGTGGATTTTTGTTTCGTTAATATTTCCGCGCTTGATTGGAGTTACATAGAACTCATTTTCTCCAAAAAACTAGAGTTCTGGTCTCTTAAATATATCGGTGGAGGTTTACCCGACCTTGTAGTTGTGTCTTCATCGCCTTCTTCAGATAAAATCCCGAAACGATTTTCGGAATTTTTATATTGTTTTTTCCATCTATGGGAACTGTTGACGCTATTTGGGCTGATTTCGGACTTCTTCCCTATTATAACACGGTTATGTATCTGTCCATACCTGTTTGAATTTTATTATCACTTTTTGTAATCACCGCATCTACAATTTTGTGCACGTTGCTTACCTTGTTACTGATTGTTTGTTTGTTTGATTGTATAGCTAAGCTAAAGAGTTTGCTATTTACTATTCACTATTTAACATATACGGAAAGCATGATCGCACACTAGTATTTGTATTTTGTGTAAAGTTTAAGTTTAAATTATTTAAGTTTAAATTATTTTTTTCGTTGCCCTCATCAGCAACCAAGGTAAATTACAAATTCCTACTGCTTGTAGGTTTATTGTTGTTGTTGTCGGAAGATGAATTCATTTAGAGTTTCCTTTTTTTGTGTTCACTGTATAAGTTTGTGTATGCAAATATTTAAGTATATTACACGCATGCAACAAAAAATAAAATAAAACTGTTTAATCAATGTTTTTTTTTTCTGATTTTACCTTTCAGTAAATTTTTAATATTCAGTTGCGACGATTATAAAAACGCGTCTGTACACTACGAGAGTTGAAACTGATAAACCTAGTACCGAAATAAGAAGAAAAAACAATGTCCGATTCAGCGCTGGGTGCAGCCTTACGAATAATCAATCCAGCGGCACGTATGGGGACGCCGTCAACAACACGGGCAAATAACGTACGACATCACCACCAACGGAAGCGGGAAAATATGCGTGGCAATAACCCAATAAACAGCCGTTTAGAAGAGAGGGGAAAGTGTGATGCCAAAAGTCGACGCTTGTTTTTGCCACACATCCAAGTTAATTATTTTTTTTTTCGCATCATGTTTATTTATTTACATTTATGCTTGTTTTATTTTTATAATTATTATTATTTTTCTTATTTTCTTACATGAATTTATGCTTGCTTTCTTTTTATAAGTTATCATGTTTATTTACTTATATTAATCTATAAATATCTTAATAATTAATTGTTAATCATTATAACTAATTATTACCCGCGAAGGGGTTAAGTTGGTGGTTAACTTTGAGAATCTTTTTGTAAAGTAATTAATATTGAACGACTATGCATTTTAAATTTAACGGTCACCACACACTCCGACCTCTGTATGTCATGTTAGCGACTAGCTTAAAGAAAAATACATAGAGCTGGTCTTCATGTAAAACCGCCACGCACAGCCAATCAACTGCATTTGTGTGGATGTGTGACAATACGCAGCAGATATAAAAGGCGGAACACAACAAGCAGGAGTTAGTGTCTGGCTGTTGAAGAGGTAAGAAAAATACTTCGGTTACGTTTGTGAGTGTTCCTTAGTTATTTGTCAATAATTATTCTTACCATAAATAAAGATAGCCATACAAGAACTGACTCTTACCTGTTTTTCGCGAAGCGAGGAATGGTGTGGTTACTGTTACGTTTGTGAATGTTCTCTCACCACATTATTTCCTTAGTAACCACTCTCTCATGATATCAGTCGTGTGGTATTACATTTAGAACAGTAAAATATAAGTTGGTATAGCAACGAAATATTGTTTTTGTAAATTTTTAATAATAAATAAAACGTACGTTTTATAACGATTTCTAATACTGGTGTTTACTTTATTCTCTGGAACTCATAAATCAAATAAATTTATGTGACGAATGGTGGACACGAAGAGCGATACTCCAGCTGTAAGAAACGTCGTTACAATGGAATCTTCCAATTACAATTTTTTCGCTTTGTATATTGCTAAATTTATATAAATGTTTCTCGACATCGGAAATATTTCTCTGATTTTTAACGCTAGCTTGAAATTTCTTCAAAGACTTTGACCAGACTTTGGAATTTTTTTTGGTCATTTAATCCACTTTTCTTGAAACACATATTTTATTAATTCAAACAAACAAGAACATTTAATTATACATTTAAATATGAAACAATTTCCATGCTTTCTAAAAAATTTTTAAATCTAAAGCAGTAGATAAATTCCAAAATAGCATGTAAGTGATACGTATAGGAATATATACAAATATCAGGTGTATATATTTAAAAAATTCCGTGAGATAAAAATGGTTGTTTTCAAACTTCAACCCGATCCCTGCGTGAACTTTTTTAACGATCCGAAAAAATTATCATATTTTTTATTAATAACTTTTAATATTCTACAAGGCTATACTATAACGTTTTTGATATTCGAAAAAAGTGTGAAAAAGTTATCGCCCTAATGTACATGCATTAATAAGTGCAAAAACCAAAAGAAGTTACATAATTTTACTGTTTGTATATACATACATATTTCTTTGATTATTAAAATAAAACACTTCTGTTTGATCATCTGCAAGAAGCAGACAAAATTATTAAAGTAAAATCGAATTTTTTTTTTTTTTTTTTTTTTTGATAATTTTATTATTTATTGAATCTTTAATTATTTAAATTGAATTATCAATAAGTTTTTCAAATCTTAAATCTAAAAAAAAAAATATTAAATATAAGTTTAGCCAATGCTAAACAAAATTTTTAATTTCAACGGTTGATTTTTGTTGTTTTACATCTCTCGTGAACGGCTGAGAGAAAGAGTATCCCTTCTTTTCAGCCGGGTGTAACCTCTATAATGAAGAATATTGCGAGCAAGTGGATTTGGGTGCAACTCAAGTTTTCTTATATATTTTTTCGCGTGTTTTGAAAATACTGTCTTCACCAACGGAACGTCTAGGTCTTTATGAATTCGATGGTTTCTGACATACCAGGGGGCTGCTGTTATTGTTACGTAGGATTTTATTCTGTCGCCTTTGAATTCTTTCGACATTCGATGCTGAGGCAGTGCCCCATAACTGGATTCCATAGGACCATATTGGTTTCAGGATCGCGTTGTATAAGAGAAGTTTACAGTCAAGGCTTAGTATAGAGTTTCTTCCAATAAGCCAATTCATTTGGGCTGCTTTTAGTTTCATTTGTGTTAACTTTGCGTCTATATGCCATTTCCATGTTAAACGACGATCAAGATGAACGCCTAGATATTTTACTACAGTGTGTTGCGGGATAGTCTCGGTGTTAATTTTTATAGGCGGGCATGTTTCCCTGCGCAACGTAAAAGTGACGTGTGCACATTTCTGCTCGTTAACTTTTATACGCCATTGTTTGAGCCATTTTTCCAGTTTGGATATATATTCTTGTAAGTTGCGGGAAACTTCTACAGGATTTTCGTGAACGCTTAGAAAGGCTGTATCATCCGCAAATGTTGATGTATGAATGTTACTGCTTAACGGTAAGTCAGAGGCATATATTAAATAAAGTAAGGGTCCGAAGATACTGCCTTGAGGGACTCCGGCTTCAATCGACTGCGGAGGGCTTAAAAAATTGCCTTCCCTAACTACAAATCTACGTTCCATTAAATACCTTTTTAAAAGCTTTACGATGTTTGCTGGTAGATTTTGTGTTAATTTATTGAAAAGACCTTCGTGCCATACTTTATCGAAAGCTTGTGAGACATCAATAAAGAGCGCAGAGCAGTATTTCTTTTTTTCAAAAGTGTCTCTAACAACATTCACAAGTCTGTGAGTTTGTTCAATTGTGTTATATTGTCTGCGAAAACCGAATTGATGATCTGGAATACATCCATTACTAGTCACTATAGGCATCAGCTTGCTCATATACAGCTTTTCAAATAGTTTTGAAATGTTAGACAGTAAACTAATAGGCCGATAGGATTCAACTTTTGTATGATCCTTGCCGGGCTTTGGTATCATAGTAATTAGCGAAACCTTCCATTCTTTAGGATAGTGTTCTAGGCGTAGAATACTGTTAAAAATAAATAGTATTATTCTTTTTGCAGTGTAAGGCAATTCTTGAAGCATTTTGTTGCTTATTTTGTCGACACCTGGGGCTTTTCTGGTGTTAAGACTAGTAATAGTATTTTCAATCTCCGTCATGTTAAATCTCATCGGTATTTCTGGTAAAGAGACGACTGGTGGCAGTTCAACAATATCAGCAGAAATATTCGGAGTGAAAACTTTTTCTAAGTAATTAACAAAAAGTGCACCTTTTTCAGCATCAGTTTTTGCCCAGTCACCATTTGGGGCTCGTAATGGGGGTTTGCATATCACTGGCCTTTTTAGTCCTCTGGCTGCACGCCACAGTGAATAATCTGTTTGTGGTGTTGCATCTAGCTCTTGAAGGAATTTTTGAAGGGAAGCTGTTTTTTGAGTTTGCAAAACTTTCCTAAGCTGCTTGGTGCACTCCTTAAGCCTTAATTTTAGCTGGGGCGATCTGTAGCGCTGCCATTCTCGTCGAGCTCTCCGTTTTTCAGTCAATAGCCTTTCTATATCTACAGAAAAAATATTGTTAAATCTCACTGGTTGGTTTATTTCATTTGAAGTAGCATTAAAAGCCGCTTGTTTAACATGCGCTTCAAACAACCTGAGAGAATCGTCTATGTCTGAAGGTGTTCTCAGCGGCATTTTTTCCGAGCAATGAGCACTCAGATATTTTCTGTATTTCAGCCAGTTAATACGTGCAGATGTCGTCGCTAAATCACATGTTGTGTGTGAGTAAATAGTGACAATTGTAGGCGAGTGGTCTGAAGATAAGTCCAAAGATGCTTCAACTTCAACCATCTCGCTGGGCACGCCTTTCACAATTCCAAAGTCGATAACATCAGGAATTTTTTGTCGATCTGTTGGCCAATATGTTGGCTGTCCACTTGAAACTACATTCAAACCCATTTTAGATATTGTGTCGAATAAAATTCGTCCCTTAGGTGTGATTAAACGTGAACCCCAAAATGTGTGTTTAGCATTGTAGTCGCCAGCTGCTAGAAAACGGAGGCCCAGTGATTTATAAAAAGCCGTATGTTGACTCTCGGTAATTGAGAATCTGGGGGGCGAATATACAGATGATATTACAAGTTTTTGATAGTAAGTTTCGATGCAGATGTTCGTTGCTTGAAGATAATCTTCACAAAAATCATTCAACAGGTGGTGTTTTATTCGCGATTTTATTAGGATTCCCGAACCACCACAAGCTCTGCCACGGGGATCCTTGGTGTCGTAAAAATTATATCCACTAATTCTGAAACAGCTTCGAGATGTCAAATGAGTTTCTGAGATAAGCATAACATCGATTTGTTTATCCTGAAGAAAATATTCTATTTCGTTTTTATGTTGGCAGATGCCGTTTGCGTTCCAAAAACAGATTTTTAAGTTCATGGTTTGCTTAGTACAGCCTGCAACAAGGTAGACTGCATTTTCAACATTTCCTGCATCATACAGGACATGTTGAGAGTAAATGTATTTACAGTTTGTATTAAGCTCTCAATTGAGGCTTCAATACGACTAAAATTATACCCCGAATCTTCATTTACATTTACGGTTTTTTGCGCCGTACTCTGATTGCTTTTTAAAATACTAGCGTATGAAAATTTGTTGTTAGATTGTTGTTGAGCACTAGTCGCGTTAGACTTGAAAATGTTTGAAAATTGATTTTGGCTAGTGGACGGTTGAGGTAACTGTGGATAGTTAATAGGGGTTTTAGGCTGAGCGGGAGTAGCATTGGTTTTTTTGGTTGATGAATTCTTAAAAAACGAGTAAAGGGGGCAGCCTCTATAGTTGGCAGTGTGATTTCCGCCACAATTGCCACATTTTTTCGCCTTGGTATCACCTTTTATTTTATCACAGTTAGCAGTACTGTGTAACTCACCACATACAACGCAGACTGTAGGCAACTTGCAATAAGTCTTCGTGTGCCCAAATTCTTGGCAGTTCAGGCATTGAACAGGTCCAGCTCTTTTATGTGGAAGCTCAACAGTAACTCTTCGATGCAACAAGTACTTTAAGTCATATATTGGATGTGCTTCATTCTTTTTTATTTTTATGCCATCTGGCTGTAACTCGACTCTAAATATTGGTTGGGGGATTTTTTCTCTATTTTTAATGTTTGAGACATTTTTTACCTTGTAGCCACTATTTTCAAGGCCAGACTTGACCTCTTCTGGATCCACGCTAGAGTCTATACCTTTTATTACGACTGTTAGACCTTTAGCACTCTTTAATTGGTACGTGTAGAAGTTTTTATTTTTAGATTCTAAATCTGAAACAATTTTTCGGTAATTATTTTCATGAGCTACCTGAATTTTTGTTTCATTGATGTTTCCGCGCTTAATTGGAGTTACATAAAACTCATTTTCTCCAATTAATGAGATAAGACTTTTAACCAGCAAACTGGAATTCTGCTCTCTTAAATATATGGGTGGGGGCTTACTCGAAGTTATTGTAGTTGTGTCTTCATCGTCTTGTTCAGATAAAATCGCGAAACGATTTTCGGAATTTATTATATTGTTTTTTCCATCTCTGGGAACTTTCGATGTTGAAGCAATTTGAGCTGATTTTGGACTTCTTCGCCTTTTTAACACGGTTATGTATCTGTCCATTCCTGTTTGAATTTTATTATCATTTATTGTACTCACCGCATTTACCATTTTGTGCACGTTGGTCACCTTGTTACTTATTGTTTGTTTGTTTGTTTGTACAGCTAAGCTGACAAGTTTGCTGATGGGTGCAATTGTTGTTGCTTCTTGGTCACTATTTAACATGTTCAGAGACAATGATCGCGCACGAGTATTTGTGTTTTCTGTTAAATTCAGGTTTTTGTTTAATTCATTTTTTTTATTGTCGTCATCAGCAACTAAAGTTATATATTGTACATTCCTACTGCTTGTAGGATTATTGTTGTTTTTGTCAGAAGATGAACTCATCAGAGTTCTCTTTTTTTATTTTCACTTATATTAGTTTGTGTATGCAAATATTTATGTATATTGCACACAAGCAAAAAATAAAATAAAACCAGTAAAATAACTGTTCAATAAATATTTTTTGTTTTTTATATTTTTTGTGACTTGAAAATATTTTTTTTATTTAATTTTTTTTTATATTCAGTTGCGACGATTATAAAAACGCGTCTGTTCACTACGAGAGTTGAAACATGATTAATTAAAACAAATTTAAATGAAATAAATTTTGGGTTAACTAAAGTAAACTAAAATAATACTAATATACCAATACCAATTCATCATTAGATTTTTTACCCTTTATGTTTAAAAAGTTCTAAAGCTCATCTATTTATACAAAAACTCACAAAAATATTTTTGTGAATTACAAAGCATAAAAATAGCTTTCAAAAAAGCTACCAATGAAATATAGATATACCTAGATATTACTAACCCGCAACAAATAAATAAAATTTAAAACATAAATACTTGAGTAAATACATGCTTAAATAAATGTAAAATTTTGTAAACTTGGAATGTATCGCCAAATCATGATTCAACCCAATGATCGACAGTACCACATAATCCTGTGCCGAAGTAATGCGTCCGAACCAATAAGTTACTTCCAGTTAAACACTAGGCCAGCACCATACCTAGCAATCAAATGCTTGACAGAAATAAGCGACGACAGTAAGACAACATTTCCTCTAGCATCCTATTTCTTTGAAAAGAATTCCTATGTTGATGATGGATTGGGCCGATAGCTTAAATACTACCCTAGAAATTCAACGCTAGTTACAAGAGGTAATAGCAAATACGGTTACCATTTACGAAAATGGTGCGCCAATCATACCCAACTGCTCCGTAAAGCTAAGTTTAGACGATATGTTGAATCAGCATATTTATGCTGAAAAATTTGTTACAACTGCCAACATATCGTGTAAACGCAAAATTTTTTCAGCATACGCATGTTTGACAACGTTTGTTAGGTTTATGTTGACAATAGAAACAAACGTATGTTGGTAATTTTTGCATATCGTCTGAACAGAATATTTTAATTGCTTGACAAATGTCCTGTATATGCTGACAGATATGTTGTTTGTTGAAAATGTTATTTAAACTTTTCAACATATGCCAAATTTTTATGCATATGTGTCGAATGGCTTAGCCGAGCCGCCGTTAATTTTCTTTTTAGTGTAAATACAATTCGTGTCGAAAATTTGCATTAAAGCACACACATACCAAAATAAAATGAAATTTAGTTGAAATTTAAGCAATGCGTAACTCTCAAATCAAAAAATAATAAATGGTTTGAAAATTTACAATCAACGGCAAGGCGATTAATTAAATGCTCGCAGCCGGATTTTAGCTGACGTCGCATTTTTGTTTTCAACGGCGGCAAACGTGCAAATTAATGGGCATAAGTATTCGAACGTCAGTGGAGTATGTAAACAGTAAACAATAAACTATAAAATACTTTTTTATTTGCTTTCCTTTTGTTTAGCTGTTTTATTTTATTTCTTGGTAAGTTCTCCAATATTTTACTTTTATTTTGTACAATAATAGTACTATTTTTCTAATTTCATAAACAAATGCTCATATATGCAGCATATATATTACATATATATATATATATATATACCATTTGCTGATATATGCTTTTTTTTTTTTTTTTTTTTGTGATAATTTTATTATTTATTGAATCTTTAATTATTTAAATTGAATTATCAATAAGTTTTTCAAATCTTAAATCTAAAAAAATATTAAATATAAGTTTAGCCAATGCTAAACAAAATTATAATTTCAACGGTTAATTTTTGTTGTTTTACATTTCTCGTGAACGGCTGAGAAAAAGAGTATCCCTTCTTTTCAGCCGGGTGTGGCCTCTATAATGAAGAATATTGCGCGCAAGTTGGGTGCAACTCAAGTTTTTTTATATATTTTTTCGCGTGTTTTGAAAATACTGTCTTCACCAACGGAACGTCTAGGTCTTTATGAATTCGATGGTTTCTGACATACCAGGGGGCTGCTGTTATTGTACGTAGAATTTTATTCTGTCGCCTTTGAATTCTTTCGACATTTGATGCTGAGGCAGTGCCCCATAACTGGATTCCATAGGACCATATTGGTTTCAGGATCGCGTTGTATAACAAAAGTTTACAGTCAAGACTTAATATAGAATTTCTTCCAATAAGCCAATTCATTTGAGCTGCTTTTAATTTAATTTGAGTCAACTTTGCGTCTATATGCGATTTCCATGTTAAACGACGATCAAGATGAACGCCTAGATATTTGACTACAGTGTGTTGTGGTATAGTCTCGGTGTTAATTTTTATAGGCGGGCATGTTTCCCTGCGCAACGTAAAAGTGACGTGTGCACATTTCTGCTCGTTAACTTTTATACGCCATTGTTTGAGCCATTTTTCCAGTTTGGATATATATTCTTGTAAGTTGCGGGAAACTTCTACAGGATTTTCGTGAACGCTTAGAAAGGCTGTATCATCCGCAAATGTTGATGTATGAATGTTACTGCTTAACGGTAAGTCAGAGGCATATATTAAATAAAGTAAGGGTCCGAAGATACTGCCTTGAGGGACTCCGGCTTCAATCGACTGCGGAGGGCTTAAAAAATTGCCTTCCCTAACTACAAATTTACGTTCCATCAAATAGCTTTTTAAAAGCTTTACGATGTTTGCTGGTAGATTTTGTGTTAATTTATTGAAAAGACCTTCGTGCCATACTTTATCGAAAGCTTGTGAGACATCAATAAAGAGCGCAGAGCAGTATTTCTTTTTTTCAAAAGTGTCTCTAACGACATTCACAAGTCTGTGAGTTTGTTCTATTGTGCTATGTTGACTGCGAAAACCGAATTGATGATCTGGGATGCATCCACTTCTGCTCACTATAGGCATCAGCTTGCTCATACACAGCTTTTCAAATAGTTTTGAAATGTTAGACAGTAAACTAATAGGCCGATAGGATTCAACCTTTGTATGATCCTTGCCGGGCTTTGGTATCATAGTAATTAGCGAAACCTTCCATTCTTTAGGATAGTGTTCTAGGCGTAGAATACTGTTAAATATTAATAGTATTATTCTTTTTGCAGTGTAAGGCAATTCTTGAAGCATTTTGTTGCTTATTTTGTCGACACCTGGGGCTTTTCTGGTGTTAAGACTAGTAATAGTATTTTCAATCTCCGTCATGTTAAATCTCATCGGTATTTCTGGTAAAGGGACGACTGGTGGCAGTTCAACAATATCAGCAGAAATATTCGGAGTGAAAACTTTTTCTAAGTGTTTAACAAAAAGTGCACCTTTTTCAGCATCAGGTTTTGCCCAGTCACCATTTGGGGCTCGTAATGGGGGTTTGCATATCACCGGCCTTTTTAGTCCTCTGGCTGCACGCCACAGTGAATAATCTGTTTGTGGTATTGCATCTAGCTCTTGAAGGAATTTTTGAAGGGAAGCTGTTTTTTGAGCTTGCAAAACTTTCCTAAGCTGCCTTGGTACACTCCTTAAGCCTTAATTTTAGCTGGGCCGATCTGTAGCGCTGCCATTCTCGTCGAGCTCGCCGTTTTTCAGTCAATAGCCTTTCTATATCTACAGAAAAAATATTGTTAAATCTCACTGGTTGGTTTATTTCATTTGAAGTAGCATTAAAAGCAGCTTGTTTAACATGCGCTTCAAACAACCTGAGAGAATCGTCTATGTCTGAAGGTGTTCTCAGCGGCATTTTTTCCGAGCAATGAGCACTCAGATATTTTCTGTATGCTGACATTAAAAAATTTGGTAGTTTCAGCATATGGTGTAAACACCTAACATATTATATATGTTGACATAGGAATTTGCTGCTACTTTTAATCAAATGGGTGTCAGCATATATATGCTTATTCAACATATCATCTAAACTTAGCTTAACATTTCCAATCAAGATCAAGAAGTCAGCCTCGATTTCTCCACCGAGGAAACGAGTTAGATAAAGACGCTAGGGCTAGTATGGAAAACCAAAGGTGATCGAACACGAAACTTAGCTTAGGTTCGCACTACAAGAGTTTTCGATCACTTGATCTTCACTGCCCGAAGGTAAAGTTTACCGAACTAGTAATAGTTTCGGCTCGTATAGTAGTGCGGGCGAATCAAATATGTTCAGCTATCTACGATTTAAAAATACGAGCACACGATAGATTCGAGAGATCGAATGTGTTCGCCTAACTATGGTAACGTGCTCAGTTAAGTACGATACGAACACACGATAAATTCAGGAGATCGAATATGTTCGGCTAACTACTTTCAAAAATACGAACATATGATAAATTCGGGAGATCAAATGTGTTTGGCCAAATACGACAACGTGTTCAGTTAACTACAATACGAACATACCATGAATTCGGGAGATCGAATGTGTTCGGCTAACTATGTTCAAAAATACGAATAAACACTAACTACATGCAACTAAACGTAAGGAACGAGAGTTGATGAAGCTCTCGGGTGACATTTCAAGTGGCCGACTTGTAACTACCAGAACTTGTTCCCCGATTGATAACACAACTCAACATCTTAAGCTTGTTTTATTGTCAACTGTTCGAAAGTTACAAGTATGTTGCTGTTGACGTGTGTGTGATTTATACCCTACCTAACAGATGTATGGTATGTACCTATCAGTTGACTAGTATGTCAACAGTGATACATCATCTTAGTAACGGCACGTTACAACTTAAAATCATAGTAAACCTACAACCAATCAAGGCTCTGACTAAATGGACGGTCACGTCCGATTTAGCAAACATTTTCGACCAACTCGGTCTTCTCTCCACAGTACTTGTCAGGGCGAAAATCTTCTTTCAGAATTTGTAGACCTTGAATCTGTCATGGTACGAGGCTGCTCCTTCAGAGTTCGACTCACGCTGGCGCAGTTTTCGAAGTAATCTGGCATATATACAAGAGAAAGGTTTCTCGACGTACATAAATTCATGTTTTTACAGATAAATAAGGAAAGGCATATGGAGCCGCAAAATATATCCGAACAGTTCTACCAAATAAAACCGTACTCGTATAAATGCTTTGTTCAAAATCCCGTATAGCTCCGCTCAAACAGCAAACAGTCCCAAGGCTGGAATTGTGCACCGCTCAGTTGGGTGATACCTTCGCTGCAAAGGTAAAGCTTGCTCTGGATATGAGTACGACACCGACATTCTATTGGTGTGACTCAAAAATCGTATCAGAATGGATAAAATCAAGATCATCTTCGTTTCATACGTTCGTAGCCAATCGCATAGCTTCAATCCAAGAAAACACGGTTCCTGAACAATGGCGGCATGTAAGTTCCAAAGATAATTCAGCTGACATAATATCCAGAGGATTGGATCCACAACAATTGGAGCATACCCCGCACTGGCTATATGGTTCATTCTTTCTTCATGGTGACGACAACCATTGACCTTCTGCGTGTCGTATGGATCCTGACCTGGTAGCCCCAGAACAAAAGCAAATTCCTTTTGCTACTAGTTGCTGTCAAATATGAGAGCTTTTTGCACAGCATCAATCACAGAAATTTCTTGAAAACGCTTCAACGAATAATGGGATATATTCTAAGATTCATCAAACATGCGAAAACTTTTAAAGCCGAACGACACAGTCAGCGAACTGTCACACCCATTGAGCTTTATTATGCACTTGCCATTATTATTCGCACTACCCAACGGCATACATTCAATGAACAATTGCAAAAACATAAGGAACTGAAGGGCTCAAGTCAGATCAAAGGTTTGTCACCATTCTTGGATAAATATAATATATTAAGAGTTGGCGGCAGATTAGAATCATCCACACTATCTTTTAACGCCAAACCACCAATGCTCTTGCCGTATAACGACACTATCAGCCGATTAATCTTTGAGTCAATACACAACGGAAACAAACATTGTGAACCGAACGCACTCCTTGCAACGGTAAGACAGCGATTTTGGCCAATCAAAGGAAAACACTTGGCTCGCCAAACTGTCCATAAATGGGTCCAATGTGCTAGAGCGAAACCTAAACTTCTTCAACAAATCATTGGAAATTTACCAGAAACAAGAGCAACTCCCGCCAGAACATTTATAAATGCAGGTGTTGACTACTGTGGGCCAATATGGGTAGACTTAAAAACACGAGGAAAGCAACCACAAATACTTTACATTGTGGCCTTTTGTAACTGATCTTACAACCGACGCTTTCATTGGTGCGCTCAAGCGATTTATAAGTCGCAAGGGTCACTGCAGCATCTTTACTGTGACAATGCAACTAACTTTCAGGCAGCTCAGAATCAGTTAGCAGAGTTATCTATTGCCATATTTGCCACAACTGCTAAAGAAAAAATACAACAAGAATGTGCTAGCAAAAGTAGCAGTTTTCATTTTATTCCTCCACGTGTCACTTCGGTGGACTGTGGGAAGCTGCAGTCAAGTCTGGCAAAAAATTATTGGTTAGACAATTAGCCAACGCCAATCAGACATACGAAGAGATGGAAACCGTTATCATCGATGCTGAAGCGATCCAATTGCACCATTATTGATTCATTCCAATGATGAGACCGCATTAACGCTGGGTCATTTTTTGATTGGTTAACGGCTAACGGCACAAGTTCACGCAACAGCCCACTCAACGTCAACAAAATTTACGCGGCGATGGGAACTTGTGTAACGAATAAATATCAACTCTGGAAGCGATGGACGTTAGAATACCTCAATTAGCTCCTGCAACGCTATAAGTGGCAAATCAAGGCTCAATGTCTGCAATTAGGGACCATAGTATTTATTAAGGAAAACACACCAGTCATGACATGGCGTCTGGGCAGGGTAGTTGAAACATACCCCGGGCCGGACGGCGCTGTCAGGACAGCATCTGCTAAGACATCTGGTGGGATCATTAATCGAGCAATACACTTACTCGCTCCTCTTCTCCTCGAGCAACCAGTACCGACAACTAACAACGAAGTAGCTGGCACTGCGTCAGCACTTTAAGGAAGCATTCCCCCAAACGTTGTACTGGGACCACAACAACTATGCTGATGCTACTAGCACTATTGGTGCCATTGGAAGATTGCCTACGATTTACTCACACACGAATCATTAGTATCCCTGGCTTACATTTTGAAAAGATTGGCCATGTAAACCAATAATCTCGGAATGAAAACTGCTCATTTACTTTGACCTCACTCCATTTTTTAAAGAATTGTAGCTGCTCCTCCAAGGAACATCCGCATTAGAAAAAACATGCAATGAGCAATTTATCAACGGTCAATGCTACGGACCATTCAATCATTTCCAGAATGTCAAGGTGGAGATGGAGGCTGGTCTTAAAAATATTATACGAAGACCAAGACGAGTAGAACTTGACTTAGTCGGAAATGTAGCCAATTCTCTGTTTGGCTTTCTTGACTCGAAATATTCAGAAGAAATGTCCAACACGATTATCAAAGACAGCGAAAGTCACATGCGTAGTCTACTGCGACACCAAACTTCGTTTCTCGACTCTACCCCCAATCTTATCAAACAGTCCGAAAATCGTACACAAGTAGAATTTGAGAAAATCAACCTAAGAATCAATAAACTAATAAACTCCACAAACAAAGATACCAGCCATCGATTGCAGATCATTTTATGCCTGAGCGTCCATCTAATTATCATTACAGATAACCTACAAAAAATTCACGCATCTATGAAAAAACGGCTCGATTTTAATGAAATTTTTTATGTATATTTAGTAGGTATGATATTTGGTTTTAGAGTATATTTTAAACCGTATATATATGTACAAAAAACCCAAATTCAAAACTACTTAATGCTTCGGAAAACTGCAATATACAGATAAATGTGCACATATGGCAACGCTGCTCATGGCATCTCTGATAACAAGAAAGTGGTCGACACTTCTCCACTATTCTCTCAACCCATTTTTGTTTTTGTGAAATTCTACGTCGTTTTTATTACAGAAAATAGTATTCTCAAATTTAGTTTCCATTTTGAACAAATTTTCTCACTACTTAACAAAATTATCATCATACGAAATTCAGCATATCGTGTAGACGCAAAAATTTTATGCTAAATCTTATGTTGAATTATCATTTGCTGGCATATGTTGAATGTAAAAATTTTGACATTTTTAGCATATCGTGTAGACGCTTAACATATTGAATATGCTGATAGTCATTTGCTGTTATTTTGAAGCATGTGAGTGTAAGCATACATTTGCTGATTCGACATATCGTGTAGACTAAGCTTTAGGTATCGTATGACTTATGTATGTACGTGGTTGCTGCACTTCAAAACAAAAAATATGTGTTATTTGGGGTCGAACACAACAATTTTAGAAGGTCGTTGATACAGAATTTTAATAGTATTTATTTTATCATCCCTGACTATATTATATTTTACTCTAGTAAAAATTCATACCCTAATATATATGTGTATGTACATTGATGCATAAATAAAAACAGCATAATAGATACATAAACTGCACATACATATGTACATAAGTATGTATGTCTGTACATAAAAACAATATGTGTGTGATTCAACGCCTAGTTTATTTAAACATGAATTGCAAGAATGAGAAAACTAATCAAATTAAATAAAAATAAGTGTGTTTCCTTACGACAACATATAAAAAATAACCTTTTCAATCTTTTTTAAAGCTTACGCAAAAAATATGCTTAGATTTGAGCTCCCCAGGGTGTGATTTAGAACAAAACGGCAGCTGTAGGTGAAGTGTTTATTTAATACACTAAATGCCTACACATTACTGTTCATATTTTAAGTTGCTTATGTGATAAATATTTGATACTGTACCAAGTTATCGCAATTTTATACATCACATTACCACCTTTGTGGATTTCATGATTTTGGTTTTCGTATTAATACTCATTTGTTTCTTGAGAACTTTGCAGAAATAAATTGCTTATGAGCTTATAAATATGTTTAAAAGAGAGTATTTTCGTAACTTTACCACTTATGATCTTTATTAAAAATGAAAGTCTCTCTTTAAAGCTTTTTATTTTATTCTTTTATTGACAAACGTCTTTCATAGACTGTGTTATTATTACTGAACTAAAACTAAATTTATATATCCAAAGTAAAAGTGCTATGAATGCATACCAAATATTTAGGTCACTTGAAAATAATAATTTGCTGCATATACATAACTATTAATGAAATTTAAGAAGGTTTTAGTTGAACGATTGTTTTAAAGCAAAGTATTGTTTATTCGTATTAACCGCTCAACTAAACACATTGAAAGTACAATGACTCCTCATATGCAGCAATGCACTTTAAAGAATGTTGGACATTTGAGTAATGAATTGAAATATGATTTCGGTAAAAATAACAGATATGAATTGTTGTGACACATGCATTCATAACACATCCCTTTTTTGAAACAATAGTTTTATAATTGGTTGAACAATTCTAAGACCATTCTTAAAAATATTATTGTAATTTTACATATACACTTTACATTAAAATTTTTTTTTTTTGTGTTTTATAGCATTTTTTATTTTTAAATATTTTTATGCATAATTATTGGAAAACTTAAACGTTGTATGTTTTAAATATATATGTTTTAGTTGGTAAAAAGTTTTAGGGGATCCTCCTAAATATAGTTAATCCTTATGAAATCATTTAGCTATATTTTTGTGAACCGTAGAGGTCTTATTATTTTTTATTCTTTTTACTATATTCTTATTTTCTATTGCAATGACCTTATAAAGCCCTGTGTATAATTGATTTAATTTGCGTCCAGACGCATTGTCTAATAGTACCTTGTCATTAATTTGAATGTTTTTGGGACCGACATTTTTTCATAAATTTCCTTTTGCTTAAGTTTCGTTTTTTCAATTAACAATTTGGCTCTTTGGTGTGCCAATTGTTACCTATACTTAACCTCCTTATCATAAGCTTCAATATTATATATCTACCACCCCTTTCAGAAGAAAGTTGAGCGGTGTGGGTGGTTTTCCGGACACCAGCTCAAATGGGCGATACCCATGTACCGATGAAGGGGTTGTGTTATAGCAAAATTCAAAGTAGGCTACCCATTCGTCCCAGTCTGTTTTGTTCGGGTGATAAATAAGTTCTTAGGTACTCGTTGAGTGTTCTATGAGACCGCTCAACGGCACCTAAAGTTTCATGATGATAAGCTATGGAGTGTAATTGCTTTATACTAAGTAATTTGCAGAGTTCTGCAAGTACTTGATTTTTGTATTCCGTGCCCATGTCTGTGAGTATTGTTTTCATGGGTCCGGATTTTAAAATACAATTCATAAAAATTGCTTTTGCGACATGCTTCATAAGTCGCATAACATTGTAACTGCGTACTCATTTCCTGCGTTTGATTTTACAAATGGTCCTATTGTATCTGTAATGACGAGGCAGAGGTTGGTGTAATTTCTAAATTTTCTTTTTGTTTTGGACGTACTTTGTTTAGTTGACATTGTACACAGTTTTTTACATACTTGCTGACTTGTTTAGTCATGTTTTTTCAGAAGCAGTCTTTTTTGAGCTTATTTAGTAATCTTGTGATCCCTGGGTGTCCTCCGAGCAGTGGATCATCATGATTTTTCTTTATTATTTCAAGTTTTTCTCTTTCATTAGTTATTATTTTTATTTTTGGTGTTAGCGCAATTTCTAGATTGTTTAATTTGTTGTTCGCGGTTTCCTTAAAATCATTTACTCGAGTTATTTCAAATATTATATCATTGAGCGTTAGTTGCAACTTTTGATGCCTATATTATTAGCCATATTTTCTAGCTTTGGCAAGAATTGATCTAAATCAATCTTTCCATTAATAATGAATTAAACCATCGAGGTTTTAATCAATATATGTTTCCCTTTTATAAGTCAACACCTAAGTGTATCTGCTATTTGGGTAAACTTCAAGCGAACTAATTTTCTAACATCATTTTTGTTAGTAATTTCTTATGCACGGGGCTTATTGCCTATTTGTTCAGTATTACTATTTGTATTAGTGGTATTAATATTTTTGTTTTAATTTTGTGATCGTGTAGTGACTTTAAGTATATTAATGTGCTCACCGCTTTCTTTAATATCACTGAAATTCAAGCGGGATAAAGCGTCAGCTCCGCAGTGTTGTTTTCCTTGTATATATTCTAATGAAAAGTCGTATTCCTCAAGGTCTAGTCTCAATCTCGTGAGTTTATATGCAGGGTTTTTCATCGAAAATAGGTATACTAATGGTCTATGGTCGATTTTAGCAAGAAATTTCGTTCCAAATACATATGGGCGGAAAAAGTTGATGGCCCAGTGTGTTGCGGTTAGCTCTTGTTCGATAACTGATTTATTTACATACATATGAAAGGTAATATTATCAGGCTCAAGTTCAGTTTTATTGAATTAATGAAAATTCAAAATTACTAAGAGTTTTTTGTGTTGGAAAATATTATTATTTATATCCAATCAGTTTTTAGCAGAACGTATCAGTACTGATTTCAAGGCCGCTACACCTCTCATCAGCGTTCAATTGTCCATCTTTACAAATTTCGTAAAGTGGATACTAATTGAGAAGAATATCAACTATTTAACCAGTTTTCAACAGAAATAGAATATGAGAATTAATTTTTAATTCAATTTTTATTCTACAATGAAACAGTGCTGGTTAGTACGAAATTCCCTCATTACTGTTTGGAACTAATAATCAACACAAACTCATAGTAATAATAATATACAAATATTAATTCCGCTTGGGCACGAGCTATAAACACCCTAATAACAGGGGTCACAGTAATATGTGAATTTCCCTAATATAGAGTAAAAACAACAAAAACGTTAAAATACAAAGTAGAATACTTTGATGATAACGGACTATGAGTTTGTGTTGATTATTAGTTCCAAACAGTAATGAGGGAATTTCGTACTAACCAGCACTGTTTCATTGTAGAATAAAAATTGAATTAAAAATTAATTCTCATATTCTATTTCTGTTGAAAACTGGTTAAATAGTTGATATTCTTCTCAATTAGTATCCACTTTACGAAATTTGTAAAGATGGACAATTGAACGCTGATGAGAGGTGTAGCGGCCTTGAAATCAGTACTGATACTATCTGCTAAAAACTGATTGGATATAAATAATAATATTTTCCAACACAAAAAACTCTTAGTAATTTTGAATTTTCATTAATTCAATAAAACTGAACTTGAGCCTGATAATATTACCTTTCATATGTATGTAAATCAATATAAGTTCAAATAATAATTACGTTTATTCGTAATAATAATAATATAAAAATATAACTGATTTATTTTATTCACCCTTAGTAAAGGCCCTTGACGCATAAGCTACAAGTAGTTGAGTACCATTATATTCTTGGCTAAGAATAGCTACAGAGGCGGCTTTGCTGGCATCTGTTGTGATGCAAAATTCGGATATTGTAATATTTGCGGTGATAACAGAGAATTTTTTAGATATTGGAAGGCTTCTGCACATTCTTTTGACCAAATAAATTGCGTATTTTTTCTCGTTAATCTTGTGAGATGAATTGAGTAGTTAGCAAAGTTATTTTTGAACCTGCGATAATAGTTGCAAAAAGCAACAAATCTTCTTGCATCGTCAGCATTTTTGGCTGTTGGGTAGTTTCTTATTATTTCAAATTTTCCGTCATCTGGGTAAATGCCTTTGTCAGTGCATTTATGGCTTCAGACCTGAGAAGGCCATAGTCATCATGCGTTGGAAAGAATTCGAGGCTATTTTAAGTCCATAGGGGAGTCTTTTAAATCTGTATGATCCAGCATTAGTGGAGTATGAAGTGATGTATCTGGAGCTTTCTTCAAGCTCTATTTGATGGAAACCCGACATAAGATCAAGACATGAAAAATATTTGGCTCTTCCCAGCTGATCTAAAATGTCATCAATTCTAAGAAGAGGGAATTTGCCCGCTACAAGTTTTTTATTGACTTGTCTAGAGTCAATGACTAGCCACCATATTTTTTCGTTACTATTTGGTAACGATTTTTTTTGGCACAAGCAATATTGGGCTATTTAATTCAGATACGGAAGGTTCTACAAGGTCATCACTAATGAGTTTTTCTACCTGACTATTTATTTCAGATTTTTGTGTAGTATCTCTTAATCTTAATTTTTGCTTATAAAAATTATAACAAGAAATTTTTTCACTTTCAAAACCAAAAATGTCTGTGTGTTGTGACAATAGTTTTGTTAAATTATGATATGCAATCTTTGGGAAATATGATTGAAGTTTTTCTAAAATTTTCTTTGATCTGGATTCACTATTTTTATGTTGGTTATTTGAACATTTTCGGTGCTAACATTCGTATTTGGAATGAATGCATTTTTTTCTGTCGTGTTAACGATACGTACGTACGGTAATTTGTTTGATGTGATGGAGTTGGCTATGTATATATTGGGGGCTATTTCCTGTGTGGGTAAAAATATAGAACTATTTTTGGATTCAACATCTATTCTTCTAATAACTTCACTTCGTGCGGGTATTGATAAAAGATTTTGTGGTGTAGGTTGACTTCTTGATTTGAAGTTTATTTCATTTGGGAAGTCGTCTGGTCTAAGTACCAAAACTTGATTAGTTTTGCCAAAATCAAGGACGCAATTGTATTTTGTGATGAAGTCAAGGCCTAGAATACCATCAGTATGTATTGGAAAATTATCATTGACGACAAGAAATTCCCGTGATTTTTCCTGTTGTATAGACTGGGCTATTTATTACCTATACCCGTAAGTTTATATTTGTATGCAAGATTATGATTTTCACGATTTTTAATACAATAGTTTTTTAAGATTGATACACTGGCACCAGTATCCGTTAAGAACGTAGTGACATTTTTGCTTAGTGTGTTTTTAAAGGAGCAGTAGCTCGATAAATTTAGATTGAAGTGGTAAATGTTTTTGTTACGAGTCGCGGAGTTGATGCTAGTATATTTTGGGTTTAATTTTCCCCCAGATGGGTGGTCAGGGGGTTCTCGCCGTTTCCCTGAGCATCACTAATAATAAGACGAACATTTCTATTAAAGATGGTGCGTCCATTATTATTATCAGAGCAAGTTTAAATAAGCACAAAATTAAAGAAAAAAAGAAAGCAAAAAAGCACAAAATAAACACAAAATAAGCCCAAGAATAAGCAAAAAAAAGCTCAAATAAGCTTCCAAAAATTAAGCAATGTACCCAATTTTCACTTATTTTACTGATATAATTTTTTATTACAAAGCACAATCATATGTTCTTTTAGATTTTCAAAAAGAAAAGATCTTCGATTATCGCACAAAACTGTAGAATATATTTAAAAACTTCTTTCAACATCATTGAATGTACTAGGAGCGAACTTAAACAACAATAATTCGCTTGGAGATAGCGAATCAATGTATTCATCAGCTTCGCTTTTGAATTCACACGTTTCGATTCATAACTTAGTTGAACTTTTCAAAAATTTTTTGTTTTCAAGATTTTTCATATTTTCTTCCACTTCTTCTATGAATGACAAGCTTTCTTTTAACGAAAGTCCTTTTCTTTCTAGTGTGATTATATTTCGGCAAATACAATCGAAATTATCTTTTATGTACGCAAGATCAGATTTTAAAGATGCATTTTTAAATGGAGCTTTTGCTTTACATATTGATTCCGCATCATCATCGTAAAGTGCATTTACCACAGTGCACAAAAATAAATAGCAGCTTTGAGCCAAGTACCCCATCTAGTTATACAAGGAGCGGGGGGTCGATTATATTTGGATACATATCGTGCAATAAACCAATCCGAGATGGTGCCTAGAAATTTATGATTGAATTAAAATTGTTTTTAAGCATATTAAAAATTATACATATTGTACATAAGTATAATATATACATACATATGTGCATTAGGGTGGGTCAATTTTTTTGCCTACTAAGCGTATAGCAAAATCGTAATCTACGGGAAATTCTAAGAACTTTTCCCAAAGAAACCATCGTTCTAAAATCAAAATCGAGCTTCCGGTTTTTAAGAAAAAATTTGGTGCTCAGGACTATTGTTATTTTAACATAAACCTCCAAAACCATTATTTGGGTAAATAATTTTCTATAAATGAGGACAGATATAGAAAGCGGAGAAAATTTCCTTTAAAATAAGCCCTCTTCCAGCGTTACAGGTCAACCATTCACCAATTGCAATGAATATTTCCAAAAAAATCCGAAAATAATGCTATTTTAAAGGAAATGTTCTAAGCTTTCTATATCTGTCCTCATTTATAGAAAATTATTTACCCAAATAATGGTTTTGGAGGTTTATGTTAAAATAACAATAGTCCTGAGCACCAAATTTTCTCTTAAAAAACCGGAAGCTCGATTTTGATTTTAGAACCATGGTTTCTTTGGGAAAAGTTCATAGAATTTCCCGTAATTTACGACCTTGCTATACGCTTTGTCATGTTTTTCGGTCCCGAACAAATTGACTCACCCTAATGTACATATATACCATACTAGTATGTATGTATTAGATACCTAAAGAAACACAGCTTTGCAATTTGCAATAAGGGAGTTTACATCTACGAAGTGCAACCTATGAAATCTGCAACTGTATGCAGGCCATGAGACAGGCACGTAACGTGAAGCATCTGCGGGTATAAAATTTTTAATGATTTCGTTGCAGAAAACATATACGGTGCCGCGTCAGTAACAACCAACATAACGTTTTTAGATTCAATACCTTTTTAAATAAAAAATACTTTTAAACTAAAATCTGATCATGAAATTTGGACTGTATAAATACATACCATTTGGCCATAATAATTGCAAACTATCTGTAAAAAAGCTCCCATAGAGCTATTGTTAGCTCTTTCGACGTGTGCCAAATTAAGAAGATAAGATTTTTCTGTTTCATCCAATATGCCAAAAACAAAGTTTGCAACCAGGCGTTTTTGACTATCAGTTGTTTCATCCAAAGAAACCCAGATTTTTTATTAAAAGCTTTCACTTGCAGTTTCTTATTATATTTTTCATAAAGTGTGGGTACATATTTATTTCGTAGAACTTTCTCAGATGGTACAGAATGTTTTGTGTACTTTTCCAAGAAAGATTTAACGTATGGATTATTTATTTTATGTAATGGAATATTTGCTGCCAAAAATGTTTGACATAATTCCATGCTAAATTGGTTTATACTCGGGTCACTTGAGTAACTTGTCAACAATGATTGTCAAGGAGTTGTTTTAGTTTTTTCAACGAACTTTTTGTGTTTAGCCGTTCCTAAATGCTGCAGAACATTATATGCTTTGCATCCAGAAATTTTACAATTGCAAATCACAAAAAAAAGAATTGAATTATCAGCCTTAAACACTCTTGGATATTCTCTCACAATACGAGCATTAAATTCTTTTTTAGTTTCCTTAGGCATTTTTGGTTACACAGAAAATTGTTCACAGTTTAAACAAATTACAAGTCAACCAGAAACTAACTGTTTTTTCAGAAGCACAACTACACATAAACAAATGCTAGCAATGTGAAGAGTTAAAGAATAGAATATTGCACGTGTGCGAAAAGGACAAACATACTCGTACTTTTGCTTTTTATTTGCAACAGCAAGACTCAAAAATTATTATAAAGGGCTGCCAAATTGCATTATATGCAAATTCAAGCAGAGTATATAAAAAAAAGTAATTTTGCAAAAAAGAGGTACAAAATAAGCGAAATCAACCTTTTCCAGCAAAAAGCTTAAAAAACTTGCCCTGATTATTATTATTGCGGCTATTATAGTTGTGGCGATAATTTTTGCCGTTATTGTTATTTTGGTAATGATTAGATTGTTAGTTTGGTTATTATGATTTCTATTATTGCGATTATAATTTCGATTATTACCAGTTCTCTTTCTATATCCTACAAACATGACAGAATTATTTTGGTGTTGTCCTATTTCCAAGAATTTGGACGTTACTTCCTCGATTGATTGCATTATTAATTTTACTCGTTCAGAGTTTGTATTTTGTATGAATGACTTTGTTTTGGCTCTACTAGCGATTTTATTTGCTGCCACGTCGGTCATAACATCTGACATGTAGGTATTTGCCAGTTCATTGGAGAGTTGTTCAACTTCTTTTACATATTGTGTTTTATTTTTGTCGTACTGTTTGATCGCATTAAGTTTTGTTATCAATGTGTCAGCAGAGTACCCCTTGATAACATTTTTTTAATTTTAAATTTAACATAGATTCAATTTAACTGAGCCCTTCTATTTTACTGCGTACAATGTTAGTAATTTTTGTATTTATAATATTTATGAGGAGAGAATCTGGATTTGTTCCTTTAATTGAAACTAAAAAATTAATACCATCAATAAATTTACGCAAATTTGTGAAATTTCCATCAAAATCAGGCAAGATTTTACTAGCTGTTTCGAGAAATTTGATAGGGTTAGACATGATTAACTCTATTTTGTTACTAAACAATAGATCCAATTTTGGAAGCTCTTTTTTTGAGTATTGGGAGGAAGAGTAAAAGCCAATTCAAGTTCTTCAAGAATTTTTATAATTTTTTTCGCAAGTTATATAAAGTTGTTCCGCATTCATTAAAATGCTCGTCAGTTAACTTGTCCTTAATTTGATTAATTAAAGTAACCGTTTTGTTATAATTCAATTCCAAAAGTTCCAAATGCTTATTTATAGTTTCTGTACTTGGTTTTTGTGTTGTATTTATGCATTTGATACTTTTATCAAATTCAGCTTAATAACTAACTAATTCTTCAACTATAGCTAAACAGTTTTGCTGAGCAATTAGAAAGACAAAAATTAACAAAAGGATTTATATATTTTTTTGTTTTTCCTTACATTATTGAACGCTCTTTAGCATTTCTAGTTATTGCTTACAATTGCTTAAAATTACTTACAATTTTTTTTTGCTTTTATTTTGTATATATGTACGTGTTTTCGGATATATATAAAAGATTTTAGCAGCACGTCTTTCGTTGTCCATGAGGTGAATTTATCATTAATATACTAGCATCTTTTGTTGTCCAGCAGATAAATGATAATTGTGAAAAAGATAAGACTTTCTTTACCAGCATCTCTTTGTTTGTCCATGAATTATATGTAGATAGATAGGAATTGTAGAAATAAGGTGGTTTGTTGCATTATTATATTGACGATTGTTTATTGCTATATTTATTTATTTTTTTAACAATATTGAGATTACGACTATGAGTACCAGCACTCCCAATGTTATTTCGATAAATAGATGTGTGTTCATCTTGGTTTACTTTAATTAATTAATAATTATTATTTGTTTATTTTCACTACTTTCTTCATTAAGGTTTTTTCCTACCTCGTATCCTGCGAAGAGTACACGTATTGTTTGGAGGATTTTTGTCCACCAGCCCATTTTTTTTTTTAGTCAATTGTAATTTTTATTATATGGCACGGTCGCCATTTTGCAACTTTACCACTTATGATCTTCTTTATTAAAAATGAAAGTCTCTCTTTAAAGCTTTTTATTTTATTCTTTTAGTGACAAACGTCTTTCATAGACTCTGTTCTTATTACTGAACTAAAACTAAATTTATATATCCAAAGTAAAAGTTCTTTGAATGCATACCAAATATTTAGGCAATTGAAAATAATAATTTGCTGCATGTACATAAATATTAATGAAATTTAAGGTTTTAGTTGAACGATTATTTAAAGCAAATTATTGTTTATTCGTATTAACCGCTCAACTAAGCACATTGAAAAGTACAATGACTCCTCATGTGCAGAAATGCACTTTAAAGAATGTTGGACATTTGAGTAATGCAATGAAATGAGATTTCGGTAAAAGTAACAGATATGAATTGTTGTGACACATGCATTCATAACAGTATATAATTCGTAAAAAATAATGAACAACGCATAGAGGGGCAATTTGACTTTTTCATTGCAAAAGTCATAAGTTTTAAAGTATTGTAGATATTTAAAAATAATTTCAAAGAATACTACTCAAGCTTCAATATTGTACGGTCATAGGTTAGCCGCGGAACTGTGTACAGTGTAGGCTTTTTACTGTTTTCATTACAAACATCATAACTTTTAAATAATATAGATATTTTAAAAATGTATAAAGTATTTGCAAGATAACCCCTTCCGTTTAAAAATACGTAGCCTGCATGGAAACAAGTCTACAAAAGCACTATGCACAGTGGTTTTTCGTTCCAAAAATCCTTATTTTCAAAAATAAACACTCAGTAATTTGAATTTTCATTAATTCAATAAAACTGAACTTAAGTCTAATAATAATAATTTCTCATTTATACATTATTACAGTTCAAATAATAATTACATTTCGTAATAATATAAAACATTAGTTTTTAATATTTTTATATTATTATTATTACGAATAAACGTAATTATTATTTGAACTTATATTGATGTATATATGAAAAGTAATATTATCAGGCTCAAGTTCAGTTTTATTGAATTCATGAAAATTCAAAATTACTAAGAGTTTTTTTATGTTGGAAAATATTATTATTTATATCCAATCTGTTTTTAGCAGAACGTATCAGTACTGATTTCAAGGCCGCTACACCTCTCATCAGCGTTCAATTGTCCATCTTTACAATTTTCGTAAAGTGGATACTAATTGAGAAGAATATCAACTATTTAACCAGTTTGCAGGAGAAATAGAAAATGAGAATTAATTTTTAATTCATTTCTTAATCTACCTTGAAACAGTGCTGGTTAGTACGAAATTCCCTCATCACTGTTTGGAAAGTACCAATAATCAACACAAACTCATAGTCCGTTATCATCAAAGTATTCTACTTTGTATTTTAACGTTTTTTTTTTTTGTTGTTTTTACTCTATATTAGGGAAATTTACATATTACTGTGACCCTTGTTATTAGGGTGTTTATAGCTCGTGCCCAAGCGGAATTAATATTTGTATATTATTATTATTACGAATAAACGTAATTATTATTTGAACTTATATTGATTTACATATGGAAAGTAATATTATCAGGCTCAAGTTCAGTTTTATTGAATTAATGAAAATTCAAAATTACTAAGAGTTTTTTTGTGTTGGAAAATATTATTATTTATATCCAATCAGTTTTTAGCAGAACGTATCAGTACTGATTTCAAGGCCGCAACACCTCTCATCAGCGTTCAATTGTCCATCTTTACAATTTTCGTAAATTGGATTCTAATTGAGAGCGAAATTTTGAGCGAAAAAAATTTAGGTGTTATCTGTAGGTTGTTAACTATACTACAAGTGTCAAAAAGCGTGACGGTGTCGCTAGTTCTAAGATTTTAGCCCACCCAAAACCTCCGTACCGCGCCAATAGAAGTTTTCACTTCAAAATTCTTCAACTGCAGTCAAAAAAAATTGTTAGAACATGTCAATTGATGTTTCAGATTAACAGTATTTTATAAACAAAATAAAAACAGATCATTACAGTAAAAGCTTGATAATGCTGATAATTGATTGTGTCCCCTAATTCGGATCATTAAATTATGGGTGTTAACGAATAACAATTTTAAAACATTATTTCTGCATTTTTTGTACGGAAAATTTATTTTCACGGAAGCTACATATGTAGCTACATACATACATATATAGTAATTAAAATGTATTTACATTGGCTTTTCACATTAAAGTGTTACATTTTAAGACACTAAGAATATAAAACTTTCTTCTTAAAATTGTAACGACACGTTTTCGCTGGTTGCTGGGGAGGAGGCTCGCGGCCTCCAGGGTTGTTACAAAAAATTGTATTTAAGTAAAAGCACAGGAATGAAGAATTATTACACATAGTTTTCTTCAAATACGTTATAATCTTTATTTTATTAAGGTCTCGTATTCTATAAATTTATTTACACACTATCTCTTTGTGAGAGTATTGGTGTTATTGTCGGTTATCATCAGCTGGGTTTTGTGACAGTGAAAATGATGCGCCGAGGCTGTTGTTTTTGTCGAACTTGGGTAAAGCACATCGTCGATCATTCCTGTTTGACGAGAGTTTGTGAGTACCAGTAGCGACGAAGCAGCGTATAACACAAATACTCAGAAGGACAGATTTCGCTGATATCCGTAGTGATGGAGCGCAGCGTATAACGCAAATACTCAGACGGAAAGATTTCACTTATATCCGTATAATGCAAATACTAGACGGAGAGAATTCGCTTATATCCGAACTGATGGAGCAGCGTATAACGCCATAATCTAGCAGAGGGCTTGGATAAGCCGATATTTAACTGAGCAGCGTAATACGCAAATACTCAGACGGAGAGAATTTGCTAGTATCAGCAATGATGAAGCAGCGTACAACGCAATACTCAAACAGATTGCTTGGACATGCCGGTAGTAGCTGAGCTGCGTATAACGCAATACCCAGGCAGAAACATTTCGCTGGTATCAGCAATGATGGAGCAGCGTACAACGCAACAATCCAGCAGAGAGAGTTCGGTGGTATTAGCATTGATTGAGCAGCGTACAACGAATTACTCAAACAGAAATATTGGAGCAACGCAATACTACGTACTACGAGTCAACCACTTATTGACCAGTATTGCGACTAAATAAACAAGATCTGGCCTCAGGCTGACTGACTATTTGTTCGCGATTGTTTGAGTTTATTAAGTGTATGTTTTCTGTGTCGCACCACGCACATACATGTGAGTGTGTGCACCTACATTTGTTGACCACACCAGCTGAACTACGTTGATTTATCTTCATAGTTCACCATGGTAGTTCAGTATGGTTGGTTTTTAGGTGGTGACTGTGGTAATGTTCAGCGTATTTGCAAATTTTGGTCGTTACAAAATTAATCTACTCAAAATTTCAAGACTTACTATATCCGCTCTCAAGATGTATGATAACTACGAATTTTTTAGTTTCAGGTAGCCCCAGCTTTAATAATATGAGTTAATTATGAATTTATTATTTTAAAAGTGGTCTACAAATAATTTAAGGACTCTTACCTATTACAGCTCTCTACATATAAGGTAAATAAAATTGTGTGGTGGGTACTATTCTCCCCAATCCTATCCCGCCTGTTTTTGCTTGAATATTTGAATTATTTTAAAAGTATCTGTTAACACATAATATAATATCAACACAAAAAAATGTAATACACAAAAATTTATTTAACATAATTTATTAAAAATGCAAAATGCTTATATGACAAAATGCAGTCATTTCCTTTTTTTGAATGTTTACCATAAATGAAGTTATTTACCTTTAGATTTGTTTTACCTTGAGACAGGTTTATATATATATTGATTCCTATGGTTCCAAGTTGGAACAAAAGGCCGTTTGAGACAGGTTTAATGTTACAATAAATAAAGTTATTCACCTTTAGAATTGCTTTACCTTGAGAAAGGTTTAATGTTACAATAAATACAGTTATTCACCTTCAGAATTGCTTTACCTTGAGAAGGGTTTAATATTACAATAAATGCAGTAATTTACCTTTAGAAATGTTTACCGTGAGAAATGTTTAATGTTAAAATAAGTGCAAAATAATGAATTTATTTTAATTGCTGAAAATGTATATTTGTTATTAATTTTAGTTAGACGTAAGAAATTAAATGTATAAAAAGACATGCAAGAATAAAGAATGTGTGAGATACAAAGATTAACTCTTATGATTGCTTGACCAGTCTTAGTGTGTCTTCTAAGGCTAAGATTTAATTTACATCAGCAAATGGTGTTTCTACCTGGGTTAACTCAATATTCAAATCTGAGCTCCAAAGGAAACCTTTGGTGCTCAATACATTTAGTCAGTTGACAACTTACGACACGAAATACGAGGACTTCTATTGCAGCTCTTTAGACGTGGGACAACTAAAATATCTTTCCCTTCCACAATTTTCGAATTTTTTCCCATGCAAATCATCTAGAAATTTCAAACCTATTACAAAATGTTCAGACATAAGCCGTAGTCATGGGCATTTTGCATTTTTAATAAATTATGTAATACAGTTTTAAAACATAATTTAAGTGGTTGGCCTAAAGATAAGACAAAATTGGAAAAAAAACATGAAATTTTTTATGGAAAATGAAAAATTACTTATTTGTAGAAGATAGTGTTGTATTTTTTGAAGATAAGATTTATATGCCAAAAAATTTGTGAAGTATGGTTTTAATTCAACTACACAGGTCACATTTGGGCATAGCTTCTCTATGAATCAGAATTTCCAACTCCAGTCGACCAAGAAAATACAAGGAGAGGGTTGACCCATTCTTTTTTCCTTTTTTATTGTTATTATTCATTGAATCTTTAAATATAAATTGAAACATCAATAAGTAATTCAAATCTTAATCTAAAAATATTAAATATATGTTTAGCCAATGCTAAACAAAATTTTTAATTCCAACTGTTGATTTTTGTTGTTTTACATTTCTCGTGTACGGCTGAGAGAAAGAGTATCCTTCCTTCTCTTCCGGGTGTGGCCACTATAATTTAGAATATTGCGCGCAAGTGGATTTGGGTTCAATTTTAGTTTTTCAATATATTGTTTAGCGTTTATTGAAAATACTGTCTTCACCAACGGAACAGCAAGATCTTTGTGAATTCGCTGATTTCGGATAAACCAGGGGGCTGCAGTAATTGTACGTAGAATTTTGTTTTGTCGCCTTTGAATTTTTTCTACGCTCGATGCTGAGGCAGTGCCCCATAACTGGATTCCATAGGCCCATATTGGTTTTAGGATCGCATTGTATAGTAGAAGCTTACAGTCTAGGCTTAATAACGAATTTCTTCCAATAAGCCAATTCATTTGGGTTGTTTTTAATTTCATTTGTGTCAACTTTGCGTCTATATGCGATTTCCATGTTAAACGACGATCAAGATGAACGCCTATATATTTGCGGTGTGTTGCGGTATAGTCTCGGTGTTGATTTATATAGGCGGGCATGTTTCCCTGCGTAACCTAAAAGTGACCTGTACACATTTTTGCTCATTAACTCTTATCCGCCATTGTCTTAGCCAAGTTTCCCGTTTTGAGATGTGCCCTTCTAAATTCCGGGAGGCTTCTACAGGATTTTCATGAACGCTTAGAAAAGCCGTATCATCAGCAAATGTTGACGTGAGCATGTTACTGCTTAACGGTAAGTCAGAAGGCATATATTAAGTAAAGCAAAGGACCCAAGATACTGCCTTGAGGAACTCCGGCTTCAATCGACAGCGGAGGGCTTACAAAATTGCCTTCCCTAACTACAAATTTACGTTCAATTAAATAGATTTTTAAAAGATTGACGATATTTGCTAGTAGGTTTAGTGTTAATTTGTTGATAAGACCTTCGTGCTATACTTTATCAAAAACCTGTGCGACATCAATAAAAAGCGCTGAACAATATTTCTTTTTTTTTTCAAGTTTCTCTAACTGCATTCACAAGTCTGTCTGTGAGTTTGTTTGTTCCTGGGGCTTTTTTTGTGTGTAAAAGCCTTTTCAATCTCCACAATATTAAATCTTAGCGGAATTTCTGTTAAAGTGACGTCTGGTGGCAGTTCAATAATATCAGAAGAAATATTTGGAGTAAATACTTTTTCTACGTGTTTAACAAAAAGACCACCTTTTTCAGCATCAGTTCTTGCCCAGTCACCATTTGAATCTCGTAATGTATGTTTACATCAGAGAACGACAAAATCTGATTGCAAAAATAATCACACCTCATCAACATCCTAAAAACATGCCTTTATGTTCAAACGATCAAGTTTGTTCCAACACTCATCATCGCTGCTGCTATTTCATTATTCTATTCATTCGGTTGATGTTGGCTCTGTTGATTTAATCATGTGTCGCATCAAACCAATCAATTCGGGTGTTTGCTCGTTTGGCTCAATGATGATTATTTTGATGAAAAATTAAATACAAAGGCAAATGTATTCGTTCTGATCAGCAACAAGTATTTTGATGATGAATAAAATACAAAAGGCAAAAATGATCGCGTATGAACGCGTATGCTTGAAGTAATGATGATAAAGAGCTAGCATATGACCAAAAGCAAAATGATTTCATAGCAACAAGGATATATTAGGTATATTATTTTGGAATATTATTATGTATGTATGTAGGTATACATTCATATTCATCCCAACAAACCAAATGACGTAAAAAAAAAATATGGTTAAAAAAAATTTCAGAAGAAAATTTAATCCATTTTTGAGATGATTTTTAAAATGGTTTAGTTTACAATACATATGTATATGTTATTTGGTGCGAGCTTTGTATCTAAATTAACCTCGAGCTCATTAATTAAATTTTTGTAATTATATTATTACCAATTTTATGAAGACAGAAGTTTCTTAGAAATATCTAACAGTTTTTGTAAATTTTAAAGGAAAATAAACTAAAAGATTATTCTAATTTTTGATATTTTATTAATTAAATCGGACAAGGCAAACATTTTTTTCCTTGATATTTGGCATAACTGAACTTCTAGTAGTTATGATTGGTTAAGCGAATTTTTTAAATTTTGTAATTAGTAATCCCTGAAGAAGCTATTTATTGGTTCAATATAGTTATGATTAATTTGCTATTTGTAGAGCTTAAGCTAGAAGATTTTTAATAGAAAAGACAAATTTTCAACAACTGCAAGATCACATTTTTCAAGAATCACCAAATAAAATAATAATTAAAGGCAAACTTGGAAAATATAATAATAATTCCTGATTTTTAAATTGTTCCAAATAAATCGTAGTCCAGTATGTTTTTAATTTATTCAAAAATTTTTATTTCTTAAAAATTGATTAATTAATTTTTTAGTTTGTGATTAATATAATATTTAATGATTAATATAATATTTTGCCATTTTTGTTTTTAGCGGTTGTGTTTGCTTGCTGGTGTGTATTACAATGATTTAAATTAATAAAGCTTTAACTACCTCCTCTGCTTTGATTTTTGTCAACGTTAACACTTGTTCGTATAAACGATTGAATAAGAAATGTTCGATCACTAGACTTACGACTAACCAAACGTTGCGTTCATAAGTATGATACTGATTTTATTTAACATTGAGTTTGGTTGAATTATTAAATGCGAAAAGCAATGTTAATGTAAAATGAATGATGTTAGTAACACATGTTTGATCGCTCGACTCAAATTCACTTAAATGAAGCGTTCACTAATACGATGCTGATTTTACTGAATGTTGATTTGTTTTTCATCATTAAATGTGAATAAAAAATTTAATGTGTGATGAAATCAGGAAAAAAGTGATTTTTGCCTTTCACTGGTTTACATATCACCGGCCTTATAAGTCCTCTGGCTGCGAGTAACTTGTTTTAAGTTATTGTTTTGAGTTATCAATATCAACTGACTCTTTATTCATTAAATTTCTTTTTATACAATATTTCTTAGCCTAAAAACTTATTTCTATGGGTTAATGTTGAGCAAGCAGAATTGATTATTAAACTCTGAAAGACCGAACTCTATTTTTTTGTGTTACTAAAATCGATCGTAAAATTTTTTTGTATCAATTCCGCTTACTCATTAAATCATTTGGTTTGTAGTTTTCTTTAACAATACAATTTAATTTTTTATTTATTTTACAACTTTGTAATATAATTGTCGTTGGCCTCTTTTAATAAAAAAAAATACAATGAATGAAATCAACGGAAGGAGGAATCAAATTTCAGAAAGCAAATAGTATAAAAAGTAAACATTCTGTTTTTATGCTTGTGCCAAAGACATTCTTATATCAGAAAGTATAATTGGCTTAGCCTCTATTTTGTTTGTTATATTTAATTACAATTTCATTAATGGCGACGAGGAGTGGTTGCGAAAGTACAAGTGTCATTGGCTTAACCTATATTTTGTTTGTTATATTTAGTTATAATTTCATTAATGTCCACGAGGGGTGGTTGCGAAAGTACATATGCAACTCCTCCCCCCTTGGATAAAGGATTCTCCTGAATTCTGTCATTCACTATAATTGTTTCTTTTATTAAGATACATATTATTATTATTATTACAGTAATTATTATAATTGTTAAAATAGTTGGACCACCATACAACATAATTTCATTTTTAAATTTGATTTCTTTAATTTCTTTTACATTTTCAATATGTTCTAATACAACTTCATCAAAAGTTAACTTGCGAGGAAAATTATGTTTTGTTATAGGTAGGTCTATAATTCTATCATAAAACTCTGTTTTCTTATTTGTATACTTGTTATTATCGATATTTAAAGTACAATTATTATATGTGATTACATAGTTTTTATTTAAGTTAATATTATTTTTGTTTTCACAATCATGATAAATTGAAATATTCTTTGCGTTAATTATTAAGATCGTGTCATCAGTAAGCGTTTCTATTAACGTTTTGTTATTTTTAACCCGATAGCAACTTTCATAGAATATGCAATTTTTGCTAACTTTTAAATCTTTAAGTAATTTTCCTTGTTCAAATGTATAATAAACGCCATTAATTTCTGTTACTAGTTCTCTGTCTTCGTGTATTTCTAGTTTTTGTTCGTTTGGTAATGGAATGATTAGCTTAATTGTTGAATGAATGTAACTATCTGGTATTTTGATAGCGAAAACTATTGTGTCTTTTGCAAAAATTAGTACTCCCATTCTAATGAGTTTGAGTTTATAAAACTCGATATTATTCTTTTCAATTTCTTCAGACGTCAGTATTGAGGGATGGAATATATTATATTTTGCGGATGCTATATTATCTTGGATTTGATCAATTTTTTCCTCTAAGATTTTTAGTTTCATAATGAGGTTATGGAACTGTAAATTATTAAATATTTTGTTGTATGAGCCCTGTATCTGGTTAATTGAGTTTTCTATCTTAAGACTATCCTATTCTATACCATCTTTTTTTTTTTTTTTTTTTTTTTAAAAAAAATTTTATTATTTATTGAATCTTCAATTATAAATTAAATTATCAATAAGTTTTTCAAATCTTAAATCTAAAAAATATTACATATAAGTTTAGCCAATGCTAAACAAAATTTTTAATTTCAACGGTTAATTTATGTTGTTTTACATCTCTCGTGTACGGCTGAGAAAAAAAAATATCCCTCCTTTTCAGCCGGGTGTGGCCTCTATAATTTAAAATATTGCGCGCAAGTACATTTGGGTGCACCTCAAGTTTTTTTATATATTTTTTAGCGTTTATTGAAAATACTGTCTTCACCAACGGGACATCTAGATCTTTATGAATCCGATGATTTCTGACATACCAGGGAGCTGCTGTAATTGTACGTAGAATTTTATTTTGTCGCCTTTGAATTTTTTCGACATTTGATGCTGAGGCAGTGCCCCATAACTGGATTCCATAGAACCATAGTGGTTTCAGAATCGCGTTGTATAATAGTAGTTTACAGTCTAGGCTTAGTATAGAATTTCTTCCAATAAGCCAATTCATTTGGGCTGCTTTTAATTTCATTTGTATTAACTTTGCGTCTATATGCGATTTCCATGTTAAACGTCGATTAAGATGAACGCCTAGATATTTGACAACAGTGTGTTGCGGTATGGTCTCGGTGTTAATTTTTATAGGCGGGCATGTTTTCTTGCGCAACGTTAAAGTTACGTGCACACATTTCTGCTCGTTAACTTTAATACGCTATTGTTTGAGCCAATTTTGCAATTTGGATATATACCCTTGTAAATTGCGGGAAGCTTCCACAGGATTTTCGTGAACGCTTAGAAAAGCTGTATCATCGGCAAATGTTGATGTAGGAATGTTACTGCTTAACGGTAAGTCAGAGGCATATATTAAATAAAGTAATGGACCGAAGATACTCCCTTGGGGAACTCCGGCTTCGATCGACTGTGGTGGGCTTAAAAAATTGCCTTCCCTAACTACAAATTTTCGTTCAATTAGGTAGCTTATTAAAAGCCTAACAATGTTTGCGGGTAGATATTGTGTTAATTTATGTATAAGACCTTCGTGCCATACTTTATCGAAAGCTTGAGAAACATCTATAAAGAGCGCAGAGCAATATTTCTTCTTTTCGAAAGTGTCTCTGATAACATTCAGAAGTCTGTGAGTTTGTTCAATTGTGCTATGTTGTCTGCGAAAACCGAATTGATGATCTGGAATGCATCCACTTCTAGTCACTGTAGGCATCAGCTTGCTCATATACAGCTTTTCAAATAGTTTTGAAATGTTGGGCAATAAACTAATAGGCCGATAGGATTCAACCTTCGTATGATCCTTGCCGGGCTTTGGTATCATAATAATCATCGAAACCTTCCATTCTGCAGGATAGTATTGCAGCCGTAGAATACTATTAAAAATGAATAGCATAATTCTTTTTGCAATATAAGGCAGTTGTTAAAGCATTTTGTTGCTTATTTTGTCGACACCTGAGGCTTTTTTGGTGTTAAGACTAGTGATGGCCTTTTCAATCTCCACAATTTTAAATCTTAACGGTATTTCTGGTAAAGAGATGACTGGTGGCAGTTCAACAATATCAGTAGAAATATTCGGTGTAAATACTTTTTCTAAGTGCTTAACAAAAAGAGCACCTTTTTCAGCATCAGTTCTTGCCCAGTCACCATTCGAATCTCGTAACGGAGGTTTGCAAATCACTGGCCTTTTAAGTCCTCTGGCTGCACGCCATAGCGAATAATCTGTTTGTGGTGTTGCATCGACTTCTTGAAGAAATTTTTGCAGCGAAGCTGTTTTTTGTGTTTGTAAAACTTTTCTGAGCTGTTTGGTGCATTCCTTTAGCCTTAACTTTAGCTGGGGGGATCTGTAACGTTGCCATTCTCGGCGCGCTCTCCGTTTTTCAGTCAATAGCCTTTCTATATCTACAGAAGAAATATTGTTGAATCTTACTTGTTGATTTGGTTGATTTGAAGAAGCATTAAGAGCAGCTTGATTAACATGTGCTTCAAACAACCTAATAGAATTTTCTATGTCAGTAGGTGTTCTCAACAGCATATTTTCCGTGCAATTTTTTTTGTATTTCAGCCAGTTAATACGTGCAGATGTCAGCGGTAAATCGCATGTTGATGTTGCAGTTGTGTGTGAGTAAATAGTGCTAATAGTAGGCGAGTGATCTGAAGATAAATCCAATGATGCTTCAACTTCAATCATTTCGCTGGGCACACCTTTCATAACTCCAAAGTCGATAATATCAGGAATTTTTTGTCGATCCGTTGGCCAATATGTTGGCTGATCACTTGAAACTACATTAAAACCCATTTTTGAAATTGTGTTAAACAAAACACGACCCTTGGGACTGATTAAACGTGAACCCCAAAATGTGTGTTTAGCATTGTAGTCGCCAGCTGCTAGAAAACGGGACCCCAGTGTTGAACAAAATGCGGTATATTGACTCTCTGAAGTTGAAAACCTGGGAGGAGAATAAACAGATGATATCACAAGTTTTTGATAAAAATTTTCAATGCAGATGTTTGTTGCTTGAAGGTAATCTTCACAAAATTCATTTAACAGGTAGTGTTTTATTCGCGTTTTTATTAGAATTCCCGAGCCACCACAAGCTCTACCTCGATGATCCTTGGTGTCGTAGAAATTATATCCACTAATTCTAAAATAGCTTCGATACGTCAAATGAGTTTCTGAGATAAGCATAACATCGATTTGTTTATCCAGAAGAAAATATTCTATTTCATTTTTATGTTGGCAGATGCCGTTTGCGTTCCAAAAACATATTTTCAAGTTCATGGTTTGCTTAATACAGCCTGCAACAAAGTAGACTGCATTTTCAACATTTCCTGCATCATACAGGACATGTTGAGAGTAAAAGTATTTACTGTTTGTATTAAGCTCTCAATTGAGGCTTCAATACGGCTAAAATTAGACCCTGGAGCTTCGCTTACTGGTACCGGTTTTTGCGCTGTATTGTGGTTACTTTTTAAAATGTTAGCGTATGAAAATTTATTATTAGGTTTTTGCTGAGCAATAGTCGCGTTTGATTTCAATACGTTTGAATATTGTTGCTGACTGGTAGACGGTTGAGGTAACTAAGGGTAGCTTAAAAGTGTGATAAGATGAGTGGGGATAATATTTTCTTTTTTGTGCGAGGAGCGTTTAAAAAACGAGTAAAGAGGGCAGCGTCTATAGTTGGCAGTGTAATTTCCGCCGCAATTGCCACATTTTTTCGCCTTGGGATCACCTTTTCTTTTGTCACAGTTAGCGGTACTGTGTAGCTCACCACATACAACGCAGACTGTAGGCAACTTGCAATAAGTTTTCGTGTGCCCAAATTCTTGGCAGTTTAGGCATTGGATAGGTCCAGCTCTTTTATGTGGCTACTCAACGGTAACTCTCTGGTGCAACAAATACTTTAGATCATAAATTGGATGGGATTCATTTTTTTATCTTTGTCACCTGCCTGTAACTCGACTCTAAATATTGGTGTGGGGATTTTTTCTCTATTTTTGATGTTTGAAACATTTTTCACCTTGAATCCACTATTTTCAAGGCCAGACTTGACCTCTCCTGGATCCACACTAGAATCTATACTTTTTATTACAACGGTTAGACCTTTAGCACTCTTAAGCTGATATGTATAAAAATTTTTATTTTTAGTCTTAAAGTCTGAGACTATTTTTCTGTAATTATTTTCTTTAGATACCTGAATTTTTATTTCATTAATTTTCCCACGCTTGATTGGAGTTACGTAAAACTCATTTTCTCCAATTAACGAGATAAGGCTTTTTACCAGAAAGCTGGAGTTCTGTTCTCTTAAATAAATCGGTGGTGGTTTACTCAAACTTGTATTAGTTCTGTCTTCATCACCTTGTTCAGTTAAAATCGCGAAACGATTTTCGGAATTTTTTATATTTTTTCCCATCTTTGGGAACTTTTGCCGTTGACGCAATTTGAGCAGATTTGGGACTTCTTCCCCTTTTTAACACAGTTATGTATCTATCCATACATGTTTGAATTTTATTATCACTATTTTCACTTACTTTATCCATAATTTTATTCATTTTGTGCACGTTGGTCACCTGGGTATTTATTGTTTGTTTGTTTGCTTGTACAGCTAAGCTGACAAGTTTGCTAATAGGTGCAATTGTTGTTGCTTCTTGATCACTATTTAACATGTACGGAGAGCATGATCGCGCACGAATAGTTGTGTTTTGTGTAGAATTCAGGTTTGTGCTTAATTCAATTTTTTTATTGTCGTCATCAGCAACAAAAGTTAAATAAGCATTTCTACTGCTTGTGGGTTTATTGTTGTTGTTGTTGCCAGAAGATGAACTCATTTAGAGTTCTCTTGTTTTTTTTTCACTTATAAGAGTTTGTGTATGCAAATATTTATGTATACACAAGCAAAAAAAAAAATAAAATAAAACCAGTATAATAACTGTTTAATAAATGTTGTGGTTTTATATTTTTTGTGACTTTAAATTTTTGATAATTTTAATATTCAGTTGCGACGATTATAAAACGCGTCTGTACACTGCGAGAGTTGAAACTGAAATCTTTGAGCATTGTTATACTCTTGGTAAAATGTTCGTTTATAATTATTTGTTGGTTTGTGGCTGTGATAATATTGTGATTATTTGCCTTAGTTACCTCTAGGTGTTCAAGTATATGTTGTCTGTCTTCATCATCCATAAGTCCGAACAACCATTTTTATGCCGATCCTATAACATTCAGAAGGCCACGTTTAGTCCGGGTTTGGCTTGGGGTGATTGACTTCAGTTTTGATTTAACTGTTTGAATTTCATTATTTATAATATTTCTATACTCTTTCTCTAGTGAATCAGTGCTTTTTTCCAAATCACGTAGTATATTTTGAATTTCCCCTGGTTTAATAAGGTGTAGAATAATTTTTGTTTCGTTGATAAGGTCCGCTTCAAACATTTTAATTGTTGTATACCCATTGTCACTCGTTAGTTGGTGGATTGTTAGAGTTGACTTCGTTGGGTGAATGGCCGACAACAGAAACATTATCACGAAGGCCTGCAAATTTTAAGGGTCTTTTAATGTTGCTCATATGAATACCTTCTAAGTAAGTCTTTCTCAACATATTTGGGTTGTTCCTTGTGCCTAACGTTTTTATAATTTTTTATAAATCCCCGTTGTCTAGTTCCTAAATATTTCTCCCTATACCTGTTTGCCCTATTTATTTTCTTATCTTTTTGTTTAACTAAATTTCTGTAAATAATGTTTTGATTAACTTTATTATTCTCTGCTTCAAATGGCGTACATTTTATAGTACTGTGATATAAATTGTTATAGTGAAAAAATGCTTTGTTTATCTGTTCTATAATTGGCAATTTTTCTTCAATATTAAGGGTTCTTATTTTTTCGGTGATTGTATTGTTCAGTCTTTCGGCATCAGCATTGCCGGCGTGACTGTTTGGTTTTGTGAAATGAACTCTTACACACTCTTTACTCAAAAAGTCCTTAACATTAGTATTATTAAATTTATTATCGGCTATGAATTTTTTTATTTTGCTTTTTATGGATATAAATTCTTGTATTTTTGAAACTAAGGTTCTACTGTTTCTGTCCATTAGTGGGAAACAAATTGCATGTTTTGTGAATTTTTCTACGAAAATAATAAATGATTGTTTGCTATTGACATATGTGTCAATGTGGATAATTTCATTTTTGCGTTTTGGTGTTTCTGTTAAACTAAACTCATGTTGTATAGGTTTTCTATCATACTTTCCGCCAGCACATATATCGCAGTTATTGATAATCTTATGGATATTTTCTTTCAATTTTGGGTTGTAAATTTTTGTTTTTATACCTTCAAATGTCGGTATTATACCGGCATGTCCAGTTTCACTTTTATGAAACAATGCTATTTGTTTATGAAGTTGATCCTCGTTGTAGATGTCTTCAGCGAAATATGAGCACTTAAGAAACTTTATCGGGCCGCCACCGAATTTTTCAATTATTATTTGTTGCAGTTTGTTGTATTCGTGATCATTTAATTCCGAATATATTGCAATTTTGCATTTTGAGAAGTATTTTGATATTAATGTTGGTATGCGATTATACAAAAAATCAGTTTTGTCTATAAAGATTCTTTTGTTGTTAAATACCTGTTCGAATTCTTTTTGCTTTGTGTCCTGAAAAATCATCTGTTGATGAAATCTATTGACAATGGTAGTAAGTGTAGGAATATGATCATTAAGTTCTTCATACTGTGAATGAGTTGTTTCCACCTCCATGGAACTTCCGGATTGTCTTCTCTCTCTGTTGTGGTTTGTTGTGTCGTTAAGACAATTTATTTCAAAACAATCAGAATCTATGCGGCTTAAAAAATCTGCTATTTTGTTATCTTTTCCCTTTATATATTCTATTCTAGCATTATACTCTCCCAGTTGTAGGATCCATCTTTGGAGTCTTGGACTTATATCCTTACCCGCAAACTTTGCTTGAAGCCACTTAAGTGGTTGATGATCCGTTTGCAGATCGAATTCCCTTCCATATATATAGGGTCTGAAGTACTTTACGGCCCAAACTATGGCCAATAATTCTTTTTCCACTGTAGAATAATTGCATTCGTGCTTATTTAATGTTCTAGATGCATAAGCTATCGGATGACCATCTTGTGTCAGAACTGCCCCAACAGCGAAGTTACTTGCATCCGTTATTAGCTTGAATTTTTTGGAAAAATTAGGATATCTTAAAATTGGTACTTTTGTTACTATGTGTTTTAGTTTTTCAAAAGCGAATATATAGTTTGGATCATGTTTATTTACCCTTGCATCTTTTTGCAAGTATTTTATCATTGGGTATCTTAGCGTAGTCTTTGATGAACTTTCTATAAAATTCCGTCATGCCCAGAAATGATTTTATCTGTTTTTGGGTGACTGGTAGCTTTAATTTTTGAATTATATCTATTTAACTTCTGTCAGGTTTGACGCCATTTGTCGTCAAGATGTGCCCCAGAAATAAAGTTTCCCTCTTGAGGAAGTCACATTTGTCTGGTTGAATTTTTAGATTTGCCTGTCTTAAAGTTGATAGGACCAATTTTATATTACATATATGCTCTTCCAATGAAGTACCGAAAACAAGTATGTCATCCATATAGACGACACAGATTTTGGTTATAAGCTGCCTTAGGACAGTATTAATAAGTCTCTGAAATGTAGATGGAGCATTTTTTAATCCAAACGGCATTCTGACAAATTCATAATGTCCAAATGGGGTGCAAAACGCCGTTTTTGCTCTATCTTTTGCATTTACTTTTATTTGATAAAATCCTTTTGCAAGGTCTAAGGTAGTAAAGTATTGCGACCTTCCTAGTTTATCTAGTATACTATTTAAATTTGGGAGTGGAAATTTGTCATCAACAGTATTATTGTTTAGGAGTCTGTAATCGACAACCAAACGCCACTTTTTTTTGCCTGAATTGTCAATCTTCTTTGGTACAATCCAAAGCGGACTATTGTAAGGTGAGCTACTATTTACTATTATTTTTTGTTCTAGCATTTCATTAATTTGTCGTTCTATTTCCTGTTCGTGAATTTGTGGGTATCTATAGATTTTTGAATATAGGGCTTTGTCAGTTTTTGTATTAATTTCGTTTTCCACGATATCCGTTGCTGTTAATTTGTCTCCTTCTTTATAGAAAACATCAGCAAATTTATCTAGTATTTTAAGTATTTTATCCCTTTCTTCTTTGTTCAGATGACCAAGATCAATAGATTCGGCTATGTTCTTTCCCTTCAATGGCTCCATTACCCGAATTTCTTCGTAAGGCACTGGCTGACAATTATTTTGAAAAAATACCCTGTTTCCGAATACCTCGATATAACGGTGGTAGAGATCAATTTTCGCTTTAAATGGAATCAAAAAATTTTGTCCGATAATTGCATTGTAATTATTGCTTTGGAAATCTATAATTTTCCATAAAATTGTTCCTGTCGAGTTAAATTCTTCTGGTATTGGTGTGTTGTAATAATGTGTAACTTTAATCAAACCGTTTATTGTTTTGTATATTAAATTTTTCTTTAAGGGTTGTGGTTTAAAACCACGAAGAGCTGTTGGCTTGATAATGCTTGTGTCTGACCCGGTGTCTATTAGGCATTTTAATGTTTGTTTGCCTATGTTAATTATTATTATTGGCAGTTTTGATCTGGAGGCGGTGTCGTAAAATTTACTTCACCATCAAAACTTTGTTCGATATTATCAATCTCCATATGATTATTTCTTCGAGTAAAATTAGACTGATCCACACTCATGTGGGATTGACGTGTTTGTCTTGACTTATTGTTAAAAATACCTGGATAGGGATTTTGTTCATTCTGCTGATTGTTAAATCTATTAGTGTTTTGTGTGTATAAGTGATTGTGGTTTTCTGGCTGGTGTTTTTGTTCTATTTGGTAGTTTTTATTACCATTTACTATTTGTGTATTTGTTTGTTTGTAGTTGCTTTGGTGAGTGGGTTTTTGGGGATATCTCCTATTAAGTCTGTGTTTATAGTCTATTGTCCTAGTGTCCCACAGTAGTTTAAGTTTTGTGTATTTAATTATAATGTCCTGTAGTGTTTCGTTCGGACCTACGTTAGATCTTACAGTCCCGTCGATCTTTTCCAGTACAATATCTACCAAATCTCTATAAATACATTTAGGACTATACATGTTAGGTTTAAGGGGGTCAAATGCGTAGAATTCATTCAAATCGCACTTAGCCTTTTCAAAATACTTAAATAATTCATCTAACTTAACTGCTCTGCAGCGATTAAAAACTTCTCCATACGTAATTCTGGGTTGATACACATAGAAAATTTTCGTCTTCAGCTCGTCCCAGGTAATACTGCCAATATCTCCCAGCCGCTTTCTTTCTTCTCCAACAATTTTTTCGTTTTGGACTATTTTCAGACCAAAATCAATCAGCTGCTGATCGTTGATACACAAACTAAGGGTCAGCTCCACAGAATCAATAAAGGACATCACACCAATGCTACGGCTCAAAGGGTGTATCCGCCTGAACTGCTCTATAACATCCTTGGGTTTCATCATGAACTGCTGTTGTGCATTTATTTGTAGACCCAGCTGTTATTCTTGAGGTTGAAGTTGTTGTAGTTGTATTCGTTGTTGTTCTAGTTGTTGACGCTGCAGTTGTAGTTGTTGTTGTTCAAATTGTTGTTGCTGCTGCTGTATTTTTTCCTCTTGACGTCTTATTACCGTCTCTAACTCATCAATTATTTGCGCTTCGTTGTTGATTTGCCGATTGGCATGGAAATCTGCTTGTCGTGACATCATATTATTTAGAGTGGATCCTTTTTGTACACAAAATCATATTATTATCTTTTCTTTGATTTTAAAATTCACTTGAACACTCGTTATCTTTTTGTTTATTAAATAACTGCGAATCCCATTAAGGAAATTATGCAACCAAAAAGTAATTGTGATCTTTTTAATGTATAAATTTTGTATTGAAAAGCCGATTTTGTTTATTGTACAATTTAACTTCACCACAATTCCTGAAGCTATTTTTATTTTATTAACTTTGTTAAAATATTGTAATTATTCTTTGGAATAATCATTTGTCGTTGGTTCTTTTTGCCTATTCTTTAGAGTAAGCTTGCTTTTTCGACTGCGCCAGCAACGTTGTTTAAGTTATTGTTTTGAGTTATCAATATCAACTGACTCTTTATTCATTAAATTTTTTTTTATACAATATTTCTTAGCCTAAAAACTTATTTCTATGGGTTAATGTTGAGCAAGCAGAATTGATTATTAAACTCTGAAAGACCGAACTCTATTTTTTTGTGTTACTAAAATCGATCGTAAAATTTTTTTGTATCAATTCCGCTTACTCATTAAATCATTTGGTTTGTAGTTTTCTTTAACAATACAATTTAATTTTTTATTTATTCTCCAACTTTGTAATATAATTGTCGTTGGCCTCTTTTAATAAAAAAAAAATAAAATGAATGAAATCAACGGAAGGAGGAATCAAATTTCAGATAGCAAATAGTATAAAAAGTAAACATTCTGTTTTTATGCTTGTGCCAAAGACATTCTTATATCAGAAAGTGTCATTGGCTTAGCCTATATTTTGTTTGTTATATTTAATTACAATTTCATTAATGTCTACGAGGAGTGGTTGCGAAAGTACAAGTGTCATTGGCTTAACCTATATTTTGTTTGTTATATTTAGTTATAATTTCATTAATGTCCACGAGGGGGTTGCGAAAGTACATATGCAACTTGCGCGCCACAGCGAATAATCTGTTTGTGGTTTTGCATCTAGTTCGTGAAGAAATTTTGGAAGGGAAGCTGTTTTTTGTGTTTGTAAAACTTTTCTAAGCTGTTTGGTACACTCCTTAACCCTTCTGTGACATCCTTGGTACAAATGTACCAATTTTTTTTTGGAAACGAATTTTTAATATTATTTATGCATCTATAGAGCTGAAAATTTATAAATGCCTCAGTTATATATCTGAGAATGAAGTAGTGACATTTGTTTTGGATGCACATGTCCAGTACATTGGTGGGGAGCGAAAAACTAATATATATCCTTTGTTACCATCCTTGGTACAATTGTACCACAAGCATATTTGTATGAAAAATATATGAAGAGGGCTAGATTGTTTCACAAGGCAAGTCGTTTTACTGAAATTTATCTTTCTTATATACATATGAAATGACATGAAAATACATGTTTGTTTTTTACACAACAAAAAAAAACAAACAATCTTCAAGAGTAGTAGCAGGTGAGCATTTGTTTTTTATTATCTTGTGCCTCTCGCCTAAAAACAAACGCATTTATTGTGTGAGCTGACCGTTATATTATTGTTTCTAAGCAGCAGAATTGAAATTGTCGCAAAGTGTTTTGCTACAGTTTCGAGCAAACAGACGCCGTGAAGTACATTCAACAGTATTTGGTTTCCACAACGCTAACAACAATGATACATCTTTGCTCAGTTATGTTCCGAAAAAAATAAGTGCGTTTTATTGCTTTCCACAGTACACTATGATATGAGCACTCGAGGAACTTAAAATAAGCCCGAGGCGCCTATTAAATATGCGTACACTGGATGGACCAAATGCTTGGAACGTACGCCTGCAAACGCAGAACCCGACGCTGGCCCTACGCATTTTTCTTTAACATTTTAGACGTAGCTGCCCTAGCTACACACATTATTTATACGACTTTTCATCCTAATAGTAAAATGGAGGCGCGGCGTGAAAACTTACATTCGCTTTAGTTAGATCGTCGTATGAACAATAAAAATATTATGGCTCAAACAATCACTAGAAACGCAATAACAGATATGATGGGCGGATCAATAGTTATGAAAACCACTATTGCATCAACATCGAAAACATCAGGAGTAAGTGCAGTAAAAGGTTGCTGTAAGCTGTGTGTGATTTCCGATAAAAAATATCGTAAAACAAGACAGATGTGCTCGAAGTGCAGTGATCCTGTATGTGCTCAGTATTGCACTGTCCAACATATATGTACAAATTGTGAATAAGTCTCTAAGTTTTTTATACTTTAATTTTTGAAAATTGTATTTTGTGCTTTTTGAATTTGCATTTTTTATTTTGCACTCTAATAATAATTAAAAAAAATATAATAATAATAACAGTTTTTGATGCAAAGCATATAAAACACAACTTCTATCTGGTTTTCTTGTATTTTCAATATAAAACACATAGTGGTACAGCTGTACCAAGGATGTCGTTACAGGTGTTGTAGAGAAGGGTGTAACAGAAGGGTTAAGCCTTAATTTTAGCTGAGGCGATTTGTATCGTGTCCATTCTCGTCGAGCTTTCCTTTTTTCAGATAAAAGCCTTTCTATATCAACAGAAAAAATATTGTTGAATCGCACTTGTTGGGTTGCTTGATTTGAAGAAGCATTAAGAGCATCTTCTTTAACGTGTGCTTGAAACAACCTAATAGAGTCATCTATGTCAAAAGGTGTTCTCAACGGCATATTGTCCGGTATTTTTTGTATTTCAGCCAATTAATACGTGCAGATGTCGTTGGTAAGTCACATGCAGTTGATGAAGTTGTATGCGAGTATATAGTGACAATTGTAGGCGAGTGGTCTGAAGATAAATCCAAGGTTGATTCAACTTCAATCATAACGCTGGGCACACCTTTCGCAATTCCAAAGTCGATAACATCAGCAATTTTTTGTCGATCTGTTGGCCAGTATATTGGCTGAACACTTGAAACTACATTCAAACCAATTTTTGATATTGTGTCAAACAAAAAGCAACCCAAAAGCAAAAGGTGTGATTAAACGTGAACCCCAGAATGTGTGTTTAGCATTGTAGTCGCCAGCTGCTAGAAAACGGCCAAGTGATTTATAAAAATCCGTATATTGACTCTCGGTAATTGAAAATTTTTGGGGGGGGATGATCCTTGGTGTCCTAGAAATTTTAACCACTAATTCTAAAATAGCTTCGGGAGGTCAAATGAGTTTCTGAGATAAGCATAACATCGATTTGTTTATCCAGAAGAAAGTATTCTATTTCGTTTTTACGTTGGTAGATGCCGTTTGCCTTCTAAAAACAGATTCTTAAGTTCATGGAGGTGTTCAATACAGCCTGCAACAAGGTAGATTGCATTTTCAACATTTCATGCATCATACAGGACATGTTGTGAGTAAACGTATTTACTGTTTGTGTTAAGCTTTCAATTGAGGCTTCAATACGACTAAAATTAGAGCCTGGAACTTTGTTTGCTGGTACCGATTTTTGCGCTGTATTCTGGTTATTTCTAAAATGTTAGCGTATGAAAATTGACTATTAGGTTTTTGTTGAGTAAGAGTCGTATTGGACTTTAAAACATTTAAAAATTTATTATGGCTAGACGACGGTTGAGGTAACTGTGGGTAGTTTAAAGTGGTGTTGGGCTGAGCGAGAACAACATTTGTTTTTCTGTTCAACGAATTTTAAAAAAACGAGTAAAGAGGGCAGCCTTTATAGTTGGCAGTGTGATTTCCGCTGCAATTGCCACATTTTTTTGCCTTGGGATTGCCTTTTATTTTGTCGCAGTTTGCGGTACTGTGTAGCTCACCACATACAACGTAAACAGTAGGCAACTTGTAGTAAGTTTCCTTGGCAGTTCAGGCATTGAATAGGTGCGGTTTTTTATGTGGCGTCTCAACGGTAACTCTTCGGTGCAAGAAGTACTTTAAATTATAAATTGGGTGCGATTCGGTCTTGATTCGTTCTTTTTTATTTTCAAGTCACCTGGCTGTAAACATGGAATAAATAAAAAAAAAATACCGATTCAACAAAGAAACTGTAAAAAAATTACAAATTTAATTAAAAAAAAAAGATATATTGTTGGACAGTAGAGGATGCGACACATCAGCGGAATTTGAAGTTAGTAGCTTTGCGCACTTGGTGAAGAAGAGAGGTAGGTCTCATATTATGTAATGCATATATATGTACATACATATGTATGTATGTACTTGATACGTAAGAGACAAAATTGTTCTTTAAGATGCAGGATGATGCAGGAGATATTATGGCCTCTCCCAAGCCACGGTAAGCAGAATTTGTTCTAAGGTCTTCCGTGCCATTGCGAAACTTGCAAAAAACAAAATCAAAATGTTTTTATCTATAGAAGAAGAAGTAAGAATATCAAAAAAATTTTAAGAAATACGCAACTTTCCTACTGCTATCGGTGCCATTGACATGATATGGGTTCCATATAAAAATTAAAAAAACCGGTGCTGAAGTAGACCACGGGGCCTTTATATATCATCCAAAGGATTCACAAGGGTTTTCAACAAAAACTTTTACTCAATTTTAACAGTAGCTTTACTTACTTTGTCCTCTTTTAATATCTCTACTTTATCCATTTTTTATTAAATTTTAAAAATATTTACCAAAAATTACTTAGCAAAGTAATGGAAATCTGCAGAACTTTTTAGTGATGTACATATTACAAACTCAAGTAAAAAATGCTCGTACTTCAAATAATCGGATTATTTGAAGTAATTTAAGTCCTTAACAAAAAATAGCCATATTTATTTATTTTACATTACTATAAATGTATTTAGTTTATTTTGTTATGTAATATAAATGTTAATTTACATCTTTAATAAGAAAAAATTTAATTTTGTAATAAAACTATACAAAAATTTATTAATATATCCGGATGAACTACGAATCGTTTTTTTGCATCTTTAACTATAAAGAGACAAGAGAGATGGTGGTATTGCCAGTATCAACATGTTAAATTTATTAAAGCATACACTAGTTAATATGGAGTTTTTGCATACTATAGGTTTGTTTAGGTTTGTACGCGTTAAAGTCGCTGGTAACTAACACTAACTTCAAACCTCAATTAAGATTTTTTTTGCTTAAGTCTGTTAGATTTAGGAATAAAATTATGTTACGTTTTATAATGTCAACATTTACAGAAAACTTATAAAAATCATTAAAAGTTTTCATAATCCCTTAAGGTGTTAGCGTTTGCATAATTTGTTTGAAGACACCTCAGATAAAGTGGTGTAAAGTTCCGAGTAGAGCTAAGAGGAATATTAAAGTTGATGTTTCTTAGCAGGAATTCTGAACAAATAGCACCATTTAACAAATTTACTAAACAAGCTACATTAATCATTATTCGTATACTTTCTAAGGTCAGAAAATTAATTAAGGATAGTCTTACAGAATATGGGGGAAGATTTAAATTTGGGTTCCATTTTATGTTACAGAGACAAAATAAAATAAATTGTTTTTGAACAGATTCAATGCGATTTATCTGATAATCAGTGTAGGCGTCCCAAACAATCGATCCGTATTCTAGAATAGGCCTTACTAGAGATGTGTACAATCATTTGTGTACATTGCTTGGAACAATTTTTTACATCGTAGGTAAAGATTTTTCAAAGGTAATCAAGCTAATATATATACTTATATGTTTTGAGAGACAATTAAGCACATGAATGGCAAAGGTTAAGTTCGGTTAGGTTGGAAAGTTGCTGGTGAAAGGAAAGTTAGATTCCAGTCCACTTAGATCTTGATGTGCTACCATTTTGTTACCTGTAGGGAAGAAGGGGAGAAAAAAAGGGGAGATTAAGCATAGGAGAGTCTAGAAATGGTCGATAAGAAGGATCGAAATAGTAAAGGAGTTAAGTAAGTGCGAAGTCGATACAAGGGGTAAAACTTGCAATAGTTACGGACAAGTTGCCGATTACGCTGTTGGGCAGAGGAGAACCATCCACTGAGGAAGGAGTTAAGCAGTGATGCCAACTCTTGCAATATTAAAAGCACTGTGAGCCCAATGCAGTTTCAACTCTCGTAGTGTACAGACGCGTTTTTATAATGGTCGCAACTGAATATTAAAAATTTACAGAAAGTTAATATCAGAAAAAAAAAACAAAAACAAAACATTGATGAAACAGTTATTATACTGGTTTTATTTATTTTTTTTTTTTTTGCTTGCGTGTAATATATTAAATCAATGATGTTTAGCCCATACAACAATTGTTTGGAAAAAATTCATACACATTTGCTACGCTCTTTTAAAAACTCATTCATTCATCGTTGAGCAAGCGACCAAAACACATGCGTCGGAGTATCGTCATTTTTTTCAGGAATTTATTAAGTATTGTTGTTGGTTTTTGTTGAACAAAGCACAGTAAACACACACGATTCAATTACAATTGAACACACAACAAACAAAGTAAAAAAAATAAAAGCTACACGTCTACGAAATGAGATGTGAACGGTATTTTATGATAAATGATGCTTTTCATAACATTCAATGCCTTTTATGCTACAAAATATTTAAGGCTTTAAAAAAAAAACGTTTTGAAAAGACATTTTTATTCATATCATTATGAAATTAGTTTTAGGTGTTTGCCAATATGTTTGCTGGGAGTTAGGGTTGCGAGAGCGAGCGCTAATACATCTCATTTTTATTTTTGATCATCTATGTCTTAAACAGCGTTGCCATTTTGGTGCTTTTCGGGTATTTTTTGGTGCTTTTTTACTTAAACAATACCCGAAATTTTATTAAATACCCGTTTTTGAAAAGCGGGTATTTATAGTGCTTTTTACAATTTCTTACAGTGCTTTTCGATGCGTTTTAAAGAATCAACATTTTTGGCACTGAACCATTTTTCTACTATTCTTTAAACACACCTAATACTTAATTAACCAACTGCGTATTATTTGCATCTATATTTTGATTAGTACTCGCAAACTGTTAAGAGTTTTACTTACTTACTTTTAATATTAGTACATATCCTTTGATTTGTTTGTTGTAAAAATTTAAGCAAGAAGGTGCCTTGGTTATTATCAAGCTGAACAGTTATTAAAAGTAAGTTTTTCATTGATGCTACAGTTCATATGTGTTAAGGTTCATCATCTAACAATGGCTTATCTTTAGATCGAAAAACAAATATATAGAAAAGCTTGGGAAAATGATCCAGCTTTTAAAATGTGATTTAGATAAACAAAAGATGAACTAAAACCATATTTAATTTTTTTTTAATTGTGAAATAAATGCACAATAAAGCGATTTACTCCGACAAAGTCACACAAAAAAAATCCATGAAAAAGCAATAGATCTGTCTTTTGATCCACCAGACCCAAAACAAAATTAGGTTAGTGCTTTTGTACCCGAAATTTGTTCAATTTTTACCCTTTATTACCCTATTTCCATGGGCTCACAGTGCTTTTGATGTTGCAAGAGTTGGCATCACTGGACTTAAATATTTGCATACACAAACTCATATAGTGAACACAAAAAAAAAAAGAGAACTCTAAATGAATTCATCTTCTGAGAACAACAACAATAAACATACAAGCAGTAGGAATTTGTATTTAACCTTGGTTGCTAATGAGGGCAACGAAAAAAATAATTTAAACACAAACTTAAACTTTACACAAAATACAAATACTCCTACGCGATCATGCTCTCCGTACATGTTAAATAGTGATCAAGAAGCAACAATAATTGCACCCATTAGCAAACTCTTTAGCTTAGCAGTACCAACAAGCAAGCAAACAAACAAACAATAAGTAACAAGGTGACCAATGTGCACAAAATTGTAGATGCTTTGAGTACAATAAGTGATAATTAAATTCAAACAGGTATGGACAGATACATAACCGTATGAAAAAGGGGAAGAAGTCCAAATCAGCTCAAATAGCTTCAACAGCGAAAGTTCCCAGAGATGGAAAAAACATTATAAAAAATTTATAATCGTCGCAACTGAATATAAAAAAAATATAAAAAAAAAAAATTCAAGTCACAAAATATATAAAAAAACAAAACATTTACTGCACAGTTATTTTACTGGTTTTAATTTATTTTTTGCTTGTGTGCAATATACATAAATATTTGCATACACAAACTAATATAAGTGAAAATAAAAAAAAGAAAACTCTGATGTGTTCATCTTCTGATAAAAACAACAATAATCCTACAAGTAGTAGGAATGTACAATATATAACTTTAGTTGCTGATGACGACAATAAAAAAAATGAATTAAACAAAAACCTGAATTTAACAGAAAACACAAATACTCGTGCGCGATCATTATCTCTAAACATGTTAAATAGTGATCAAGAAGCAACAACAATTGCACCCATCAGCAAACCTGTCAGCTTAGCTGTACAAACAAACAATAAGTAACAAGGTGACCAACGTGCACAAAATGGTAGATGCGCTGAGTACAATAAATGATAATAAAATTCAAACAGGAATGGACAGATACATAACCGTATTAAAAAGGGGAAGGAGTCCAAAATCTGCTCAAATAGCTTCAACATCGAAAGTTCCCAGAGATGGAAAAAAACAAAATAAAAAATTCCGAAAATCGTTTCGCGATTTTATCTGAACAAGACTCTTTTTTTAAAAATTCGTCGAACAGAAAAACACATGCTATTCCCGATCGCCTAACACCCCTTTAAACTACCCTCAGGTACCTCAACCGTCGTCTAGACATAATCAATACTCAAATGTCTAACACGACTCTTACTCAACAAAAACCTAATAGTCAATTTTAATACGCTAATGTTTTAAAGAGTAACCAGACTCCGGCGCAAAAAACTGTACCAGCTAATGAAGAATCAGGGCATAATTTTAGTCGTATTGAAGCCTCGATAGAGATCTTAATACAAACAGTAAATACATTTACATTTAAATGTTGAAAATGCAGTCTACCTTGTTGCAGGCTGTATTGAAAAAAACATGAACTTAAGAATCTGTTTTTGGAACGCAAACGGCATCTGCCAACACAAAAATGAAATTGAATATTTTCTTCTGGATAAACAAATCGATGTTATGCTTATCTCAGAAACTCACTTGACGTCCCGAAGCTATTTTCGAATTAGTGGATATAATTTCTACGACACCAAGGATCCTCAAGGTAGAGCTTGTGGTGGCTCTGGAATCCTAATAAAAACTCGAATAAAACACTACCTACTAAACGACCTTCGTGAAGAATATCTTCAAGCAACGAACATCTGCATTGAAAATTTTTATCAAAAGCTTGTGATATCATCTGTTTACTCTCCTCCCAGGTTTTCAATTTCAGAGAGTCAATATACCGCATTTTATACAACACTGGGGTCCCGTTTTCTAGCAGCTGGCGACTACAATGCTAAACACACTTTTTGGGGCTCACGTTTAATCAGTCCCAAGGGTCGTGTTTTGTTTGACACAATTTCAAAAATGGGTTTGAATGTAGTTTCAAGTGGTCAGCCAACATATTGGCCAACGGATCGTCAAAAAATTCCTGATGTTATCGACTTTGGGATTATGAAAGGGGTGCCCAGCGAAATGATTGAAGTAGAAGCATCTCTGGATTTGTCTTCAGATCACTCGCCTACTATTATCACTATTTACTCACACACAACTACAACACCAACATGTGATTTACCGCTGACACCTGCACGTATTAACTGGCTGAAATACAAAAAATATTTGAGTGCTCATTGCACGGAAAATATGCCATTGAGAACACCTGCTGACATAGAAAATTCTATTAGGTTGTTTGAAGCACATGCTAAACAAGCTGCTCTTAATGCTTCTTCAATTCAACCAAATCAACAAGCGAGATTTAACAATATTTTTTGTGCAGATGTAGAAAGGCTACTGACTGAAAAACGGAGAGCTCGACGAGAATGGCAACGTTACAGATCGCCTCAGCTAAAATTAAGGCTTAAGGAGTGTACCAAGCAGCTAAGAAAAGTTTTACAATCACAAAAAACAGCTTCGCTTCAAAAATTTCTGCAAGAACTCGATGCAACACCATCAACAGATTATTCGCTGTGGCGTGCAGCCAGAGGACTTAAAAGGCCAGTGATTTGCAAACCACCATTACGAGCCTCTAATGGTGACTGGGCAAGAACTGATGCTGAAAAAGGTGATCTATTTGTTAAGCACCTAGAAAAAGTATTTACCCCGAATATTTCTGCTGATATTGTTGAACTGCCACCAGTCGTCTCTTTACCAGAAATACCGATGAGATTTAACATGACGGAGATTGAAAATACTATTACTAGTCTTAACACCAGAAAAGCCCCAGGTGTCGACAAAATAAGCAACAAAATGCTTCAACAACTGCCTTATATTGCAAAAAGAGTTATACTCTTCATTTTTAATAGTATTCTACGGCTGCAATACTATCCTGCAGAATGGAAGATTTCGATGATTATTATGATACCAAAGCCCGGCAAGGATCATACGAAGGTTGAATCCTATCGGCCTATTAGTTTATTGCCCAACATTTCAAAACTATTTGAAAAGCTGTATATGAGCAAGCTGATGCCTATAGTGACTAGAAGTGGTTGCATTCCAGATCATCAATTCGGTTTTCGCAGACAACATAGCACTATTGAACAAACTCACAGACTTGTGAACGTAGTTAGAGACACCTTTGAAAAAAAGAAATTTTGCTCTGCGCTCTTTATAGATGTTTCTCAAGCTTTCGATAAAGTATGGCACGAAGGTCTTATCCACAAATTAACACGCAATCTCCCCGCAAACATCGTCAAGCTTTTAAAAAGCTATTTAGAGGAACGAAAATTTGTAGTTAGGGAAGGTAATTTTTTAAGCCCTCCGCAGTCGATCGAAGCCGGAGTTCCCCAAGGCAGCATCTTCGGTCCCTTACTTTATTTAATTTATGCCTCTGACTTACCGTTAAGCAATAACATTCATACATCAACATTTGCTGATGATACAGCTTTTTTAAGCGTCCATGAAAATCCAGTAGAAACTTCCATCAACTTACAAGGGTATATATCCAAATTGGAAAGATGGCTTAAACAATGGCGTATAAAAGTTAACGAACAGAAATGTGTACACGTCACTTTTACGTTGCGAAGGGAAACATGCCCGCCTATACAAATCAACACTGAGACTATTCCGCAACATACTGTAGTCAAATATCTAGGCGTTCACCTTGATCGCCGTTTAACATGGAAATCGCATATAGACGCAAAGTTGATGCAAATGAAATTAAAAACTGCCCAAATTAATTGGCTTATGGGAAGAAATTCTATACTGAGCCTAGACTGTAAACTTCTACTATACAACGCGATCCTGAAACCAATATGGTCCTATGGAATCCAGTTATGGGGCACTGCCTCAGCATCGAATGTCGAAAGAATTCAAAGGCGACAGAATAAAATTCTACGTACAATAACAGCAGCCCCTTGGTATGTCAGAAACCATCGAATTCATAAAGACCTAGACGTTCCGTTAGTGAAGACAGTATTTTCAAAACACGCGAAAAAATATATAAAAAAACTTGAGTTGCACCCAAATCCACTTGCGCGCAATATTCTTCATTATAGAGGCCACACCCGGCTGAAAAGAAGGGATACTCTTTTTCTCAGCCGTTCACGAGAGATGTAAAACAACCAAAATTAACCGTTGAAATTAAAAATTTTGTTTAGCATTGGCTAAACTTATATTTAATATTTTTTAGATTTAAGATTTGAAAAACTTATTGATAATTTAATATAAATAATTAAAGATTCAATAAATAATAAAATTATCAAAAAAAAAAAAAAAAAAATATTCTTCCCAAGTAGTATCCACCAGAGAATGACATGAGTTCATTCAATTTTAGTGCCTACTCCTATTTTTAGTGCTTTTGTTTTGTTTTCAATCATCAACAGTAGCAATTGCATTGCTTGTAGAGTTTGCTTTTGTAAAATCATTGTTTATTACTTAATCTTTTTTTCGATACCGTTAGCAATAACAACATACAAAACATTCCTTTGTATACAAAACACTCAAATGATTCATTAAAGCTCAACTCTTTGGACAAAAATAGTGTTTTTTATTATTTGTTATTAAATGCAAATATTTTTGAAAAAATGAATTCAGAAATTCTTAAAAATATTGAAAATGGTGTTTTTCACTTAAGAAAGGGAAATAGTAGAAGTAAAATTTGGGAAGTTTTTCCCACATTGAAAATGAGGATGGTAAAATTATTGATGGAGTGGTAATTTGTGAAAAATGCAATCGTATTTTAAAATTTAATGGAAGACAAACATCCAATCTCGTCCGCCACAAGTGTTATGACGTACGAAATCGCACTGTTGCTTTAAAAAAAGTATGTAATGCAGATAAAGAAAGTTTTTTGATAGCGTGTTCGCAATGGGTTGTGGAGGACTGTCGCCCATTTTCAATTGTAGAAGGTGGAGGATTTAAAAAAATGGTCCAATCTCTCCTCGACATTGGCACAAAATACGGTTGTAATGTGGACTTAACCCACATGTTGCCTGCTTCCAGAACAATATCTCGCCGAATAAGCGACATGGCAGAGGAGAAAAAATTAGAAATTAAAGAGGAGTTGGGTCTTGCCGTATCGAGCGGTACTGCGTCCATTACGTCTGATCTCTGGACTGATAATTTCGTGAAGAGGAACTTTTTATGTGCAACGTTTCGTACGAGAAACTGCATTATTTTTCATTACATCGTGTTATTGTTTTTCTTTTGTTCGTAATTGGTTTATTCACATTTGAACAGTGAAATACTCAACCATACTTACTGCTTTTATGATTGGTTGGAGTGTTCATAATTTGCAATCAACTACAAGCATTTTGCAGCAAAAGACATGCTAAATTGAATCATGCAATAACAACTTTCATTTAGTTGGTGCGTATTGCTAGCTCAATATTCTTTTTTCCAAAGTCAAAAAATTGACATTTGAGTGCGATTCATGTCATTCTCTGGTATCCACTTTACGAAAATTGTAAAGATGGACAATTGAACGCTGATGAGCGGTGTAGCGGCCTTAAAATCAGTTCTGATACGTTCTGCTAAAACTGATTGGATATAAATAATAATATTTTTCAACATAAAAAAACTCTTAGTAATTTTAAATTTTCATTAATTCAATAAAACTGAACTTGAGCCTGATAATATTACTTTTCATATCTACATCAATATAAGTTCAAATAATAATAACGTTTATTCGTAATAATAATAATATAAAAATATTAATTCCGCTTGGGCACGAGCTATAAATACCCTAATAACAAGGGTCTAATAGTATGTGAATGTCCCTAATATAGAGTAAAAACAACAAAAACGTTAAATTACAAAGTAGAATTCTTTGATGATAACGGACTATGAGTTTTTGTTGATTATTAGTAATTTTCAAACAGTGATTTCGTACTAACCAGCACTGTTTCATTGTAGAATAAAAATTGAATTAAAAATTAATTCTTATATTCTATTTCTGTTGAAAACTGGTTAAATAGTTGATATTCTTCTCAATTAGTATCCACTTTACGAAAATTGTAAAGATGGACAATTGAACGCTGATGAGAGTTGTAGCGGCCTTGAAATCAGTACTGATACGTTCTGCTAAAAACTGATTGGATATAAATAATAAAATTTTTCAACATAAAAAAAACTCTTAGTAAAATTGATTTTTCATTAATTCAATAAAACTGAACTTGAGCCTGATAATTTACTTTTCATATGTAAATCAATATAAGTTAGAATAATAATTACGTTTATTCGTAATAATAATAATATAAAAATGTTTTTTATTTCTTAGAATGTTCATTTAAGCAATACGTCTTTTGATTTAATATAAAAATATATATATATATATTAAATCAAAAGACGTATTGCTTAAATGAACATTCTAAGAAATAAAAAAACATTTTTATATTATTATTATATACCATACATATATACCATATATTCGATATTTCGCTAACAATTTGTAGCATCGGCAGGAAAATTTTTTTTATTCACAAAATTTCATTTCACAAAACATCAATATACCGTTAGATCACACTGTCTTGTTGTCACAAAATTTTTAGAAAGGGTAATCAATGGGTAATATAATAAAACTGTGGGCTCAACCAGGAGGTACTCGGAACTAAAAAAAAAATTAAAATATGCATTTCTAAAAAGACACAAAAACATAATAATAACACAATCAGACAAAGGAAATAAAACAGTTGCAATATACAAGAACGAATACGAAAACAAAATGGAAAATCTACTAGAAGACATAAATACTTACAGAATAATAAGAACAGATCCCACCACCAAGTTAATTAAAACAAACAACAATATTATAAATGATTTACACAAAAAAGAACATATAGATTTCTGGCTCAAACGCGCACTCACTTGTTCCGCTGCAACGGCACCGAGAATCTACGGATTACCAAAAATACACAAAGAAGGTGTACCATTGCGACCCATAGTGTCATCTTTTCAAGTCCCTTGCTACCAACTTAGTAAATTTTTAGGACGAATACTTAGAAATATAGTATCGGAAAAATACAACATAAAAAACGCAGTTGATTTAAAAACACAACTTACAAACATACAATTGGACTCAAATGATGCATTAGTTTCTTTTGATGTTGTTTCTCTTTTTACTAACATCCCCATTTATACAGCCATCAATAATATAATGGATAAATGGAACACGATAAAGAATCATACAGTCTAAATTTCTAGAAATACTTAAATTTTGTCTGTACGATAATAATTACTTCATTTACAAAAACAATATATATAATCAAATCTTTGGTATGCCTATGGAGAACCCCCTCTCACCCACGATTGCAGATATTGTTTTAGATAATTTATTAGACGTGGCGCTAGCTGAACTAAAAAACAAAAATATTTATATAAAATACATAACCAAATACGTAGATGACATTTTGGCTGTGATCAACATTGACGACAAAAACGAGATTCTAAACACTCTCAATGGATACCATCCTAAAATTAAATTCACCATTGAAATGGAAAACGAGGGGAAAATATCCTATCTTGACACCACATTACACAGAATTAACAACAAAATATCCTTTGATTGGTATACAAAAAACACCTCATCAGGAAGAATCATCAATTACAATGCCACACAACCAAAATCAAAAATAATTAATACAGCTAAGAACCTTGTGCGTAGAGTTCTGGACATAAGTGATGAACAATTTCACACGCAAAATATAAAAAAAGTCACGAAAATATTAATGGACAATAGCTTTCCCCCTCATCTAATCAAAATAATTACCAATTCCTGCAAACATCCACAAAACAATAGAAATGGCAACCCTAATGATGATAATAAACAATATTTCAGCATTAAATATATACCAGGCATTACAGACAACAAAAACATCAAATCTGTAATAAATAAAAGCAATATCTACTTAGCATACAAACCCAACAAAACACTAAGTACTATTTTCACAAACACAAAAACACCAATCGACAAACTACAACAAAACAACGTAGTCTATGAGATACCATGTAAAGGTGATAGTGTCAGCGGGTGTGATCTTGTCTACATTGGCACAACAAAGAGAGCTTTAGAAACAAGAATGAACGAACATAAAACAGACATAAACAAAAACAAAGAAAGCACTGCTTTGTCAAAACATATACTGGAAACCAATCATGTACCTGACTTTGAAAATATAAAAATACTAAACAAGGAAAATAATGGGAAAAAGCGTTACACAACCGAGAGCTTAAGAATACAACAGAAAATACATAGAACAATGAATAAAAAAGAAGACACTGACAACTTAAGCGCCATATACAGTGTAATAATTAAAAACAGCCAAAACCTTAATTTTTAATGTTTTTATATTATACATATGTACATCATATAAAAAGCGGTGTTCTTTATTTAATAATTATGTTCACAATATAACTTCAACAACTTCGTAAGTTATTCAAACATTTTTATTTTATTATTTATGTGATATCTAACACACTTGATGTTTTTCCAAATTTAGTTAAATATAAATAAATCACAAAACATTCACGAAACGTTGGGAAAAATATGTAATAAAAAGAATCTGCATTTTTATTGACATAAAACAAGTTAGGCATCACCAGCTATTTAATAAAAATATTTATACTAAAATATGCATAATTATTTTTATCCCCAACCTCATATTTTTCAGTGCGAAAATTTTTGGATTTAACATTTTTTTAATTTTTCTATATAACGCTATGGACATTATAATATATGAACATTGTATATACTTACATACTTATGTGCATGCATAGTTATACCAAAGACTATAAATATATAAAGATATTGCACGTAGAACATTGTACGGGAAATGCTTAATTTGCTGGTGGTTTTAGTAGTAAAACCACTTTTTTCAAGAGAGTCATTTATTTTCTCAGAGAATTTATTATTCTCATTTCTCTACTATTCATTTAGATATGTATACATGTGTTCATACGTTTGTGTCTTTGCATTCAGAAGTATGTGTGCATGTGTGTACATTTAATAAACAAACGAAAGATTCCATATAAACAAACAAAAAAACTTTTCGAGCCTTTGCTGCAATAGAGTCATAATTCAAAAAATCTTGTTTGGCAGGAAACGAATTTAAAGTCTAGAATTTACCTATAAATCAATGGTAAAATATTATTCTCCCAAGAGAATAATAAAATACAAATATCTTTCATATTTGTATGAAAATTTTGCACAATATAAAAATTGATATCGCGATTAGTTATATTAGCTCAAAAATGACATATTTTGAATTATGACGCTTTTGAAGAAAAGGCTCGTTTTGTGTTCGCACAATATATGTGGACATAAGATACGTATAGCTAATGTCGCTGATTTTATTGTTGTACTATTGCAAGAACATCGATTCGCACCGAATTTAATATTTTTTAAAATTGGAAATTTATATAACTATGTACTTATATCTACATACATATAGTATAAAAATAAAGTGTCACGACGTTTGTTCTCGCTAGTCTCCGAAACTACTGGACCGATTTAAATGAAATTTCGCGCAGATATGTTAACAGTGTATAACTTGAAATATAGGCTATATATGTATGTATTATTTTGAATTTGAAATAGAAAAAATTGCTTTTTGAATAACCTGGTCATTTATAAACAGATTTTCAAAATTATTGTTTTGTTTGAAAGGTGTTGCCTGCAGTTGGGTCTCATAAATTTATTTTTGGAAATCTGTTAATAATTCTGCTAGCTCAACGGATATCTTGTGCTCGCTGCCGTATGGATATAATAAAACCCGCCCAAATTTTGTCATATCCATCAGAAATGTTTGTACATGCAAAAAATTATGATAAAAATTCAGATTTTGGAAGTTTGTGTGCTTATAATAAAATTAAATTTATAGAAAACGAACTTAAGCCTGAAAAATTAAAAATTTCTTTGATTAAACATCACTCAGTTCGAATAAAAACTTCACAAATTAATTACAAAACTAAAGGCACGTAGCTAGGAATATACAGTTGTTTATACAATTTAAACAAACAGCTGTATATATAAGCGCATTCCAAATAAAAACCCCTAGAGTATTGGTAGCCGAAGGCTGCCACCTGGGCATGAAATAAGAGACACTAGAATAAAGCTCAACTTGAACAAGATAGACTTTGAAAAAAATATAGTAAAGTTCCAACCCATTAAAAATTATAAAAAGCTGTAGTGTAAAACTTACATGTAATTCAGCAGATTTAATTAATGTAGAGGATCTTTAACTGGTCTGATTGCAGCTGCCGTGGTGGCAGTGAGGTCTAAGCGGTAGACAACTCTGATGATGAGACTGTGGTTAGTCTCGAAACATCGATGTCAGTTCAACCCTCCGCGCAGTCAAAAAACTTTTTCTTTGCCTGTTTCAAGTATTAAGAGCCACTAGATTTGTCTTTCTTTCTAATTTAAATAATAATTTAATTTATAATAAAATTAAATTTAGAGAAAACGAACTTAGGCCTGAAAAATTAAAAATTTCTTTGAGTAGAATTATATATATAAAGACTAGCTGAGTGCCCCGGCTTCGCACGGAAGATATTTACTTTTATAAATTTCGATTTACCTGATCAAAGCACATCACGACTTTCACGAAATGTCATAACGCACGTACGCGTTGACCGATTTCGTGCAAACTTCAGATAAACCATCTACACGACCATACGAACAAACCCTAATTTAATCGAATTCGGTTTGACCGTTCGTGAGTTATAAAGTCACAACACACTTGCAACAATTTTTTATATATGTACTAGCCTATCCCGGTGTGCTTCGCTACCACCCCCCCCCCCCTCGTTTTAAATAAAATTAAAAGTATTTATATATCCTATTGTGAAAATTTAATGACGATCGGTCCAGTAGTTAAGACTATATTACGATTTTTAATTTTCCTAAAAGTGGCGTGGTCCCACCCACTTTTCTCCGGGTACGTATTCCAAATTATGCCAATACCATATGTACCAAATATCATCGACGTAGGTCAAAAAATGCCCAACATATTGCGATTTAAATTTTTGGGTTATATGGGCGGTGCCACGTTTCTTTGTCCAATCAAAACTTCATATAGCCTATTATTCCTTCCAGAGTCACAGTAACATGTTGTGAAAATTTCAGGAAGATCGGTCCAAGGGTTTGGTTTTCCTAAAAAGGGGCGTAGTCCCGCCCACTTTTCTCCTGGTACGTATTCCAATTTATGTTAATACCATATGTACCAAATATCATCGACGTAGCTCAAAAATTGCATAAAATATGGCGATTTAAATTTTTGGGCTATATGAGTGGTGCCACGCCTCTTTGTCCAATCAAAACTTCATAATGGCTATTATTCCTTCCAGAGTCACAGTAACATGCTGTGAAAATTTCAGGAAGATCGGTCCAAGGGTTTTGTTTTCCTAAAAAAGGGGCGTGGTCCCACCCACTTTTCGTCTGGTACGTATTCCAAATTATGCCAATACCATATGTACCAAATATCATCGACGTAGGTAAAAAAATGCCTAAAATATGGCGATTTAAATTTTTGGGTTATATGGGCAGTACCACGCCCCTTTGTCCAATCCCGCCCATATTTGCATCAGCACTAAAAAAATGCATACCAAACCGACTTACCAAATTTTGTTCAAATACCGTTATCAGGAGCAGAAATAATAGATTTTTAATTTATGGTTTGTATGAGAGGTACCACGCCCCTTTGTCCTATCCCGCCCATATTTGCAGCAGCACTTAAAAAGTGCACACCAAACCGACATACCAAATTTTGTTCAAATACCGTCATCAGGAGCAGAAATAATAGATTTTTAATTTGTGGTTTGTATGAGGGGTACCACGCCCCTTTGTCCAATCCCGCCCATATTTGCAGCAGCACTTAAGAAATGCACACCAAACCGACATACCAAATTTTGTTCAAATACCGTTATCAGGAGCAGAAACAATAGATTTTTAATTTGTGGTTTGTATGAGAGGTACCACGCCCCTTTGTCCAATCCCGCCCATATTTGCAGCAGCACTTAAGAAGCGCACACCAAACCGACATACCAAATTTTGTTCAAATACCGTTATCAGGAGCAGAAATAATAGATTTTTAATTTGTGGTTTGTATGAGAGGTACCACGTCCCTTTGTCCTATCCCGCCAATATTTGCAGCAGCACTTAAGAAATGCACACCAAACCGACATACCAAATTTTGTTCAAATACCGTTATCAGGAGCAGAAATAATAGATTTTTAATTTGTGGTTTGTCTGAGGGGTACCACGCCCCTTTGTCCAATCCCGCCCATATTTGCATCAGCACTTAAAAAATGCACACCAAACCGACGTACCAAATTTTGTTTAAATACCGTTATCAGGAGCAGAAATAATAGATTTTTAATATGTGGTTTGTATGGGAGGTACCACGCCCCTTTGTCCAATTGGACCGAATTGTAAATCTAAACCATCCGGGTGCCACCCAAACGCATACAAAAAAATTTATGCAAATCGGAGGAGTTCAGTTACAACGCACGATATAATTTTTTCAAAACTTGGAAATACTCTTCCAATAATCGCCGTTATTACAGGAAGCCGTGAAAATCTAAAGATATTAATTGATTTCTTGCGAACAATATTATCAATTGAAACTTATTTATGTATCTCCATATATGTACATTAGGGTTACAACCAAAATAAGGCCCTATCACTACGCTGTAGCCGATGTTGTGCTGAAACCGAAAAATGTTTCCTCAACTCATTTCGGAACAAAAACGTTCCGCCTCGAAGCCGATTTCTGAAAGCCCTTTAAGATTTTTTTTTTATTTTTTCACTTTATTTTTATACTTTTAGCAATAAATTATAATATTTCGCAAATTTACATAAGACAGCGGAGGTAAGTCGCAATATTTTATCACGATTAATTGAATTTATACAGAATATTATTCACTATTTAATGGAAAAACCAGGGACCGAATTTAATTGTTATTTTTTTATTTCTGATATAAAGGTTACAAGAAATTTCTTTTTATTTTTAACCATTATCACTACATATATATTATATTGGTTATCGTAACCAATTAAAGTGAGAAATATTTTTTTTTGGTTATAAGTAACTATTATATCAACCAAAAAAAATCTATTTTAAGTAACCATTTTCTCAACAAAAAAGATTTTTTGGTTAGAAATAACAATTATAAAAAATAATTTCTTTGTTTTGGTTATCATTGATGACACAACTCAACAATTTCGTAAACGATTAAAATCGCAATCTTAGCTTTCAAAGGAAAAAGTTAGCACTATTGAAATGTTTGTACTTAAAATTGTGTTGTTTTTTGCGTTGCTTAAGATCGCTTATGTTTTTTAAGTTAAACAAAAATTTTAATAAATGAATTCCAAGACTTATGTCTATTTTTTCATTCAATTCGACCATATAAGGAATGGCCTGGCCTCTGGAAATCTGTTGCGGTAGTAACAAAACTAAGCACAGCTAAAGGCGATGTATGTTTTGTTATATTTTAAAACCATTACACAAAACCTAATAAAGGTTACATACAGGCAATTAAAATTTTAATAATGATTTTAATGGAAATAGAAATCTCTATTCAACATTTTCAATGGAAGAAATATTCCCACTAAAACTTAATGAATTAATTTTTTTTATTATAAATTTTATGCCTGATAACGAAAAAAATTCATTTTGTTTTTTACTGGTTATTTCTAAATCATTGTGATATTCAAAAAAATTAATTTTATTTTTTATTGCTTAGTTCTAACTCATGCCTAATAACCAAAAAAATTCATTTTATTTTTTATTGGTTATTTCTAACCAAAAAATCTTTTTAGTTAGACAAACTTCCCTTAGACTAGTGTATGCTCTTACTGTTGAGCATGATTTGAAGTTAAGACAATTAGATATATTGACAGCTTTTCTCAATGGTATTTTAAATGAAGATATTTATATGATTCAACCTGAAGGATTTGTAGATAAAGATGCACCAAGAAAGGTGTGGAAGTTAAATAAACCTTTGTATGGCTTAAAACAAGCTGGCAGACAGTGGTATAAGAAAATTGATGAAGTATTTAAAAATTTTAATTTAACAAATTCAAAATATGACCAATGCATATACTACATAAAAAGTAATGAAAAAACGTTAATAGTACTATTATATGTGGATGATATTATAATAGCCAGCAACAGCGAAAAACTGACAAATGAATTGGTAAAGCTTATATCAGAAAATTTTGAAGTTCGTGATTTGCAGCAACCAAAGCACTGCATAGGATTGGAAATTAAGCAGGAACCTGGATCATTATCTATTTCACAGCCGAGATATATTGAAAGCCTTGTACAAAAATATGGATTATCTAATTCAAAATCTGTCAAAATTCCCATGTTGTCAAAACTTAAACTTAGAAGAGAACCCGAAATTCCAGGAGAAGCTGAAAAAGTAGACAAAACTAAGTATCAAGAAATTATTGGTTCTTTGTTGCACCTATCAGTATACAGTCGACCAGATATATGTTGCAGTGTTAACAAATTGTCACAATTTTGCCAGGATCCAAGAAAGCAGCATCTCAATGCTGTGTTACATATAGTTAGATATTTGAAAGAAACCAAAGATTATAAAATTGTATATAAGAAAACGTCATTACCTTTAATTGGTTTTGCAGATGCAAACTGGGCAGAGGATCTGAATGATCGGAAATCTCAGTCTGGCTTTTGTTTTATATTGGCTGGTGCTGTTGTTTCTTGGGAGTCGCGTAAACAAAATGTTGTTGCCACGTCCAGTGCGGAATCGGAGTACATATCATTGGCTGAATCAGCAAAAGAAGCAATATATTTAAGATATATCCTAGAAGAACTTAAATTTCCACCTGTTGAACCAACAACTATCATGAGCGACTCTCAGAGTGCCCAACATATGGCAAAATTTGGCAGACATCATTCAAGAACGAAACACATACATTATCGGTATCACTTTATTCGTGATGCAGTTCAAAATAAGACAGTTAACTTAATGTATATTCCAACAGAGAACATGATTGCCGATGTTTTAACAAAACCTTTACCGAGAATTAAACATCAATTATGTATTCAAAACATGGGCATGGTATTCAAAAGCAATATTCGTTGAGGAGGTGATACTTTTACTTATTGTTCATACATTATAGAATAAATACGTCAACTTTTGTTCTTTCCTTCATATCATCACTTATAAATTTCAATAGAGCCACTAGATTTGTCTTTCTTTCTAATTTAAATAATAATTTAATTTATAATAAAATTAAATTTATAGAAAACGAACTTAAGCCTGAAAAATTAAAAATTTCTTTGATTAAACATCACTCAGTTCGAATAAAAACTTCACAAATTAATTACAAAACTAAAGGCACGTAGCTAGGAATATACAGTTGTTTATACAATTTAAACAAACAGCTGTATATATAAGCGCATTCCAAATAAAAACCCCTAGAGTAATGGTAGCCGAAGGCTGCCACCTGGGCATGAAATAAGAGACACTAGAATAAAGCTCAACTTGAACAAGATAGACTTTGAAAAAAATATAGTAAAGTTCCAACCCATTAAAAATTATAAAAAGCTGTAGTGTAAAACTTACATGTAATTCAGCAGATTTAATTAATGTAGAGGATCTTTAACTGGTCTGATTGCAGCTGCCGTGGTGGCAGTGAGGTCTAAGCGGTAGACAACTCTGATGATGAGACTGTGGTTAGTCTCGAAACATCGATGTCAGTTCAACCCTCCGCGCAGTCAAAAAACTTTTTCTTTGCCTGTTTCAAGTATTAAGAGCCACTAGATTTGTCTTTCTTTCTAATTTAAATAATAATTTAATTTATAATAAAATTAAATTTAGAGAAAACGAACTTAAGCCTGAACAATTAAAAATTTCTTTGATTAAACATCACTCAGTTCGAATAAAAACTTCACAAATTAATTACAAAACTAAAGGCACGTAGCTAGGCATATACAGTTGTTTATACAATTTAAACAAACAGCTGTATATATAAGCGCATTCCAAATAAAAACCCCTAGAGTATTGGTAGCCGAAGGCTGCCACCTGGGCATGAAATAAGAGACACTAGAATAAAGCTCAACTTGAACAAGATAGACTTTGAAAAAAATATAGTAAAGTTCCAACCCATTAAAAATTATAAAAAGCTGTAGTGTAAAACTTACATGTAATTCAGCAGATTTAATTAATGTAGAGGATCTTTAACTGGTCTGATTGCAGCTGCCGTGGTGGCAGTGAGGTCTAAGCGGTAGACAACTCTGATGATGAGACTGTGGTTCGTCTCGAAACATCGATGTCAGTTCAACCCTCCGCGCAGTCAAAAAACTTTTTCTTTGCCTGTTTCAAGTATTAAGAGCCACTAGATTTGTCTTTCTCTCTAATTTAAATAATAATTTAATTTATAATAAAATTAAATTTAGAGAAAACGAACTTAGGCCTGAAAAATTAAAAATTTCTTTGATTAAACATCACTCAGTTCGAATAAAAACTTCACAAATTAATTACAAAACTAAAGGCACGTAGCTAGGAATATACAGTTGTTTATACAATTTAAACAAAGAGCTGTATATATAAGCGCATTCCAAATAAAAACCCCTAGAGCAAAGACTATAGATATATAAAGATATTGCACATAGAACATTGTACGGGAAATGCTTAATTTGCTGGTGGTTTTAGTAGTAAAACCACTTTTTTCAAGAGAGTCATTTATTTTCTCAGAGAATTTATTATTCTCATGTCTCTACTATTCATTTAGATATGTATACATGTGTTCATACGTTTGTGTCTTTGCATTCACAAGTATGTGTGCATGTGTGTACATTTAATAAACAAACGAAAGATTCCATATAAACAAAAAAACTTTTCGAGCCTTTGCTGCAATAGAGTCATAATTCAAAAAATCTTGTTTGGCAGGAAACGAATTTAAAGTCTAGAATTTACCTATAAATCAATGGTAAAATATTCTTCTCCCAAGAGAATAATAAAATACAAATATCTTTCATATTTGTATGAAAATTTTGCACAATATAAAAATTGATATCGCGATTAGTTATATACATATTAGCTCAAAAATTACATATTTTGAATTATGACGCTTTTGAAGCAAAGGCTCGTTTTGTGTTCGCACAATATATGTGGACATAAGATACGTAAAGCTAATGTCGCTGATTCTTATTTGAATGGCAAATATATGTATTTTATTGTTGTACTATTGCAAGAACATCGATTCGCACCGAATTTTATATTATTTAAAATTGGAAATTTATATAACTATGTATATCTATGTACATACATATATAAAAATAAAGTGTCACGACGTTTGTTCTCGCTAATCTCCGAAACTACTGGACCGATTTAAATGAAATTTCGCGCAGATATGTATGTTAACAGTGTATAACTTGAAATATAGGCTATATATGTATTATTTTGAATTTGAAATAGAAAAAATTGCTTTTTGAATAACCTGGTCATTTATAAACAGATTTTCAAAATTATTGTTTTGTTTGAAAGGTGTTGCCTGCAGTTGGGTCTCATATATTTATTTTTGGAAATCTGTTAATAACTCTGCTAGCTCAACGGATATCTTGTGCTCGCTGCCGTATGGATATAATAAAACCCGCGCAAATTTTGTCATATCCATCAGAAATGTTTGTACATGCAAAAAATTATGATAAAAATTCAGATTTTGGAAGTTTGTGTGCTCCATCAGACTTATTTTTTGCAGTATGTAAGATTCATATAAAAGTTTTCGAAAAAATTTTTTATTAATCCAAAGAAATAAAAAACGTAAAAAAAACTATAGTTGAGCAATGTGTAAATTGCACCAAAAATACAATATATTCCTTTTGGTTTCAAGAAAACAACGTATGCTATAAGCACAGAATGGAGATGCAAAATTTATTAATTCTTACACTTTTACGAAAGCATTCCTCGTGGAAAACATACAAATACAAATTAACGAGCGCAGAAAAACTTAAAATTTTGAAACAATAAAACATATGCTCAATCCAGAAAATTATTAAATATGTACCAATCACCAAAATAATTACATTTCTTGTGCTAGTTATCACTTATTAAAAAGATTTTAATAAATTTTATAATAGTTTTGTAAACAAAATAATAAATTTTACGGTTTTCGAACTCAGGTAAGCGCACGTTTTATTTGATTTATGCATATATGTACATACATAGATATTCTAACTACATATACAATTGAAAATTCTAAAATAAAATATTTAATAAAACAAATGTGTATACATAGTTCGGTGCGAATCAACATAAATGCAATAGTACAATAACAAAAAACGTAATTTTACCCTACAGCCATAGGAATCGGTCGCATTTCTTTGCACTGTTTATTTGCACATGATTTATATGAAAACAAGAAACTGCTTTTAGTTGTTAATATTGTTATTGAATGTGCTTTACACAAGAAATATGACACACACACAAACACATTTCTCAATGAGCATCATTTATATGTGTAAACAACAAAAAAAAACCATAATTTCTCTGGAAAATAATTTCTAGTAGAGTTAAAAGAAACAAAAATGTGTCAAAAACAACAACAAAATAAACTTGACAAAATTATTACTACATACATACTTATGTACGTACATATGTATGTATGCCTAAAATTTTTGTGGTCTTTTCTCTTGCTACTTCCCCCCACAGCATCAACAAACGCAAACAATTTTTGTTTTTATTCAATGTTCTACGTGCAATATCTTTATATATTTATACAGCCGTATTCATAAAAATTTATTTCAGATTTATTGGCGGTTTATCAGCCAAAATTGTTAAAGTTGTATTCATAAACGAAAAAATTTTATTAAACCTTCAGTAAACCATCAGTAAAGTCAAAAAATTTATTGTTGGATTTGCCCTTCTTTAAACCAAAAATAAAGTGACATTTTGCATTATATTCAAGTAAATATAAAATATGGTGACATACATACATACATATATGTATGTATATAAGTGTGTAGATATGTAGCATGTATTAATAATATTTACCATGTTTTCCATTTCATTTTCTGAAACTTCTTGTTTGTTATTAGTTGCATCCATTTTAATTACACAAATTATAAATACATATGTACGTTTACTTGAAGCACAAATCAAAGAAATAAAATAAAATTCTGACGAATTATAGCAGTGATGTAAATTAAAGGTAAACAAACTCATTATTCGGTTACCTTTGCTACCGTATATCACAAAAATTTTTAAATGGTAACAGTTTCTTTATTGATTTTCATTTAAAATTGTTCGCAAACTCATTTTTTATATTTCTTATTTTGCAAACATATATTTTTCATTAAATTTTTTAAATAATTTATAGAAAACCTGATATCTACTTGATTATCGGGTTTAGCAAACAGTGGTTTAAAGCATCACTAAGAACTAAATGACAACCACATAAAAAGAGAGTTGCCATACATTCACAAAAAGTCGCTACAATCGTTCAACAGCTATAAAACTGATATTGTTCCTTTATGAATACCAATTTTTATTAATCATTAATAAAACGAAAAGTCTACGATAGCTATTGTACTCTATAAACCTACAATAATATTTTTTTATGAATACGGCCGATAGTCTTTGCCTAGAGTATTGGTAGCCGAAGGCTGCCACCTGGGCATGAAATAAGAGACACTAGAATAAAGCTCAACTTGAACAAGATAGACTTTGAAAAAAATATAGTAAAGTTCCAACCCATTAAAAATTATAAAAAGCTGTAGTGTAAAACTTACATGTAATTCAGCAGATTTAATTAATGTAGAGGATCTTTAACTGGTCTGATTGCAGCTGCCGTGGTGGCAGTGAGGTCTAAGCGGTAGACAACTCTGATGATGAGACTGTGGTTAGTCTCGAAACATCGATGTCAGTTCAACCCTCCGCGCAGTCAAAAAACTTTTTCTTTGCCTGTTTCAAGTATTAAGAGCCACTAGATTTGTCTTTCTTTCTAATTTAAATAATAATTTAATTTATAATAAAATTAAATTTAGAGAAAACGAACTTAAGCCTGAAAAATTAAAAATTTCTTTGACTAAACATCACTCAGTTCGAATAAAAACTTCACAAATTAATTACAAAACTAAAGGCACGTAGCTAGGAATATACAGTTGTTTATACAATTTAAACAAACAGCTGTATATATAAGCGCATTCCAAATAAAAACCCCTAGAGTATTGGTAGCCGAAGGCTGCCACCTGGGCATGAAATAAGAGACACTAGAATAAAGCTCAACTTGAACAAGATAGACTTTGAAAAAAATATAGTAAAGTTCCAACCCATTAAAAATTATAAAAAGCTGTAGTGTAAAACTTACATGTAATTCAGCAGATTTAATTAATGTAGAGGATCTTTAACTGGTCTGATTGCAGCTGCCGTGGTGGCAGTGAGGTCTAAGCGGTAGACAACTCTGATGATGAGACTGTGGTTAGTCTCGAAACATCGATGTCAGTTCAACCCTCCGCGCAGTCAAAAAACTTTTTCTTTGCCTGTTTCAAGTAATAAGAGCCACTAGATTTGTCTTTCTTTCTAATTTAAATAATAATTTAATTTATAATAAAATTAAATTTAGAGAAAACGAACTTAAGCCTGAAAAATTAAAAATTTCTTTGATTAAACATCACTCAGTTCGAATAAAAACTTCACAACTTAATTATATAATTCTACTGTACGTGCGTTGTAACTGAACTCCTCCTAAACGGCTGGACCGATTTCCATAAATTTTTTTGTATGCGTTTGGGTGGCGCCCCGAGTGGTTTAAATTTACAATTCGGTCCAATTGGACAAAGGGGCGTGGTACCTCCCATACAAACCACATATTAAAAATCTATTATTTCTGCTCCTGATAACGGTATTAGAACAAAATTTGGTACGTCGGTTTGGTGTTCATTTTTTAAGTGCTGCTGCAAATATGGGCGGGATTGGACAAAGGGGCGTGGTACCTCTCATACAAACCACAAATTTAAAATCTATTATTTCTGCTCCTGATAACGGTATTTGAACAAAATTTGGTATGTCGGTTTGGTGTGCATTTCTTAAGTGCTGCTGCAAATATGGGCGAGATTGGACAAAGGGACGTGGTACCTCTCATTTAAACCACAAATTAAAAATCTATTATTTCTGCTCCTGATAACGGTATTTGAACAAAATTTGGTATGTTGGTTTTGTGTGCATTTCTTA